>VXAK01022166.1:119026-232863 GCA_013399435.1 Arenaria interpres
TCCTCCCCTCAGCGAGGGCCGGCGCGTCCCGCCCGGCGAGGCCGTCCCTCTCCCCGGCTCGCCCCGCGGCCAGGAACGCCCCGTTTCGCTCCTCAGGCAACATCTGCTCCCGGCCCACCGCTCCGGGGGCTCCTCCGTCCCCTCCTCCTCCTCCTTATCTCCTCGCTTCCCCGCCGCCCCTTCGCCTGCTCCCTCACGGCCGGGCCGGTGCCGTGCGGCGGGCGGGGCCGGGCCGGCGGGAAGGCCTCCTCCTCTCTCGCCTCAGGCGGCCNGCACGGCACGGCGCCATCCGCCGGGAGACACGCCGGTAACCATACTCCTGGCTTCCAGCCACCCTCCCCGCTGATAAAGCCGTCGTTTAAATGGACGCTTCCACAGGAAAGGTAAATTGGATGCTTATCTCTGCGTTATTGTTAAAAAAATACCCCAAACTCGTCTTTAGGTGTTGGAATAGTGAGGCGCGGCTCCGTTTGCCAGGCAGAGGGGCCCAGTCCAGTTTGGATTCCCTGCAGCCTGGTCCCTGCCTGACAGGGCAACCAGGGCCCCAAGAGCGGCAGCCCCCAGCCCCGCTCCCACCCACGGACACGCCAAAACGCTGGGGCAAAAAAAAAAAAAGTATCTCTATTCGGAAGACTTTCAGGTGAGACCTACAGCGGCACTAAAACAGCCTAACAGGACAAAAATTGAGGATGGAGCCGGACCCTTTTCAGTGGTTCCCAGTGACAGGACGAGGGGCAACGGGCACAAGCTGGACCATGGGAAGTTCCCCTCCAATCTGAGGAAGAACTTCTTTGGGGTGAGGGTGGCAGAGCCCTGGAAGAGGCTGCCCAGGGAGGGTGTGGAGTCCCCTTCTCTGGAGATCTTCAAGCCCTGCCTGGATGCAGTCCTGAGTGATGTGCTCTGGGCAACCCTGCTTTGGCAGGGGAGTTGGACTGGATGGTCTCTAGAGGTCCCTTCCAACTCCAACAATTCTGTGATCCCGTTTGGGACATGTATGTCTCTCACATACTGTTCAACACCTACACTTGTAGCTCACCGTCAAGTAGGTGAAGGGCAGGGGGGCTCTGGGGTAACTCCCCAGGAGAACAGGAGAAGATGCTCTGCTGCCTTACAGACTATACCCCAAAAGAACCAGCGCCCCGTGCAGCTCATGTGACAGCAGCCACCAATTACAGTGACAATTCAGACCTCAGCTTAAGGACAGCATATGGCAATTAGTGCTGAAACTTAACATAGAGTATTAACTACAATCAGCTGGAGCTTTCCGCGTTAAGCAGGGAGCAGGGTACGCTCTGCAAGAAATACAAAGGCACCATACTTCTTGTTTATTGATTTACTTCACATACAGTCAGCTACGTATCCAAATACTAAAGTCATGCGAGACAAATTCTCTCTTCCCCCTCTCCGGTGAGCAGCCATAACAGATTGAAAATATGCCAGATACTCACCTCTGGATTCTCTAGTTGAGAATATATACTATAACGGTAAAGATGAGAAAAGCATTTTTTGAAGTCCTGTCATCGGTGGTTATTCTCCCCCCAAACACATCCCTATGGAATTCAAAGAGCACCGCACCATTTTATAGGGGGAGTATATAACTGAAATTGATCTGTATTTGTTCAACAGCAAAATTATTTTATTAACATTTAAAAATATTTTACCTTTTTTCACCATATCTACTGAAGACATATGATGCATCAAGTCACTTTCAAATCAAGACTTCCAAAAAAAGTTGCTTATTTTACCGTTGCTTTTCAAGACAGACCCTAACTATAGTAAACCCCCCAAGAAGGATATTATCTTATTCCAGAGTTTGCAAACCAGCACATGGGAAATGCAACACTTTTAGTTTCATATTGAGCTTAAGGAGAAACCTTTGATTATTCTTTCAACATTATCTGCCTTCAAAGTGAAAATCAGAGGACGGACGCCCTCTACACAACTAACATAAGCCAATTAAAATCTTAGTTCAAGCTCATTGGCAGGAATACCCAGGCTAGCTAAAAATTCCCATGAAGTCCAATTAGAAGGCAACCTCTAACAACTACATCTACTTTTGTTCCAAAAATAAAAGCAAAGACCAAATGAACCATATACTGATGAAAGCTGTAACAGTGCCACGTTGGTTTGAGTAAGAAGAATGCCTTTTAATGGCAGCATAAAGAATTGCGCAAAGGTTTCAAGAAGTAAAATAATTCAACTGCTGGGTTTTATTTTTCTTTCTCCGTTTCAGAGAGAAACTAGCTGCAAACACTGCTCCTACCGCAAACATCCCAGCGCTGTGTGGCTACCCAAACCCGGGGCGTTCGGTTCAGCCCACGTGCAAAATTCTTTTCTGTTTGCCTTTTTGAAGAACGGTGGCAGACTTGGTGCCCCTCCACAAACCTAAGTTACTGACATTTTCTTTTAGTACCAATCTATGCATTGCATGCAGACTTTGGGGAAAAAAAGGTCTAACAAAGCTGAGTTAATTAGTAATTAATTTTGTGTGTTTTATATTAATTGAGACAAATTCTCCATTTGATTATAGTCTTCCTGGAGTACTTTGTGAAATAAGAGTCATGGTTCTAATTTCAAATGAACTCCACTGGAGATTTTCATTTACAGAAAGCAAATTTTCTATCTGCATTGTAAATAAATATAGTTTCACACTGACACTAAGTGCTTTCTATTTAACCTCTATACTGACTTGAAGTAGATTACAAAGAAAGGATATAAACAAGTATGTATATGTATGTATGTATGTTATATATATATAAAAAATACAAATCAAAGCCTGTTTATTTTTTTAAAATAACTATGTATTTTAATGTCACGCCAAGAAGACGCATAAAGCTCTATCTCTTTGTACATAAAAATTGGTCAAACCACAAAAAATACCTCTGGCCCATTACACGAGATCCTTCCCTGCAGAGCCTGAAGATTTCATGTGAATAAATCTATCCACCAAAGAACAACTCTCTCGCTTTACTCTTGAGGAATACAAGCTGATTGTACTTGCCCACAGAAGCTAAAGCCGTGAGGAGCCAGACTGTGGTTTTGCAGCCACAGCCACATTTTCAGGTTGTGTGTGTTTGCGTACGTGCACAAACATGTGAGCAAACACACCGGGAGTGGAGCAGGATTTGTGGGAGCCATTCTCCCTACAGTTTGCTGCCTCAGGTAAAATTGCTGTCTGGAAGGGTAAAGAGTACGAAGAGGTACATTACCTACTGTAATTTTGCCCCGTCCCAGTAACACTCACACCAAGTATTAGGTGAGTAATCGTCCATCCTGATCCTCCTTCTATCAGCACCCCTTTGCTACCTACCAGCCTCACTTAGTAAAATTTCCTATTCTGGTCTTCCTATTTCCTTTCTTCAAAGACTCCCCGCTCTGCTGCTTTACTCCTGCATTTGCTCTTCACTTATTTAAACAACCCCTTCACCTTTTCATCGTTTTTCACCTCCTGTTTAATGGCATTGTGTTTTCCCTCATAAGCAAAAGCAGGGCCTAAAATAGTTGCTTTGAGCAAAACACATTTCTAAGCTTGTAATTATACCTAATATAAATACCATCCTGGAGTAGACATCTGGATATAAATATGCTGCTATCGCTCTTCTCCTTTACGCCTCCTCCGGGTCGTTTGGTCTTTTTCCCACACGAGCTCTTTGGACACTATGCCCCCCCAGATCTGCAAAGACCAGAGAAGCCTCTCGCTCCTCGACTGGGCAATTGCTGTGTCTTGTCCAACGCCCCCACGAAGGACAACAATGAGACAACGCATAGGGAACTGGGTTCTTCTGCTCTCTGCTCATCAGGCTGCTTCCCCCTGAAAGCATTGCTCTTTGTAGCCAAAAAAATACAATATATATATATACTAACAAAGACCTGAAGCTGCACTTAATATTTGAAAATACAAGAAACGTGGTAAAATCAGAGATCGCAATTTGGCTACAACTGAAATCCTGCACAGTCAGTGTAAGCAAGAGCTTTTGCTTTTTTCATATATCCAAAGTGCTTTGCTAACCATGTACAAACAAAAGCCATTTGTTTCTCTTTTACATTGAGACAGACTTGTTAGGACACAGTGGCACACTATTTTAATCCTCCCAGTCTCATGGAATCTCCTCATAATGTAACTATTTGTTCAAGATTTTTGTCTCTATTTATCTATTTTGAAAGCTCACCAAAACTCACAGTAACTCGCATCCGACATTCCCACATTAAAGTTTTCAGTTTTAGTTTTCCTTTCTAATACGGTTTAGTTTAAACGAGCAAAATGCACCCTCTGTTGGGCCAAGCATGTAATGACTTTTTTCCAAGGTCATCTTTTTAACAGCACGGTTTATCAAATCCTGTTATGAAGGATTGGTTTTTATGATTAACTGTGAACTAACGTACAAGTCATGCAAACATCTGAATCAATATTAGGCTAAAATAAAACCAAAGCAGCACCGAATATTCAGTGCTACTAGATAGCCATTAGGAGATTTATGATCTTTTTCAAACACTGCTTGCATTTGTAGGAGTCATAAATCTTTCCAGCGAGCACTGGAATTTCATTTATTGTAACCTAAAAAAAGCAAATATATGTACTTCATTCCAGCATCAAAGCATAATTAACACCCACTAACACTGCAATGCATTTTTTTTTGAGCTGGACAAGGATTTCTAACTGGCCCATTAAAAACGCGACGCACAGTGTATTTTGGCTAAGGATGCTAGAGTAAACTCCCAATATAAAAGGGGGCTTATTTTACCTGATTTCTTCTTATTAGGGTGTTTCTAGGTAAGGGTGGGATTCAGTGAGGTAAAACTAGTGGATCAGAACAGAAAATGGCAAAAGGTAAGGTCTTAAACCAAATACACGCTGAGGCATGTACCCACGTGGACAAAAACCTTAACTACTCAGCTGAGCAAAGTGACCACGGGCTGGTATTGCAACACTGGCGTCTCACACCACAGCCAACAAGAAAGTTTGCGTAATACACCCAACACCAGAATAGAAACAATACTCAGTTCTCAAAACCAGAAAGAATAGATGGATGACATAAGGAAACTTCGTAGTGAAGAGAGGTGAAGAGGGAACTGGGCTGCAGGAACTGCGAGTTGGGATGCAAAGTCAGCAGGATCTAGCAAAGGAAAGCTTCTCTGCAGCCCAAGAGGATATCCCATTTTAAAGAGATAAAAAGCACACAGGTAGAACTGACTGCTGTGAAAGAAGACTTCTCCAAGGTCTGCGCTTAACCAACCCCTTTCACAGTGATATTAAATAAAATTGCATCGTGATAAAATACTTTAGAGTAGTAAGAAAGAACTCTTCCTACCTTGAATGTATCCAGCTGCTGATTAATAGCCTCTGTTTCCATTCCAACAGGACCTTGGGACTCTTCATGTTCTTCAGCTCTCCTAAGCAGGCTGGAAAATTCTTTTAGCTTACTGTAAAACTCCTCAACACGGCTAATAGTACCCTCCACTTGATCTTCCCTGGCTTTCGCTCTGTCCAGTAGCTTGTTGCACTGTTTATTTAAAGCTTCCAGGTCTCTTTTTATACCAACGAGGTCAGGAGAATCTTCAGCTTCTGTGGCTAGCATCATTTTACAGTTTTTATTAGCGTTTTCATTATTCATTATAAGATCCTCCAGCTTTTTCAGGCAACATTTTATGTCCTTTCTCTGTGATTGCAGTACCTCGAGATCTCTCCCCACCGGAGCCATGCTATCAAGTTCATCATCAAACTCTGCAAACTGAGAGAACATCTCTCGGATCCTGTTTTGGAAATGGCCAATTCCTTGAAGTTTTGTCTCTAAAAATGAGCACTTATCTTCAACCTGCCGGCTCACCGCAGTGTATTCTTGCTCCAAAGATTCAGCTTGGAGCAGAAGGTCAGAAACACCAGCTGAATCAGAAGCTTCTACCACAAGGTCTTGGGCAAGCTTCTTTGCTAGATCAACATGAGGTTTTAAAGCCTGCAAGGCTTTCTGCTGGGCCTGCATCATTGTCAGGTGTTTGTTACTGAATGACTGAGGTCCAAGTGAGTTGTGAGCTTCCAGGTGCTCTTTGGCATTTTTAAGCTGTTTTTCAGTTTCCCTGGATGATTCCTGAAACTCTTTTAGCCTTTGTGCCATATTTTCCAAGCTCTCTCTTTTCTTATGTAATTGTTCTGTCACCACATTCACTTTCTGATTCAGCGCCTTAGTTTCTTCTTGAACAACTTCTTTATCTGTTTGACTTGCGCTGAGCAAACTTTCAGCAGTATTATTTAATAGCTCCACCATCCCATGGTGTTTATCCAGGTCCTTCTGCCAGGCCCTCACCTGAACAATAGAATTCTCTATTTCAACAGGGTTTATGCCAACTTTTAATTCACCCACGTTGCTTTGGCACTTCTCTATCCATGGCTGCAGATTTTCGACATGCTGCTTGTATTTGAGGGCTTTCTCCAGACAATCTGTTAATTTTTCTTGCCTTTCTTTTACCTGCTTATTCATTTCATCCCAGTTACTTCGGAGTGTGGCAATTTGGGATTGTAATGCTGCTTTGTCAGCTCCTTGAGTCTTCTGCAAGATACTTTCTCCTTCTGCAACAATTCTTTCATATGAACTGATCTGATCAGTCATGGTCTTCTGAAAATCTTTCTGTTCTTCAATTAGTGATTGCAAGGCATCAAGTTTGGCTGACACAGGACGAGCCTGGTTCAGCTCTTCTTTCTTTTTGCCTAGCCAGGCTTGGAAGTCCTTAGACGTTTGCTGGAACTGATGAGAAGCGGCATACGCCGACTGAAGCTGCTGAACATGGTTATCTACAAAAGAGAAGACAGCACAGAGGTTCAGAATTTGCCAATATTCAGTGATGACATAATAATTAATATTGATTCTATTACGAATGAATATTCATGAACGGGAAGACTGTCCTTAGTATGTGGTAGGCACATGTGGATGGCAACCAAGATTTTTGCAAGGGACAGACTTGTGCCCGTACTGCAGCAGAGCAGCGAAGGCATTTGGACACGAATCAAATGAGGTGAGTTTAGCCAACCTGTGTCTGCATGATTCCCATTCAGGGAGTGAAAAACACACAGTTGTGCTGCATGGTATTATGAAGTGAAATCACAGGGAATATTAAGTAATCTAGCTAGTATTGTCTAACTCCTGGCCTGCAGGCAATATGTGTTCTTAGGGAGATCCTTTGAAGTGCCTCGTGACCAGAGGAAATTAAAAAGCTAAAACTGAGGCTGTTAGGGAGAGCAAAGTATGATATTGCTTGCAGTGTATTAACTTGCTCAGTTCTGCTGCTCACAGGGTAAGGGAAGGCTGCAGACTGCCAGCCCCCTTCTTTTACAGGCAGTTTTATACAATTACCGCTGCGTTTCACCAAGCCAGTAACTGGTGCTGGCCTAAAAATGACAATTTGGGTTTACGCTCTGCGCCTCTGCTGTTAGTTAGCTCAGTGAACAGCATCCTCTTTTGGTATTCTAATTCACTGAAGATGCACCTGAAGGAAGAGGTGAGAAAAGCAGCCCTGGTATCGTGCTTCAAATTCTCTCCAAAACTGTTCCCTACAGATCCCAAGTATTGTTTTCACCTTTTCAAGGTATGGGAACCTTCCTAAATTCTAACGTACAACTGTTTGGGAGTTGGATTGGATAGAGAGCTGGCATTAGGCTCAGCTCACTCATCATCTCTATAAAGACACATAAGACTATGATGCTTTATGCCTTAGTTGCTATTTTCCTTTAAATAAATACTAACCTGATTTCTGCTCAATATCCTTAAACGATTTTAAGATGCCATCTAATTGTCTGGTAAGTTCTGCTTTCAAATACTCTTCTCCAACCAGCGCTGACAGCTCTTCACAAAGAGCTTGAGCTGCATTTATATTCTTCATTTCCTGCTGTATTTCCTCCTTTGTTTCTCTAGCAATTTCCAGCTGTTGTTTCACAGCATCAGGTTGTGTACTCACAGCCAGGCTGCTGCTTAGTTTGCTATCCAAGGCACTTAGCTTATCAGACAAACTTCTGAGTAGACTTTGATACTCTGTGCTTTTCACAATGGCTTGGTCAATTCGGTCACATCTGTTCCTCAGTTGGCCAGTGAGGCTGTCCCACTTTTGTGCCACAGCTGCCAGCTGCTGTTTCACAATCTCATGGGAGGGTGGATGTTCACCAGGTCTCTTCAGAATCCCTTCACCAGCCACGGTTAACTGCTCATATTGTGGCTTTCTGGTGTCAAACTCTTTGAGCAGAATCTGGGAAGAAAGAAGATTTTAAAAAGCATTTACCTCACAGAAAAAAAAAAAAAAAAAGCAGCAAAGTCCTTCTGACAAAACTCTTGTAGAATTTATTGTAGCTAAGCTCTCTGATTGAGTCATCCATCTCAGAATTTAAAACCCAGTGAAATAATTGTATCTTCTGCACATAAACTGTGTTGTTTCCAAGCGTTTACACCAAATAACCAGGAAAAGAGAGGTTAATTTACACATCATCTAATAGAAATCCAATCAGCAGATACACGTAAACAATGAATTCCGTTAATACTACAGTAATTAAGTAACCGTACCAAGTAAAATAATTGCTATTTAGTTTCAAGCACTGTCGACAGTTTCAATATTTGCCTCTAGAACTTCAAAGAAGGTGTATTCTGACATAATATTGCAAGGTATTATTTTAGAACAGAGAATATTTGGATAATTCACAAAATGCCTGAATGTAAACTTTAAGACCTTTAAAGTTTACATCAGTGGTTCCCAGTATTTTATTATTTTTTTTTGACAGTAAGTCATAGTGCCTGCAGAAAAAGGGACCGATATAATTGTTTTACTTTACAGAACATTCCAAACCCTTTCTTTTAAACTCAATTAGGTTTAACTTTTAAGGACCGTTAAGTGATACATTATAGTCTTTTGCCAGCTGTCTAGATTTCTGAAGCACTTACAAACCAATAGTAAGTCGCTTTTATATAGTATTAGAACATAATTCGTTTAAAACACTTCATTTTAATCAACATCGATATGCCAGCTTTAATAATATTTTTGCAAAATGAAACTGCTATTTCTCATCACAGTTCAAAATAACTGGCAGCAACAGAAACGTTTGAAATTAAAATCTCCAGTTCCTGCTAGAGATTTAACATTTGCTTCCTTTGTCTGCAGTTTGCTGCATTTCTGTAAGTAAACTACTTTTTCCTTATACTTTTTCTTCTGTCTTTCACACTCTTGGCCCCATTATCTATTCACAGTACTGCATTTCACTTGCCTTCATAATTTTATTAGCTACTGGCAGAGTCAAGTGAGTAAAAGCTAGTTCTATAGCATAGACTGTATATGAGGACTGATTGTAAAATACACTCTCAAATTAATAAAACTTCAAAGGAGCATTTTCATTTGACTATAGAGAAGCCACAGTACGGTGAAAACACAGAATAGTATCAGAGGTTCAGTATCTCCTCAACATTTTTTTCCTTTAGCTGTTCTGATCTCTCTTCACTTTTGTGATAATTTTCCTCTCGTCATTCCTGTAGTCCAGTGTGACTTAAGCTGGTATTTCCTGATAAACAAACACAATAGCTCAAACTAACTGCGCTGTACTCGATCTAAATGCAAAACAGTACTTTGCTAATAGCAAAAAAGCAAAAGAAACTTAATTAACTAATGCATATTGGCATGACTCACCTGAACCTGCTGCTTTTGTGTCTTCAGCATGTTAGGATCAATCGAGAGCGGTCCCAGCACACTGACCATTAGCTCTTTTTCTACAAGCCAGTGCTTTAACTGAGCTTCTGTTGTATTGAACTGTGTCAAGTAATTCGAAGATTCCTCCAGTTTTTGTTGTCTTTCAGATGTAACTTGACTGAGGTATTTCCACTTGGAATCTAACAATGATAATGTTAACATATTGCATGCTTGTTCTAGCAGATGGGCTGTCAGACAGCAGACTCTATATGAACCATAAACAGAGCTCTCTAATAAGGCTTCTTGCTGATTAACTCCAGATGCCTTATTGCAGTGACTCGGCAGATACATCTTTTAACAGTCACATTCATATACACTCAGGCGAACCTCTGCAGTTTAGCACAGCCACGTGCGGAGTTTTTAGAGCAATGAATATACAACATGTAATAAAATTGGATTAGAGTATTACTAAGTGAAGTACTGCCAAATTCAGGCTTCGGTCTCAAATGACATAAAAGCCAAAGAACTGTACTCAGGTATAACTTTGGTGCCTGATTTAGACAGACATAGATAGAAATCTTCCTGCTTATTCAGGAAGAAGAAAGACACTTCCACGGGTGGGGAGAAACCCTAACTTAGTCTTCTACTCTGAAAAAAGAGCACACCTCTTTCAAACGTTTGTATTAGGAGCCCGTGGGGATCAACTGCCTCATTTAAACATCAAAACCAGGCACTTAATGACAGGCAGTGAAATTACTTCTGTACACAGGTATTTCAAAAGCGCTGTGTGAGCTCAGGTTCACATCTAGGCCAAGCTACAGTCTCCTAACCTTGTGGAAAGTGGCTTCCAGAGCAGCCCTTGAGTCTGACTGTCTTGTAACTTCCCCCTTCCCTCTGCGATACAGTCAGTGCTTGCTCAGTCAGCCCTGATATTTTGCTAACTCTCCTTGTCCCCAGATCTCCTCTGTGTTTTTTCAGTCTTTCTTCCTGCTTCACTGACTTTGACCTCTGCTCATTCTGTATTCGTTCCCTTTCAACACTACTGAAGTTCTCTTGGAGACCTTACCTGCTCATGAAAAGTTAAACCTTTCAGAGTTTCACTTACAAACAGGATAAATCGGAAAAAATCTCAGCTTTAAAATTATTACTGGTGTAGCTATAGAAATGGGTATCGGTATGAAACAAGATTGACCTATGATTTATTTAAAATACAACAAGAAAAATTTTTAAAAGTTCTAATTAGAAAATTAGAATTCTAATTTCTAATTAGAAAATTCAATTCTAAAATCTTGAAAATTATGCATTGCAGTATCTCAAAATCCATTGTCCAAACACGGTCATTTCCAATTTTGGGGGGCAAAATTTATGGAATGAGTTTTAGAAAAATGGTAAAAAGCCACCAAAACCAATGACAAAAGCCACTAGCGCAGAGGAAAAAAGCACGCAGAAAAGCATCACCAACAACTCAAACTGTTCTTCCCATGAAATTAGAATAAGCTTAATTTGTTCCATTTTGTAAGAGCAACAACATGCGTATCTGGAGCAATAACTGACCAGTCAAGTTTTAGCCACGCACTGTTTGAAAGAGATAAAACTCTCTCAAAGAGGGAGTCAAGCTGTAGCCTCTCTCAATTGCACTCATACAGATTGGAAGCCCACGGACACCAGTGGAATTACTCCACATCTACTCTCCCATAAAAGGAGTTATTTCCACACAATCTAAGGGATAGAAGGGAGCGAGACATGAAAAATACTAGGGATTTCTAATACGTTAAAAAAAAGCAAAATAAAACAACTTCCAAACGAGTCTGAGCTATAACACAGCTTTACTGAAGTACCTATTTTATCCAGCACTTGTCTCCACTTGGGTGCCTCGGGAGAGTTGGGGTTCTTCTCCAACAGCTCTGTCACTTTGTCCTTTAGTTCCTGCACTTTATTCGCACTTTGCTTTAATTCAGTTTCAAAAAGCTGCAAATTCAAGTGATAAAATAAACAAATAAGAGACTGAGAAGAACAGTAAAGTCTGAGTTTGAAGTCCATAATACTGAGACGCCAAGCATGGAGATAAACAATAAATATCTATAAGCACATGTATACTACATTTCTTATATAAATCTCAAAAGACTTTGTAATGGCCTATGTTGCTGGTCAATTTTTTTTGGAAGAGACAACGTGACAGATTTAAGTTATATTAATAGTTATTGTTTCATTTGAACAAGTGACAGAACTAGAAGAATTCAGATAAATAAGATCCTCTAGGTCCCACAATATTCACATCCACTCGGAATCTGTTCTTTTACAGAAGGCACAGCACAGTTCACAGCAGAAATAACCCAGCTGGCACCAATAGGAGTGTGGTGGAGCTTCATTTACCTGAGTCACCCCTGCTGTCACAGATAAACCGCTTTTTAGATCACCTAGAACTGTAATTTAAAGAGCACCATAGCTTAAAGTGTAGACCTAGCAGGAGACTGAGATGCCCTAGCAATTCCTAATTCATGCCGTTCTTATAAACAGGAATGAAGACTCCTTCTGCAAAAGGGCTCCCTGGCAAAGGGCTCTTATAGGAATATTCTTAAGCTTGCCTTATGGAACACATTTTAATTATCCAAAACCCACTAAAACAAACACTGACAAACCTGTGCTTGATTTAGAACTTTTAGTAAAAGGTCCGACTGCACCAGAATGATGACTCTTGCCTGAGCACTCACTCAGTTTTCCACTTAGCTGTTCATACTCTTCTATTACTACACTGGGGGTAAGATGGTCATGTTAGCTTTGCACATTCTCTGATAAAAAATAAGGAGCTAGCTTTCTTCCACGTGTAGTCTGCATTTTAGGATTGAACGTTATCAACGTCTAAGGAAAGTCAGTAGCTGTTCAGGTTAACTCTTAAGGGTGACCCGCCAAATATAAAAGTACCACCTCAGGTGAATCAAATTCTGTCCTTGTTATCCACAATCACAAGCAAGGAAAGAACTTTCCCTGTCCATTACATTTCCCTTCCAAAATGAACCTTTACATGTGTAAATATCATCCTTCATTGCTAGAGAAGCATATGTCTCCAACGCTGAAACAGGACAGAAGCTTACTGCTGATTCAGTGCTTTTCTCGTATCAATGTAAAAGAGGGGAGGAGACTGTGGTGCAGCTCTGTAACTTAACAAGCATGACGTGGCTCTGAAGAGAAACACCGCCTTGGAATAAGCATAAGCCGCTGCAGCTGCAGAGACCGGGAGGTCTGCGGAGTGTCAGTGAAACAGCAGCTGCAGAAACAGCTTTTGGATAGATACAGCCCTTCAGATCTTACAAGCCGTCCAGTATGTATCTCTAAGCCACTAAGGAGATCAAAACAAGTTTACTGCATAATCAATATAGCCTCACCTATTTAAACTGGCCACCAAAATTGTTATTTTTTGACCTGCACAACTCCTCTCTGACACAGTGCCCCTTTTACTCCACTGACACAGTTTATCAGATTTGCTCTAAGCCTGACTGACGTACTTACTAGGATTATTTAAATACTCTCTGCAACATTAAGGTAGGCTGAGATACCAGTTGTGCAAATAGAATTTGCCCAATAACTGCAAGAAAGAGTGTTTTTTGAAGGCACAAAGTACCTTATGTTGCTCAACTTGGGCTTTAACGGCTTCACTATCAGCCGGAGCAGCTTCCCAGTCTGATGCCGTTTTGTCCATTTTTTGTAACCACTGCATCATCGAGGTCGACTCTTCCTGAATATTCTGCATTTTTGAAAGCATATTTTCTAGTTCTGAGATCTTTTCCTTCAATAAAACTCCCAAATCTTCGTAACTGTGATTCACATCAGACATAGCTTGTTGCACAGCTGTCAGTTCTGCAGAGAGATGCCCAAAGCCTATGTTAGAGGTTACAAGCCCTTCAAACAACACCGAGACTTCAAGAACTTCTAAACAGTCAGTGCTCTGAGTTACAGCAGCCAACACTCCCCCAAACAAGAAGCTGCTGGACGTGTTCAGAGTTATTTCTAGTTCGCTCTAAATGTGGTCACGCTGCATCTGAATGACCTAATCCTACGGTGCGTATTGCAAGAGCTTCTCATTTCACAGAAAATGATCACTCCTCATTTCACAGAAAATCATTACTTTCATACAGACAGGTACACAAATACATTGCTATCTTTCTACCCATTGTTATTTTACTATTTTAAGCAACAATTCCATGACAAAAAAGTTCAACATCATACTGGACTACAGTTCAGTTACTATATGACAGCCTAACATTACTGAAGTCATATTTTACTCACATTTATGTACCATTATAAAGGTGTTTTATCACTGAGAGAGCAGTGCAGGCAGACTGTGCCCTAAGCAGACTGTAGTTGAGGAGATCAGGCACTGCAGACTTGGGCCATGGTAAATGGCTATCCAGAAGCACGTACAAAGTGCCCGTGTAAGCTCCTTTCTTTCTGTCAAGGGGCTGGTGACATAAGTGATATAAATGTATGGCAAATGGGTGTCTTTGTATAGGTATGTTTGTGTGCGTGCCTGTTGTGAATGTTGCTGTCAAAAAGTTTCAAACCATGTACACAGGTGCTAGAATTTTCTCAAAAGCCACGCGTTACATTAAAATAGCTATCCCTCCATATTTTATAGAAGCACATACTGATTCAGAGAACACACCCAAATTTGATCTGTCTTCAAAGAACATACCAAAGATAGGTATTTCTACAATTAATTTTAGTATCACATCCAAATGAATATAGTTTCCTTACTCGATGGTGATATGACTGGACATAAGGAAACAATCCTTCACAGAAAGAGTGGTCAGACACTGGAACAGGCTGCCCAGGGAGATGGTTGTGTCACCATCCTTGGATGAGTTTAAGAGTCATTTAGATGTTGAGGGATATGGTGTGGGGGAGAACTTCGTAGAGTAGGGTTGATGGTTGGACTCGATGATCCCAAGGGTCTTTTCCAACCTGCATGATTCTATTATTCTACGAAATTTCAGTCTGGTAGTGACTGCTACAAGCAGACTTACATGCAAAATTTTAAAAATACTTACATATTTAACAGTAATTGGGAAGTGCATTTTTTTTTATCACATCCTGAAATTTTTACTGACCTTTGTTTTTCAGGAAATCCTGAGTTCCTGGAGCTCCTCCTTCACCATTTAACATTGTGCCACCTGTGGATCAAGAGAGACCAAGTTCCATGCTTATCTGGGCCTTTTCCCACCAAAATCCCAACACTGCATTTTCTCTTCAAAAACAACATGATACAGAGCTCTTATTGTAGTATTAAAGAAGTATCTAAATGCTAACCTTGTAATAGCAAATATTTTATTCCAATGTTTTATATATTTTAGGTTGTTTTATGTTTTAAGCTGCTCCAGCCAGCTAGTACTATAAGTGGTACCACATATGCAGACCATATGCACAGCCAGGGGGTGTGCACATGGATACACGTGTACGTGTGCACACAGACATGATGTATGAGCAGTTCCACCGCTCTCAATACTATGCTAAATAAATGACTACAGTGGACAAAGGTCTATGCCCAGCTGTGAGGTCTACTCTCATCCATATGGTTAACATCACTTCCTTCCTCTCCCCAAAGGGAACCTGTTCCCTACTGACTACTGAGGACATGGCTTCACCCAGCCATGCCTGGGTATGGCCTGGAAGAGGGCCAGCTGGCAACGCTGAGACTCGGTTAACGGTTGGCCTCGATGATCTTAAGGGTCTTTTCCAACCTAAACGATTCCGTGATTAAGCAGGACCTTACCTCTGCACAAAAAGCTCTTCATACCAACCCTGCAAATCCCTCCCTATCTTGTCATGTTCAGCACATGTTCCATGACAGGGATTGCAACGTGGAGTCCCTACTGTGACTCAGAGGCAGCCACTCACCCAGCCAGCCCTACTAATTAAACATCATTTCAAAGGCTCTGGAAGGAGGGCTACATGGGCTTTGTAAAACGCCGTCAGACGGCAGAGCTAGGGCACACATTCAAGCCACAGAGAACGCCAAGGAGAATCACTTCCCGCTCTCCTGCACATATGTATTCCCAGATGAGCAATTAACAGAGAAAGATTAACGGTTGCCTTGGAAAAGGCTATGCATCCACCCCACAGTACCAGCTGGACAGTGAGGACCACATTAGTGGCAGCTGGAGGATGGCAGCAGAAAATAAACCAGATAAGAGAAGTCACAGGCCCCAGCCAGAGCCTTGTAAATCTTCATGGTCTATTAGCTGGACTCCAGTATTTATAACTGTGATTAAGTGATACACAGTGCAGCTCTTGTCTAGGAGGGCGAATACTCTGGGCTGGAGGATTACAGCTGCTTTTCTATGCTAGTTATTTAATTATTTTTCTATTTGGATGCATAGGAGTAGAGAAAGGGGCAGAGAAAAGAGCCCAAATATCCCATATAAGGTTCAGAAATGTCCTTTGAAAGATGTTTATTTAAAATTTGAACAAGAATGAAACCAGAGGCAGCTACTACAAAGAGACGTGAAAAAGGAAGTGCTCTATTCTTGCCAAAGAGGTATTCTCTATCGGGGGAGGGAAGTCTCCATCCTCCCAGTCCTTTTCAGGTGATTAGTGAAGGCCAACACACTCGAACTGACTAGTTTTGGAAATAAATTCAAGCACTGACTGATGTGCTTATGGCTATTAAAAGACCCTTGGTACCACATGCCTTGAACGATGGCTTAGTTTCTGTAAAACAAATTAACATTTAAACACTAGAACGCAGAAAATCATGGAAATAGATTTGCTGTCTTTAAAATCAGATTATTGGTAAAAAGGATTTAGCTGAAGCTCCAGACTGGAAACACATTTTGGCCCAAGAAAGTCACGTTAGGCTATGGAGCTGCTTCCCTTCCGTGCTGTTGTTTCAACTAAAATACTGACTAGCATTAATTATGCTGTCATATTGGGATGATAATGTTTGCCTAGGCTCAATTTTTAGATAAACCATGTCCTTACCACCCTTCTAACAAAAGCTCTATGACTCTTGAAACCTTTATGTGTTTGTTTGGGATCACACAGAACAGCCTTGTGGCCATGAAAGAAGTCTCTCTGTGACAGCAAAGGCGTGCAGGTACATCAGGGTTTGCAAAAGAAGGGTTTGTATGTGTCCTGCTTGCAGACTTGGTGGGTATGTGAAGCACTGAACACCTACCAGAATAAGTCCATTTCTCATTATCAGAACTTTTCTGGGATGAGGTGAAGGCAACTGCGATACTACTAATTTCTGTCATTATCTGGGAATCACATACTGAAGTAACAGCTTCAGGACCTGTTAATCATTTACATCAGAGGGCTTTTATGCTGTGTTGGCGGTGTAAAGCGATCAGAATGTGTGCTGAATTATTGCAGCAGTTGGTTGAATGATAGTCACAGCAAACGATGGTCAGAACAGACCCGGCTAACTGACTTCTCACAAGCCGTAATATTCAGAAAGCTATCCATGGGTGAGATATTTTTACTTTTGTCTTAAAGGTTTTAAAAACTCCTGAAATGTTAGGCTTACCTGATTATACAAATGCATACCTGATTTTGCAACCGCTCTCAGTTTGGCAGGAGAAGTCACAGCAGTGATTAGATTACACAGCAATGTTCCCCTGCTATTCATTTTCTGCAGTTCAGGTGCTTTTAATGTCCATTCATCTTTTAAAGTCTAGTTAAGAAAAACAGTTATTTGTCCATTACAAAACTGATTTCAGACTTAAGAGATTTAGTGTAGAGAAAGGAATAACCTTTCTATTTGGGAATCCCTTGCAGTATATCCAAACACGCAAAGGAAACGGGAATGTAAATGCTGACTGCAAGCTCCCTAATCCCAATTACTGTGGTTGCTTACCCCTGAAGTTTGTACTTTTATGTTACTAATAGATGCCCTATTTCCTTCAGCCATATTTCGCTTCTCATCTACAATGTCTTACCAATGTGTCTTCCAAAGGTTTCTTTAACTCCTCTGTATTCAGAGAGGGTTGCGCTGCTGGAATTCGTTCTGTTGTTTCTTTTATCCATTTCTTTAATGATTCCACAAGGAGCTCAAAAGTATCCATTTGTTTCTGACAAGATGATACATCCTCCTCTCTGTACAGTTAAAGACAACAAAAAAAATTGAGCACTGAATTTCTGTATTCCTTCTGATAATAAAACCAACAGATACTATCAATCTGGTATTGCTATTCCTAAATTCAAAGAGTTGCAAAACCTAATTTTATGGATATGAGCAGAATGTGGAAAATTTACTCTTGCTGGACAGGTAACTTACATGGAAGCTGTAATAATTTCTCTAGTTCTCCTTTGCAGCCTGATTCTAAACAGCACTCTATAGCAATTTGCAAAAGCAGCAATATATATTCTATCAGAGAAGGGGAGGAGTATGGTTCTCTTAGAACTAACAAGACTCCTGTGAACGTCACAAAATTTAAAGAATTACTTATCTTTACAGGCAACATTAGAGCTCTTGAACCAGACAAAGTAACTACAGACGCATTTCCAAACAGAATCTCTTTTTTTTTTTCTATAAATAAAGCCCCCTCCATACTCCGTGGTGAACTGCAATGCTTTGAGATTGCGTGCAAGAGGATAACAGTTATCACAACATTCACACTGTATTACTAGGAAAGGCAGAAACACTTTAATTATTTGACTTACTTTTCCTTCACAGTCTCCTCTACCTCTCTGAATTTCTTTGACAAAGCATTTACTTTTTCTAATACCAATGCTTTATCTCCAGGAAGAGCATGGGATGAAAGTTCTTCAAGAAGCTGCTGCAAAACTTCCAGATCCTTCTTACGTTTTGCCAATTCTACACTAGCTTCCTGCAAAACAGAACGACATTTCTCACATTAGACTTCAAAAATCACTTGGTTCGAAATTAAATTCTTTATTTTAGCTAACCAACCGAAGTTGGGAAACAAGCATGCCTTATTTATTGTTCGATCATTTAGATGAGTTGGACTAGAAATGCACAATTTACACAAATATACAGTACCTGCATATACTGGGACACTTCACTAACATCCTTTCTTGGTGCCTCCGTCTCACCGAGTGCCTGGTTTTTCTCATCTAGAAATGACTGAAGTTTTTCTGACAGACCTTCAAATAACTCCACTTTAGTCTTCAACTCCTCTATTTTAATAAGCTTCTCTTTATGCTTGTGACTTGCTTCAGAAAACCGTCCGGTAAGTTCACTCATTTTAGCTTGCAGTGTGGATGCAGTGGAGGGATCTGCTGTTTCCATGAACTTCTTCACTTTTTCATTCATAGCGTTTATACTGCTTTGGCGACCTGCAATGTCTTGTTCTAGCACCTGAAACAAGCAAGAACTACTTTGTATTGCTTATAACTAAATTTTAAGAAGTGAAACTGGTCCAAGCAACAAATCAGTACAGATAGACTACCAGTGTAGCTCTATCTACTTTAGCCACAAAAATCCTTATGCGCAGTTTCACTTCATGCAACAGTCCTCTTTACAAGGTAATTTGAATCCATTAAAGGTGCCAAGTTAAGTTTTTTTTAATTCTTGCTTGAAATCTGAATTATCAAACAAATAATTCTTCTTTCAGAGAATGGTACTTACAATGCTTTTACTAATAATATCCTGAATAGCAGCAGAATTCAAAGGCACTTGATCTTGTTCTTCAAGGCTCTTTTCAACTCCTTCCATCCAATCCAGCATTTCATCCAAACCATCCTGCACGCTCAGGGAGCGCGTCAGAGTTATTTGGAGCTTCTCATTCCTTTCGTTCACAGACTTGGATAAATTGTCATACCTCTCCACAATATCATCTGATAAAAGAAAAAAAACATATTTCAATTTTTTCCTTTGGCCAAACTAAGCCTTTAACTCATTTCACCAGTTCTCCCTAGATAAGTACGAGTCAAAAATTGCCTACATCAGAACAAAGCAAAACCATCAGCTTTATTCAGTAAAAAACACACAAGCAAAGATCAAAATCTCCAAATACAGCCAAGGAGCCCACAGGACAAGGGAGCAGCTTACAGCTGTGCTCCTCAGCTTTTAGAAGCTGCTTCCCATGCAGCTCTAGCTTATGGCAGCTGTTGACTGTTCCCAAGAGATAAAATAGCAAAGTATTAAGACACCTCTTCTACAATTATGTCTCTTATGTTACTGTTAGAGCTGAATGGTTCTTCCAGATGGTTCTGCATTAGACCTTTAACACTTTCCAGATAAGCCTCTGGAAGTTACAAGTTTCAAGTACCTCCCATGGAGTTTCACCACCAACTCCAAAGTGGCAAACCCACAGTTGTTTTATTTTGTTGCTCTGCAAGTTACTTAAGGGATTCCAGTAAGAAACAGCTGTGTGAGGCACATGGAGACTCTTCAAACTTCAGACAGTGGTGAATGTCATGCTGTGCTACTTCTCACAACTGATAGGAAATAGTACTGGGTGTAGGTGGTAAGGTTTTGGTAGTGGCAAGGTTTTTGGCCTCTGTGAGAAGATACAGGATTCCAGACAGCTCCAACTGATCCACCGCAGGGCACAGCTGAGCTCCTCGGCCAAGCTGGCAGTGCCTCTGGGAAAATGTGTTTAAGAGATGGGAAAAATACTGCCTGGGACTAGAAGTGAGGGAAAAGAAAGTGTGGAAAAACAGCCCTCCAAAAATCAAGGTCAGAGAAGAAAGAGGGGGAAGAGGTGCTACAGGTGTTGGAGCACAGCTTCCCCTGAAGCCTGGAGCAGACAACCACACTGCAGCACGTGGAGGACCCCACGCTGGAGGAGGTGGATATTTCCTGAAGGTATAGCGCCTGTAGAGAGCCCACGCTGGAGCAAGATTATCCTGAAAGATTTCAAGCCTGTGGAGAGGACCCATGCTGGAGCAGGGAAAAGCGTGAAAAGGAAGCAGCAGCAGAGAGGAGCTGTTATGGACTGACCACAACCACCCATTCCCCATCCACCCTGCACTGCTTGGCGGGAAGGAGGCACGAGTAGTTGGGAAGGAAGGAGTAATGGTGAGCCTGTGAAAAAGAGCAGGGTGGGAGGAAGATGCTGCTTTAATTTGGCTTTGCTTCTCAGTATCGAAACCTATTTTATTTGGCAATAAATGAAATTTAATTTTCCCCAAGTCAAATCTGTTTTGCCCATGACAGCAATTGGTAAGTGGATCTCCCAGCCTTTATCTCGACCCATGGGCTTTTCCATCTTATTTTCTACCCTCATCCTGTTGGGCAAGGAGGGAGAGAGATCAGATAGGTGGGCATCCAGCAGCCAGCCAAGGTGAACCCATCACAGACAGTTTCTTGAAGCCAGAAGGAAATAATTCCTTGGCTGAGCAAACTTCAAATAATTGCTTGGAAACAGACAGTTGGAATCATGTTCCTTGAACCTCAATGTGCTCCTTCCTACTGGAGAATTTATGATCCTCAGCAAATCGCTAACTGTTCGGCATCGCCTATCTGTAACATGAAAATTAAACATAACGCCCATTTCTGGGAAAAAAAAAAAAAGACAAAAAAAAAAGACAGCTTTTAAGTGAAGAGCATATGGATCAATGTAGGAGACAGACCAACAATGAAGTCACTGTGTTGCAATAGCTTATGACTCAACAAAACACAGAATTCAACAGTGACATAGGAATGTGGAAGCTCTGTATTTTGTCTCTTCTAGTACCTGCATGCAGAAACAAGTGATAAGAAGAGGTTTTAAGAAAAGTAAACATTTTACCCAGTGTTTTCTGAATCTCATCTTTGTCTGGTGTCAACTCTCCCCTTGTATCCAGTAACACTTCAGCAGCTTTTTTCAGTTTTTCTACAGCAATTTGGTGGTTAGACACTTGTCCCTGAAGAACCTGGAAAATTCCACAATTATGAGTTATGCTTTTCAATACAGCTACTAGTTACACATGCAAGGCTTGAGACAGCCCACAGAACCTGAACTTAGTGCTGGGAATAAACTAACTCTGTTTGTGACCCCTCCCTTAAGAAAAATCTTCACCACTGGCTACGACTGCTATTGACCTTCTGGCCCTTGTTTTAGTTTATTCACCATCTTTTTTATCTTCTGTTTTACAGTTCTTCTCTGAATCAACTGATCTCTTGCATGGAACTTCAAAATGTGTTTTTTTGATTAATTTGTTTTTAAAAAACCGCTTGTACAGACTCATGTACTACCCAAAAGAAAAACAAACATATTTTTCAACTCAGCATCAGAGAACAATTCAGGGGGAAAAAGATACAGTCATCACCAGGAGTTACACATTCACCATCAGTTGTATTGACAAAGGATCAGGCTGATACCGTGGCGTAAACAGGCATGGCTTGAAACAAGCTGATTGCCTTCACAGTTTAGGAACCTCCTGGAGCCAGTGTCACTGCATTTTGCCTGAGTTTGTCCATTTAACCAAGGAACACAAGTTTAGGAACTAGCCCAACCATGACTCGCTCCAGAATCAACAGAGAAAGACAGGAAGGCTGCACAACTTCTGAAAATGGCTGTCTCCATTAGAGTGAACAGTCTTTAAATTATTTCAGGCCTCTGTGCTAGTGTATATAATCTAGATAATTCTAGATTCACTTGAACTTTATACAAGTCCAAATGAAGGGACTTCTCCTTTATTTTTTGATACACTAACTCAACGAACACATGACTCAAAAGGTAACGTTATCTGCCCTGCCAGGACAAAGAAGTCATGTCAGCATTCAGCACTAGTGTCCCAAGCACAACGATATGCCAGAACATAGGATGTCTTGCTGACCCGCTTGACACCATGAAACTCAGACCTAAAGAGGAACTAGAGAAATATACTCTACTTGAAGTATATCTACTTGAATCTACTTTCAAGTATATCTACTTGAAAAAAAAAACCAACAACAAAACAAAAAAACCAACAAACAAACCAAAAAACCCAAAGAAAGGTAAAAAGACATACAAGAAAACCTTATACACCAACAGAAAGCAACCAAGCTGATGCCAGAGGCACTGAAGAATATTCTGAAGAACAGTTAATCCCCATAAAATGATTAGACCCCACCGTGCTGCCAAGGTCTGTGTCTAGCTGGATTATCAGCTACATGTGTTGGCTGCAAGGGACAGCTTTAACTTGCAACACCTGACTTCTTCAGAAATGCTCATTGTTTTGCTTTCATTAATTGGCTTGCTTTCTTCAGCCTCCTGGTTTTATTCTTCCTTTGAATCTTTTGACACTTTGTACCCTCTCCCTTCTTCCCAGCTCATATTCATTGAGTGCTCTTTTGTGTGGCAAGTAATCCATGTAGGCGTTTCATAAAAGAACCCCAGTACTCACTCCTTTTGTATTACACTTCCATGAAAATTGGCATTATACAGGATATAATTCGTTTTGGCATAAGGAACAAAAAGTTTAAATGAAGCTTCAAATTGTAATTGGTGTTATTCCTATTTTTCTAGTAGCTGGAAGCACAAACGTATCTAAATTGTTCCACTGTTAGGAGTTCAAAATTCACACTTTTAATTTTGTTGTCTTACAAGGCACTACTGCCAAGAGCCATTGACTATCATTTGTCAACAGCAAATGTTTCAGACCTGCATGGATACTCCACATAGCACAGACAAAAAAGCCAGGAAATGCCTGACCAATAGCCTTGCTCATTGAAAAATAAATAATCTTGCATTTTAATTACAGTATAGATGATTGAATACGTTTATGAAAATGTAAGAGTCAGTTCAAAGACTACAGACTGTATGAAACTTTATATAACTCACTTTACACCTAGGTTCCTAAAGCCTTCTGTAAACCTACATTTTACGCAATTAACTGGAGTTTTACCTTCACAAGCTCCATCATAACCTGTCTTGCCTCTACTACGATTTACATAAAGTTGTGGGTTATTCCCTCAGGGTGGGAAAAAAACCAACCAAACACCATCCAAAAAAACCACCAAAACGTCATTTTTCTTTGCAGTACAAATTCTGTTACATTCAGTCTCTGCAAGGCATATAGTACTGGATACAACAAAGCAGGCACACAGACCAGTGACACCACACTGTTTGTCCAGTACGACCCCTTTCATAATGTAGTGACACACAAATGTGAACAGAAAAAAGCAAGAGTCACAGACAACAAACATCAACTTCTTCTCTATCAGGAACGCTGTCCCAAGCTCTACTCAACAGCTAACTGGAGTCACTGAACCCTTTCTAGGTTCAAAAATTTTCCAGATTTCATCCTCTCATTTGCTAAGTGATAGAAAACACATCTTGCTTTCACCACTGCTAATGCCATCTCAGTCCCCCATTTCTTTTTCACCTTAGTGCTTTTCAGGTAACCCTCTGGACAGCTGAATTTCAGAACTATAAAAGTTGTATGCCCACGTGCAAGGCAAGAATTTGGCCTGCAGCCTCATGGATTACATTAGATTATCCTGTTTTTCACACCAAAATTGGGACGACAGTATTCTGCTTTTTAAAGCTTTTCACCTTTGTTTCTTCTAGTTGTCTTTGGAGATTTTTGGGATCCGCTGCAATTGGCTCTGATAGTTGTTTGTTCACAGCTACTTCAGAGGCCTGGAGACCCATCAAAAGTCCAGATGAGGCATCTTCATAATGCTGATATTTATCCACCAGGTCTTTAAGGTTATTTCCAAGGATGCTACACTAAAAGGTTAGAAAACAAACAAGCAAATACTGAGGCATTAGACTTTGCACTGCGTGTCACAGAATCACAGAATTGTCTAGGTTGAAAGGGACATTCAAGATCATCTAGTCCAACCATCAACCTAACTCTGACAAAAAAAACATCACTAAACCATGTCCCCCAGCACCATGTCAAACCACCTTTGGAACTCCTCCAGGGATGGTGCCTCACCCCCTTCCCTGGGCAGCCCATTCCAAGGCTTGATAACCCTTGCTGTGTAAAAATTTTTCCTAATCTCCAATCTGAACCTCCCCTGGTGCAACTTGAGGCCGTTTTCTCTTGTCCTGTCGCCTGTTCCTTGGGAGAAGAGACCGACCCCCACCTCTCTACACCCTCCTTTCAAGGAGATGTAGAGAGCAATAAGGTCACACCAGTATCATCACAATATTTATGAACAGTTACTTTAAATATTTATCCTCTGAATCTTCCATACCCTGTATTTAATTTACATTTGTATTTACACTGCAATACATTTACACTGTATTTAATATTTACATTTAGTACTTGGTCTCCATCTGGTGGGCAAACATAGAATGCATTCATTTACAAAACCAGTTAACTAAGAACTGACTTTAAGATTTGTCATATGCATGTGTGTGAATATATATTAAAAAACCAATAAAAGCAATATGAATACTTATTAAAAGCAGGAAGTTTTCCAAAAGGCAAAAAGGTTACAACAAACCCATTTAGAGCTTGGAAGATCTCACAAACTGTGGAAGATCTCAATTTTTAAAGTCTGTCCTTTAAGACTCGATTTAATAAGAAAAGTCTACTTTATGTTGGGTTTACTCTGCATATTTATGGTCCAATATTTAAAACATGTCTATTACATCTGTGCTAAATGTATATATGGAAAGGATAGAATTCGGCAAGCGGACAAATCTGAGACCTCAAATCAAGCTGCTGTCATAGGATTTTTATGTGCATAAAAAAAGACACATAAATGCTCTGAAAATTTTGTGATGACATTTTTACATTCACACTCAAACGAATCCCATAAATCCACTGGAGGAAATGTACCATATTCATACAAGCTTTTAGCTTCACTGTTCACGTAAGTTAAGCAGGAAAATGAAAATGAGCTTCTGTGAACAGAGAATCTTCTTCACAAACTGTTTCAGAGAACAGGGCTTACAATGCGTTTGTAATCAAGCAATCAAATAAATGTCTTTATAGAATTTCTGAGCAAGAAAACATTAAAGAAATTAAAATCCCCAAAGGTGGCAACCACTGTAGGCCTACACTGTATCAGTGGACACTGAGGCTCCACTAAGGGGTCTGAACCTATGGTCTTAGAAAATTATACAAGGGCATAGTCAAAGGATACTGAGCAGCAGCTCCTAAATTGTTCAAATAATAACCTCAAAAGTTTACAATTCCAGAATATTAACAACGTGGAACAACACTTGCATGCCTAGTGCTATCAACAAAGGTCGCATTGGGGACAAACTACTTCAGGATACAAATCAAATTGAAATCTTGAATGTTAATCTTGGCATAGTCTCTCTCTATACTCATTTTATTAGTAGGAAGCCAAGTAAATAAGCAGTTGTGGGAAATATCCCAAGGAACATAAAGAAATATTATTGACCTAGAAGGATTACAATTTCTTTCCACCCCAAAATGTTACTGAAGCATCATGTGCTGTCATAAACTCAAAGACATAACTGACTCTGTGCTGTCATAACTTAAACAGTTAAGGCTGCAAAGAACAACATGGAAATCTGGTCTGATTTCTCCTTCATAACACAAGGTAAAAGGTTTCATCCCTTCAGACTTAAGTAGTCTGGCACTTGAGCAGATTTTCCAGAAAAGCACCTTGTTCTGTTATCTAACTTTAAGAAGCAAAGAATTTACAACTTCACACAGTATTTATCAGCTAACCCCTCTTTATACCGACTGCTAAATCAATTATCATACTACTCAATGATAAAACTTACCTTCATATAGAGAGATTTGAAACGATTTGAAGCAACATCCAGTTTATTTTGCACTTCAGCATACGTCGCCGAAGTATCAATACCGTCTTTGTCAACCTTCACACCATCTCTTTTGCTACATGACCTTGCAGCATCTAAAACTCTTTGTCCAGAAATTGTAATATACCGTAAATCACCTTTGTGAGATATAACATCTTCTGAAAAACTCTTCTGCCTTTTCAGTTTGACCATAATACCACTGAAGTCAGAAGCACCTGCTTCCAAATTGTCCAGTTCTTGTTCTGCCTGCTGCAGCCAGGTTTCAAATTCACTATAGTCTGCATCAAATTTCTCAAGTTCTTCTCTTAGAGAACGAGTCAGCTTCATTTTCCGTTCTGATTCAGCTAAAGCAGTCTCATACTGAGCCTTCAGCTCCTTCATGTTCCTTTGCATCTTGTCTTTTTCTTCCGGGGAAAGGTAGTGGCCTTGTTTCTCAAGCAGTGCCTGAGCAGACTGGGTTGCTATTATGACAGCCTGCTGCTGGGAAATAATTTTCTCATGTTGAGCCTACCAAAAAAAACCACCAAAAAACCAACAAAACATTATCACCAGCAGCTTCTCAGATGGTTTCAATCAAATCATTACTATCTTGAAACCTCTACTGAATTCTGCCTAGAAACAACAAGGAAAACAAAGGCTATCAAAAAGATAAAAAGCTTTTCTAATTTTCATATTATGTATTAAAAAATGTTTTGTGAATAATTTAAGTGAGAGCGTGATTCCTCATCATCATATTTCTGTGCACTTTCAAAATTTTACACAACATCCAATGGTAATTTTAGGCAGATATACAGGCCATGACCAAAAGGGAGTCTTCAAATATCCCTGGAACTCTGAAATACTAGGATACATATCTCTCACATGAACACTATGCTGTACTTCTAAAAGGCAACTCTGTATAGTAAAGCTAGACATTATCAATCTCTTTAATTCTTTTCCCTAAAAATTATTTGCTTATTACTTAACATTTAGGGTAGAGTGCTTAGTGTAATCAACATTTTCTTTATCTCTTGTCTCACAATAGGATTTATCACATAAAGCATTCAAAGATAGGCAACTTTCCAAATCAAATTTGTTCCATTTCCTTTTACATGTATTGTAGCTACCATTTCAGACAAACAGACCAAAGAGAGTGAAAGCATCAAACATTAAAAATACAGATACTTTCTTCCTATATTTAACGAACAAACATTATTCTCCTTTTTTTTTTTCATTTCAATTTTCAGTTTCAAGAGCAGTGATTCTTATCAAATATACTTGGACATAAAACAGGTCCATTCAACTTTAAAAACTGAGACACAATTTACACATATAAATTGTTTCAATCTCATAAAAACCAGTAAGTCATAGGAACTAGAACTGTATGCCAATTGAAAACCTTATTTTGGGTACATTCTTTCAAAAAATCTCCATTCTTGGATTTTATTCCTATGAAAAATAGCTATGTAAAATAGACCGGTATGCTTTTCTTCCATGAGTACAGTGGGCAATTATCGTGGAGGCATTAGGCGCAGAAAAGAACGGTCGAAGATGTGGAAGTAAAAACTAAATTATTTAATTTTCTTAGGTTGGGGTTGTTTTTAATAATAATAAAGGAAATGCAAAATAGTATCAGCTATTGGCATAATCATTTTCATCAACATGTCCACCAAACCACAGCTGAAAGTTCTTGGTTGCCCAACTGTAATTCAACAAAAGTCATAAAACAAAGCTCTTATTATTTTAAATTATTAAAATTATCTTACCTGGAAAATGTATTTTAAAAATGCTGTGCTGTGGTTTTATGTAACTCATTCTTCTGAAAGCCTTCAAATAGTGCTTGGCCCACATGTTAAAGTTATAGGGAATGAAGGCTGTAATTCCAGCAACCCATTATTTGCAGCTGTTTGTAATCTGTTCACAGGGAACTGCTGGGTGTTGAATCATTTGGCCATTACAGAGACTTTTGAAAAAGTCACATAAAGGGTATGAACTTACGTTGCTGCTTTTTGCATTTTACTTACCTGCATTTATTTATTACTATAAGAATTAAGAAGAGGCTCACCATCAGGATTCTTAATGTTTACCTTGTAGAGTATGCAGTTTTTTCTTATTTTTTTTTTTCTTAAACAGTGAAAAAGTGACAAATTCGCAACACATTCTAACTACTGAAATTCCTACCACTGTGTATCACTAACTCCCTAGCACCTGTTCCAAAGTCTGTGACAGAAAGGATGAGATTGAATTCGCTCACATTGTATAAGGACTGACACGCTTAGCACCTAAATGTTGAATAACTCAGTAACAGTACCTTGACTTTCTGATACTGCTGGTTCAGATTATCTTCTGTGCTTTTTACTAGTCCATCCACCTCAGTTTCAATGCCTTGCTGAATTTCCAGCAGATTACCATTGACATCATCCTCCTCTCCTTCCAAAGACTTCCCATCTCCCTCTTCAAAGTGCGTTCCATTCTGTTCTATCACTTGCTTAAATTTCCGGCCATGCTCCGCTTCTTTATCCACATTTGATAACCAATCCAAGAGGTTTTCTATTGTATTTTTACTTTCTTCCAGCTGTTCTATGGCTGCAACCTACATTGAAATTTCACAGTTTCAGTTTAGAAATCTCCTTCAGGCACTACAAAATACTATATGCAAACAGACCATTTAAAATACATTAACATTAAACATTTTTGATTGACATATACGTTGGTGTTTATTTTATAGGTTAGTCACCCAAATTAAATATGATTTTAATCTCTCCACAGGGTATCAATAATAAGTTGCAAGACTAATCCTGTAAGACACATTAGAAGTTTGAATAAAGGTATGAAATGGTTGCCTAAAAACCTTTTCAGTTTCCTGCTTAATTGCTGTTGTCATAGCTTTATCCAGTTCCTTTTTGGACTCTTCTGCCTTCTGGCTAAGGAGCAAACACTTTGTCTTGGCTTCATTCAGTTTCTGTTCAAGAATAGTCTTATCTTCTTGTGACAACTTTTCTCCATTCTCTTTCAGGAAGCTTTCAGTGTTTTTCACAATCTCTGCCAGTGTCTGGGCACTCATTCTCATGTCTTTCTGTATCTCCTTTTGAGAAAAAAGAAAGCAAATAGAAGTAAGCTAGTTATTCACCAGATCTTTCCAATTAACTACTGGATCTATCTCTGTTGTAGGGGTAAGCACAACACTGGTCCCTTTTAAATTGGAAGAGTACATGATACATCACTAAATTGCATACAGGATTATTAAAAAAATAAAATCATTTTAACACCTGACAGTGTTGCTGCAGCTTAATATGTCCTTTTTTTAAAAAAATACAAGTCTGTTGGCTTACACTCCAATTCAGACTGAGGCCACTTTTGTCCTTTGTTTAGTAGCTTAAAAATTGTATTTCCATGTACACAGAAGAGAACACACCTTATTTTTTAGATATTGAGAGATACAAGTAAATCTGGTACGCTGTAGTTAGTACGGTGAGTCTCCTGACAAATTCTGTTCCATTACTATCCTACCAGAAAGCTGTGGAAAACAAGGGCACTGAATAAAAGTCAGAAACTTGTAGCTGACTTTCTCAGGTAGGAGTTTTTTCTTGGGTTTGTTCAGGCGAGAAATGCCATAAGAATATTTTTCTTTAATTGCAATCAATCATCATATTTCCATTTCCAAAGAATGTTTAAGTCCATTAAATTTCACAGAGGACAGACATTTACTTTTAGTTCATCCAAGGCAAAACACCTTGTCCTGTGATAGAGTCAGATAGAAAAAAATCTGCCTCCCAGTTATCTCAGGGGAGCTTTAATTATAACAATGATTATGCTGTTGAATAAATTATTTCAGTAACTGAATGAATGAAGTTGTTTTTTCTTTAAATGCAGTGAACACCCTTGAAGCTGCAAGACAAAACATTTGATTCTCATTCTAGACTACGGATTTTTCAGCAATTATAGAATATAGTTTGGCAGCTAAAACTGCAGCTTAACACTTCAGCAGGCATGTTAGAGAGATTTTGCTGGGGACACTGTATAAGACAAGATTCTCCTTCTCTGAAAAAGATCTCCGTGCTCCCTTTCAAGCAGCTCACTGAGGATGAAAGCTCTGACTCCATCTATAAGAGACTTTTTAAAGCCCTGTTCCCCTCCTGAAACACACTTCTGCAATGGCGCCTACAAGAAATCAGTCAGCAAATAACAAGTAGTCTGCTTGGCAGTCACAAAGTGCTGACAGAAAAGACCCGAAGCACATGCTGTATCAGTTCTTCACACCCATTTAGGTTCCATTTAGGCCATAAATTCTTAAGACAGGTACCTCAGGGGTGTCTCTATCTTTCCACTCACTATAAGGAAAACTTTGACAAACCAGATGTGTTGCTTTGAAGATAAGTAAAGCAAGGCAAGGTCAATAAGGACATTTCTGCCTTTATAGGTAACTAAACCAGATTTGGAGCTCTACAGTACAGTAAACTACTACTAGGAGGAGGAGGAGGAAGAAGAGTACCAAGTCATTCAGTCCTTCAACCATCATAAACTCACTCAGCACAGAGTAAAAGCTTATAGGTGACAGGACACAGCTGAAAAGCAGGGTCTCAAAAGGAAAGCAAGCAAACTGAAAGGGCTGTTAGGTGAGGCCACCGGGGAGATTGCAAGCAACACCAGAAAAAACAGAATTCAAATCAAAGCAAGAGTGAGGCAATGGAAAGCCTCAGGCAAGAGAAAGCCTTGCAGCAAAATTCTTCAAAATACTGCGAACAGAAATAAGCACTCCCTGATACAGTGAAAAAGATGGTTAAATGATTTTAGAGTAATCAACAAGCATGATTTTATCACACCCGACAGGAACAACCTTAAGCTAATATACAACAAATTTCATGCCTGCTCCAAGAATGCTTCTTGAAGTACCTAGTGCATACCCCCTGTTCTACTGCCTCTAGCTCCGATGTTTCTTTCCTCCCACAGGCACATAATGCAGTTTATTCAGTTTAAATGCACACCATTAAGCCTTTACTTTTGGTAGGTCAAACAAATCTATTTTACTCTCCTCTCACATGACAGCCTTGTTATTCAACAAAAGAGTCTAGTCATTCCCCTCTGCACTCGATCTTCTTTAGCTTATCTGAGAGGAATTGTGCATACCTCCTGTTTGGTCTGGTATTGTTCTAGCTCAGCCTTGCTGTCTACAATAACAAGAGACTCTTGCTGTCCGATGAGTCGATTTTCAGTCTGCGTAAGCAAATCACAGATTTCCTGCAGCTTCTCTTTGCATTCCTGCTGCCGTTCAGCCACATCCTATATCAGAGCCAAATACAATCCAACAATAAAACAAAACCATCCTCGCTTCAGGAGCTAACACGTACTCAAATAGAAATTACCCTCCAACATCAATATTGCAAAGCAATCCTTGTAAAGTATGCTGTAAACATGATAGCAGTGGTACACAGAGCAAGATGAACGTACAGAAGTTATGGATAAATCTCAACTACATTGTAAGCAAAAGAGACCATGTTTGATGGAACTGCCGGCTAGGAGTCTGGCCATGCACACAGGTGAAAGATGAAATCTCCAAACAGCAGGAGTGAAAATCCAGTCTCGTAATGGCTTGAAACCTGTGATAAACACTGTTAATTCTGAAAAAAGGATATCAAAACAGAGGTTAGTTGTGATTACGAATTAGCTCTTTTTGGTATGCAATACATGTTACCTGAGTAGAAAATGTTGACCTTTTAAGCAGCAGAAAAGAACAAAACATGCAAGCTTGTTACAGTTACTAAGTCCTAGAAAAGTTATCTGTGCCTTTCCTTTACTCAGTTTTATGTTTCTTTCACAAAGTATGGTGAACACAAATGTTCTTAAAATGGCAAAATACTACAAAGTCTTCAGAATGCTAAAACACCTTTCATTGTGCACAAACCGGGCACTGAGGTGGTGATTCTGAGTCTTAACTATACTTCTGTGAGAGAAGAGGAGATGCGGTTACACTGCAGCATCTCATCAGCATCTTTGATTCCCAAAAGACTCAACCTTTGACTCTACAAAGGTTGCTTATGCTGGCCAACTGTAGGCAGGCCACCTGAAGAGGTAATTGTCCCAACTTGACTCATAGCTTTCCCATGCCTAAAATTGCAAATATCTTAGCTGATTTATTCATATGTTTGTCCCTCTTACTTGTCTCGGTCAAAACAAGCCGAACTAACAAGGATTTAAACACATCTGGTTCTTTGCTACAAAGACCTAGAAAAGAGGTCACATAAGCAGACCTGGCAAACCAGAGGAGAAGAAAGTCTTCAGCAAGACAGAAGCAATGGGCAATGGTGCGATAGAAAATTCATTGATCTATACAGCTGAAGCCAGAAGAGCTCACTGCTTTACTGATATAGCTGCTAAACAAACACCACCTGTGAGAAACCTCATGTAAAATTTCTCTTATTGCTAGAAGCAGTAGACCTGGTCACCTCAGGCTGTCCAGATTCTAATGCTCAAAACTGTATCTGTCCATAATTTAATATCCTGTTTCTGTGACTGTACCAAGGAAAGCCCAAAATTACAATTCACCAAACCTGATCAATACCATCTTTGTAGAACTATGAATGCAGTTGTAGGAAAACCAAGAAGACAGGAATACACTTAATAGTGTATGCTGGCATTAAAATTCCTCATCCATAGACAAAAACCCCTCAGCACACATTTATACAGAAAGGCAAACCTTCTGTTCACCCAGTTCTTGCGCTGCCTGTAACTGAGTCTCTAAATTTTCCACCCGAGATGTTATTGCTTCCTGTACTTCCTGAAAAGATTTCTGGGTGGCATTTAAGAGCCTCAGCAGCTGTTTGCTCTGATTAGGAGAAAGATCTTGGGCATGTTCAGAAATGAAAAACTGAACATCAAACGCAGCAGACTCCAGTTGCATTTTTTCACAGCCGAGCTCCGCAGCACTGCTCTGTAAATGGAGAGAAGGAAATGACTAGCAATGAAGACAAATTCAGTACAAATAAAACACAAGTATCACCGCCCTCTGTATTTAGCTCCTATCCCAAAGTGCTTTTGGGAGCCAGTTTAGCCACAGTAAATCAAAACTCTCTGTCAGAATCATTCTGACACATTCAGATACGACATCTGAATTTGTGCATGGTTTGCCGCTGGGACATTCATGTCCAAGCAATAAATAGATGACCTTGAACATCTCTATCTATTTGCTCTCTCATAGATGTCTGAAAACTGGCTTCAACTCTGGAAGACTTCTGGCAGGTTAGGCTTAACATTTGCAGGTTCTAGGTCTGAAGACCCAGAAATGTTAAAATATTTACTTGAAAGCGTTCCTATTCTTAACTCCACAGTGAGAAGCCCCATTTTCAGCAGTGTGCAAATTCTGCCCACAGCTATACACTGTACAAGCACTGTAACATTACCATGCATACTGGAATCCTATTAAAGCACAGTAAAATAATGTCATTTCTATCATTCATATATACAGACCTGCAGGAACTTCACTAAAAACTGGATCTGATTTGTTTTTCATGATTCATCTCATAAAGCGTATAATGAAGAGGCTTAAACTTCAGTAAAGATTTTGCATCTTATGCATAAAAATCCAATTTTAATTACTGAAATATTTATATTATAAACTACATTTCCAAAAGGGGTCAGCTTTATTGCAAGAAATATAAGCAGAACCAATAGCTTTCTTAGTGAGCCAAACTCTATCAAAAATTTTTTCATGATAAAAAGCAAATCAACAAGATTTTTTTACTGGATTATCAAGTAGTTGTCTTCCTAAGTAATTAGTCCTAGCTGTCTGTTTAAGCAATAGAGGTTAGTCAGCAGGTTTATAAAACCTAGCTAATAATTCATAGTAAGTAGTAATATTTGTCAGAAGCACCAACACCTGCCATAAAGGATACTTACTTTAAGAATCTGTAAACTTTTCTTCATCTCTTCTATATCATTAGTATTCACTATGAAGTCATTCATGATTTTACTGTTTTCTGTGATCCAGTCTGAAAATCTCTGCAGTTTGCTTAAAAGTTGCTGGTGTACTGCTCCAAGCTTAGACTAGAAAGGGAAATTATATATTTATTTATGATCCTAGAGTCTAGTCACATCCTCTATCCCATTAAATAGAATCACGTATGTATTTTTATATTAAGAGAAAACAAAATAAAGCAAAACCAAACCCTTCTTTTTAGCTGAGTTATCTTGAAGAAAACCAAGGTTAAAACGTACGCTGATAAAAGCATACCATTTCTGAGTCAACAGCACAGACAATTTGCTTTGCTCGTTTTGAAGATGTATCACAGACCACCAAAAATGCTTCCTGTGAACAGTCATAGCTTATCTTCAACTCTTGAAGTTTCTCTTCAGGAATATCCCTGTGACAAAACTTTAAAAACTCTTCTGTCAACTTCATGTCACTTTTTAGGATAATTGCAAAGGTAGCCAGTCTTGATTCAAATGACTACAAAGAGAATATATATAAAATGCATTAAGCGACTGAGCTAGAAAGACATTTAAACCTGAATTACTTTAATTATATTTGAAATCTCTCTTCTTTTTAATCAAAGGGCTTTTCCTAGCAAGCACCCCCGAAGTACAAGCATAAAGAGCACTTACCTCTAGTTGTTCCAGTTCATCTTTTAGTAGTTCCAGGTTATTAGTAACAGGCTGCTGGCTATCGAGATGGCTTTTCATATCTTGAAGCACTGCCAAATGTCCTTGCATTTTCTTTATTAACTTTAAGCATTGCTGTACTCCATCAACCTGCAAATGGGTTTGAACAACAAGAAAAGGTTTTCCAAACTGACAGACTTGAAAATAAGCAATAAAAGTCCTTGCTTTCATTACAATTTATTTCAAATTTATCATTTAATTTTTCAACCATTTTCCCAGTTTAATTATTCTCTCCAGCACTTGGAAGGATTCATCAATTCCTTCAACACAGGACACAGCACACACCAGCTGTTGTTACTTACCATGTTAGTGGGGGTGTCTTCCAGGACCGCTTCTTTTCTTTTGAGAACAGGCTCAGTAAAACCTTTGAAGAGGCTGTCTGTCTTCCCATGCTCCTGGTCACTTTTCCAAGCACTGGCTGTGTCATCTGCCAATGTCTTCTCTTCAGCAATTTCTGATCCAAACTCCGATTGTTCTGTTGAGAAAAGAGTACAAAGCCCATCTACTTTGCCTTTACCCTCACATTCTGTGGTGATATCAGCAACCAGTGAGCTTGTAAGCAAACCACTTATCAGCTCTTCTAACTTGCTTGGACTTTCATCTCCAGGCGAGATTTGAAAAATCTCCAGAAGTTCAGAAGTAGTAAGTTTTGGACCAGGAGCTTTCACATCGGTTTCACTCTTCCTTTCACCTGGATCATCCATCTTTTGCTTGCAGGATTCCTGCTTCAGAATATCACATAGAAGATCAGGACTTTTGCAATCAGGCCAAGGCAATGGATGAGCATCCCTGTCCTTTGCCTCTGCGCATGCTGTGGTAACCATTAATGCACTTCTAACAGCATTGCTTATTTGCTTGAGATTTGACCCACTGGATGTGACACTCCCGGGCTGTGTACTCCTAACCATTTTAAGTAAATTTTGCATTAAAACTTTGGTATCAGAGTAAGTTATGGGTTTGCCCTCCTGCTTGCAGTTCATGTGTCCCATTTTCAACTTCCTTTGCAATATATTCCTTAAGTCTTCCATTAGTGTGTCAGTCATTTCTGGCAGTTGCAAAATACTTTCCTTTGCTTGAAAATCTTTGCAGGAACCTAACTCCTTCTGTAATGACTCCACGGACATTTGTTTTTTGAAATCATTTCCAAGCAAAGAAGTCTCACTGGCCATGAAATCTTCTCCCTGTGTGTTTTTCAGCACCTCACGCTCTTTCTGGGGATTGTAATTCAGGTCAGCCCCTGTGCTGCTCATAATTGCAGAAGAAACATCAGTGGTATGGGTACAACTCCCAGAAGGTGGCATTTCACTCCCTTCCCCTGACTCTTTGGCATCCTCTATACTTCCTAAAGCACCTGCTTTTATTGGAGAAAATTCACTATCATTGATGCCCTTGGTTTCTGAAAAATCTTTAAGGAAGTTGTCAGTATTTTGACAGATACCTCTCCCTGTTTCTTCAGTTATGCTGATTTCCTTTGGTTTCACTGTATCAGCCGGGGGAAAAGAGTAAGCGTTAAATGGACTTGAATGCATTTCTTCCATATTTAGCAGAAAATCCTTTTTGTTCTGTATACTTTTTTCCCCTTTTTCCCTGTCCTCAAAGCAACAGGATTCAGCTTTATCCAATTCTGAATGGCGGCCTTCTTTTACATCTGTTATATATTGTTTCAAAGAAGCGGAAATGTTAAAATCTCTCTTAAATTCATCTGATTTTGCACTACCTCCGATGTCAAGCAAAGCTTGATCAACGTTTACTTGTTCTTTGTTTGAAACAGGAGTTTCTCTATCAGCTTTAATTACTGATGCATCAAATATTTCCCCAAGGCTTTCCATCTGAATGGGACTTTTACTTTGCCCTGTGATATCACACTCCTCCATAATATTTACCCTATTTTTATTTTCTGTATGAATCTCACAACCTCTTCCTACTTGACCATGCTTCCTACTGGTGACTGGATGTACTTGGTCACTAAGAGAACTGTCACCATCACTCACATAAGGCATATCCGCAAGGAATTTATTGTCCATTTGGGAAGAACTTTCTTTTAGTTGCTCCATACCAGCCATATCACGTAATACTTTTTCTTCTGCAAATACGGCTTCTCTCTGTCTTTGCCCATGATTTGAATGTAACGTTGGCGTGGTACTACGGGTTTTATTCACACTATGAATAAAGCATTCTGAGAGAAGCAAATTTGTCTGAGTACTTTCATCATCATGTTGCTTTGTGATTGGGAAGGCTGTTACACTAATGTCAGATGTCACAATGTCATCAAGAAGCTGAGAACTTCGAACTTCAAGCTGTGTTTTATTATTTTCTTCACTCTTACAGGACGTCCACTTAGTGTCAAAGGTATTTTCAGACCGAACAGGCTCAGTAGTATCTTGTGACATGTGTTTACTTCTGACACAAGTCCCATATTCATCTTCACTTGTACATGTAAGACTTGTACATCTTTCCTCAGAAACATCTGATGCAGATTCACATCTTCCTGAGGATTGTTCTCCATTTTCATGGCTAGACTGGGATTGCAAAGTATACCCTCTCTTGTGGCTTAAAGAATAGCAAGAGTCATCAATATTCTGATTATTTTCATCACTATTTTCTATGTCTCCTAAGGAAATTAAGAGCTGGTCACCTTTGTTTATACACCGACGGTGCGAGTAAAAAATATCTAATTCTTCGTCACTGTCAGAATCAGTGTCAGAGTCATCATAACTATCATAATCCTCCTCTTCCTGTGTTCCTTCAGATTCATCCTCATAGGAGTCACTTTCTGCTTCTATTTTGTCTTCCTCAGTTCTGTCTCGTACTTCTGCTTCATATGTCTCCCGTAAAGAACTAAGGCCCCCCTCCTTTCTTCCTTCACTCTCCAGAGTAACTGGCAATTTTTGCTCCTTCTCGCCAAAGGTCCCTGTTCTTTCCCTTTCCTCCTCAGGGTTTCCTTCCACAGTTTCAGCAGTTGCAGAAGCTGTATTTAGACTCTCAGGTAGACCTGTCAGATCTACATGGACACTCCCTCCAACATTAGTTGCAAGTTCTTGAAAAGAGCTGGTTTCTTCTCTCACGGTTATCTGACCACCTCCCTCCTCTAGAAAACCTAACGGAACTGATGCTCCAGACAATTCTGGCTCTGGTGCATCATCATCCCTCAACTGCAAGGTATCAAAACCATCATCGCCTTGAGGAGTCTCATAGGAATCATCATCATCAATTTGTGAACTATCATAGACATCACTGTCATCATCATCAACCTGGGGTGTTTCATAGGCATCATCATCATCATCATCATCAAACTGAGAGCTGTCATCTTCAGAGGCTATCTCACCACGTTCATGCTGCAAGCGGTTACTTTCAAACTGTGAGATGCCATCACCTCCTTCTACTGAAGAGTCAGAACTACTGTCACACAGCAGTAACTTGTCAAATGTAACATCGCTTTCTTCTGCTGTGCTGCTACTGTCCCCCATTGGTGATCCATCACGTACAACGGCATCGCCACCCAATGAAGGCCTGCAGTGTGTATCTCCACTGTCCTCTACACACAGTTTACTCCGCAAATCCTCCAAGGATGGCCTGCCATGTATATGAAGATAGTCCTCCAGGGACAGTCTGTTATGTACATCAGTGTAGTCCTGTAGAGGTTGCTGACTGTATCCACTATCTTCAAACTGTAGTGTGTCACCACACTGACTAACCAATTCTTCTGGAAGTCTATATTCAGTATCTGCACTGATAGATGAACCAAGACTTTTCTGAAAATCATCTTTCTTGCTGTTATCCGGTACCATTCTGCTGTTGTCATCTTGTGGTATGTGAGGCCTGTACTCTGTGCACCTTTCCAGCTCTCTCCAGGTTTCATTATCTGACAGACCATTCACACTCAAGGAATTACGTAAGGTTTTATCATTCCTGTTTTCATTACCCAGACTGTCTGCCATATAAATCTGTTCTTTCTCTGTTTCTGAAATAAGATTTGGATTTGAGTCCTTTGGAAGATATCCCTCAACGTTTCCTGAATTTGCCTTCTGACTGTTATGCTTTGGCAGTTCTGTCCATTCAGAAACCTCCGGAAGACCTCTGAGTGCATTTCTGTTCATGGAATTTTGAATGCTACTTACTGCATTTCTAAAGTCTGTAGGGTTAGTTAACAACATCTCCTGTGTATATTCTGATTGCTCAGTACCAATTGCATTGCAAACATCTGGTCTACACACATGGAGATCTTCTCCTTGCAAAGATATGTAGTTCCCAAAATCGTCAAACTGATTTAATTTACTGTTATTAGAAGTATTCTGAGCACCTGAAAGATCACCCTGAACACTGCCCGTGACATTATTAAAGTGGAAATTGCCAGTTGACTTAGGGTTACTTCCTTTTGGGTTCACGTATTTGTTATTAAACTCCATTTCTGACACATCATCATTGTGCACAGCATCATCACCTCCCAGCAACATACTGATGGCTTCTTGGAGTTGTCCATCATATAATAAAAGTCTTCTTCCAGTGTTTGCATCCATGTAACTATTTACCATCAGATAAGATATGAATAATTTCTTCGCTTGATCTAAATTGTGACATACAGAGTCTTCTGTGCCAGAATCTTCATGTTCCTCCTCACAGTCATGAAATACAGATGGCACGAATTCATACATTGACAACCATTTTGCAGCATTTTTACAAGGGGACTCTAATTCTTCTACATTGGGCATTTTATCTGGTAAAGTCACATTGGTCAAAATAGACACCGTATTGATGTCTATTATCCCTGATTGTGCAGCTGTATCTAGACTGATTATTTCACAAGTTTCTGGAATGTAAAGTGCAGCTATCTTCTGTCTATCATTTAGTATTTTGAATGCCAGCTCATTTGTTATCATCTCTTGGTGCAAAGAAGTTGATATGGGGAATATTTCACCAGTGTGAGGCCAAATTAGTCCAACAAAGCCTCTCTGTGCTTCTAACACCAGCAGTGCACTAGTGGATGATATTAAGTTGCATTGTACAGCTTCATCAACAGTCAGGCGTTGTCCTGAGTTTGGACAGAGGATTCCACCAGTCTGAACCTGATGTGTGAGGATCCCACAAGCAGTGTCCTGATCTATCATTCCTTGTCTCATGGCCTCTTCCACAGTCATTCGCTTTCCTGAGTCAGGGTCAATTATACCTCCAGACATTAACTGAGCACCCAGCAGCCTGAACATTGTTTCCCGATCGATGAGTCCTTCATGGGCTGCCCTCAAAATAGTTATCTTCCTTCCACATTTGAATGCGATTCTACCTTTTTCTTGTGGTTTCACCGGTAGGAGCCTTAACCCTGTTTTTTCATGTATTACACTTCTATGAACCATCTGTTCAAGAGAAATCTTCTCAGCACAGTTGGGGTCTATGAGGTCTTTACATGTGTCTTGTCTTTCTAGAAGCTTTGTATATAATGTTGGAGAAATCAGGTTTCTCTGGAAAGCACTCTGCAAAGCCAGTTTTTCGCCAGTAGATGGCAAAATCAAGTGCCCACTTGAAAGCTGATTCTCAAGAATTTTAATAGCCAAAGGTTCTGAAATTAGACCTTGTTCTAAAGCTGACACAACTGGAAGATTTGGTAACGATGATTCTGAAATAAGCTTCTTTGCATTACTTAATTCCTGCAACTGCAACAGAGTCTGCTCATCAATTAAAGCATGAGCTTTAGCTTCTTCCAAATCGTAACATGTTCCTAATTCTGGAGAAATGATTCCAGAAAGGATCAGCTGATTCTCGAGCAATCTAATTCCAGTGTCATAGTCAATAAAACCTTTTAAAATAGACTGAAAGACTGAAAGGACTTCTCCAGTCGTTTGGTCAATGACACCAGCAATGACTTTATTCACCTAAAAAGGAATATAAAAGAAAAGCTATCACTATTTTCAGACTGCGCATTTTAGATTTTCTTTTGATTTTAAATGCATGATAAGCATAAAAACAAGTACTTACCAGGCCTTGAGGAATGCTGTGAATGTTAGCAGCTCAAAATGTGCAAGTGATCTATGTCAGTCATTCAACAGCACACGATGTGATAAAAGATTTTAAATCAACATGCATCTGTGAATTGAAAACCTAGGCTTTGCATACATAAATAGGGTTAGTGAAAGACAATAGAAGAAATGATTGCAGAGTGAGCAAATAGAACATATACCTGAAAGGCAAATTTTCATGCTCTAAATGTCTGTGAAAGGTTAGAATATTCGGAAACAGTATGCGATTCAAAACAACCACCATGCTATTCATGTTTACAGCATACAGCCCTTCTGTAAATACACTCAACAATATGGAATCAGATACTCTAGCACCAAATATAGCATTTAGTTTGCATGGAAAGCATGAAGTCAGTTTGGCAACATTATCTGAACTAATTAGACAGACACTGCCTCTGTGTATATGAGAACACTCATTTCCAACATAATTTTTGACAATTCCATATTTAAGATTAAGATCTATTAACAAATGTATTTGTAGTGTCTCAGAGCTAATCACGTGATGTGCTCCCATTTTCATATCCAGAGAAATTTTATGAAAAACTGAAAGTAGATCTCTTCTAGGGCATTTCTGAGTGATACATGGGAGAGATTAACATGTTATTTTATGATGTCATTTTTGCAGCAGAAACACAGACTTATCTAGCAGTCAAAGAATGGCTTTTAAGAGAAGAGTTAAGAGATGAATGATTTGTTTATCTTTCTTCATGCAAGGCACACATTATTAAGACTCTTCACAAAAAAATCTGGTAAGCAGAATGTTCGTATGCACAGGTAAGGTCACACACAGTATTCCATAGCAAATACACATAACCTTCAGTCAATTAAATCTCAGGTTCCTTTACACACTGTTAATTGCAGCTTCTTCTTTCACCGATCACGTGTGGTTCCAAAACCATGCAGCAAACCTCAAAAGAGACTCAAATGTAACCTGCAATCTCGTTACCTTTTCTTCCATCTTTTCATCACCCAGATACTGTGCTTCCTGCAGCTGCTTCAAAGCTTCATTGGATAACAAGCTGTAGCTCTCCTGAAGGGATCTGACTTGCTTTTCCATTTCATTTCTTTCTTCATCTGTCATTCTATTCAGAAAAAAAGAAAAATGCAAGGAGATCTCTGAGTAATTTGTAGCCTGCAGGGAGCGATCTGCTTACCTTTACTTTTAAAAAAGGGGTTGAAATTGGTAAAAGTGGTCTGAAAAAAAGAGACTCTAATTACAGAATGTTCAAGAAAGCTACAATCTGCTTGTAGCCATTCAGGAAAAGAAGCTACATTAATCTAGAATTTATGCAGAATTATCACTAAAGCATTTAACATTTGCCTGTGCCTTTGCCTACTGATTCCCAATCAAGACACAGCTAGCAAGGAGTCCTGAGATAGCTCAGCAATTTAGTATCTTAAACCAGTTTGATTTCAGACATAGATGAAACAAACTTGTGGCATATAGTTCAAGTACTAATTTACTAGTTAATTAGCTTGACTTCTAATGAAAAAATACTATCTAATGTTTTTAAGCTGACCGGAAATAGATCGTTTTCAATAGTCAAATAGATAGTCAAATTCTTGAAATAAACAAAATAAAATAATAATAAAAATAAACAAAATAAAATAAACAAAACTGCATCAAGCTTCCACAAACGGGAAGCCAAAATTATCATATTAAAAGAAAAAAAGCTCCCATATTTGTATGTGAAATGTAAATGGAACTGGAAGGTGAGGATATGATTTCTTTTTAAGCAAACAGTATGTACTGATTCAATGAATACTTCAAAAATAAGAAGTGGCATACTTGTCACTGTGCTTAGCTAAAAAGGACTGAGTGGTCTGCAGAGCTTCAGCTATTTGTTCTTTCTTCGTTGACATTTCATCCAGGGAAATCTGAAAAATAAACCACCTGTGTTCAAGGCTTAACTATGCACATATATAAAAAGAAAAACAAACAAACAAACAACATAATATTTCTATCTGCAACTAAATAGCATAAGAACTTTATTATTTTTTTTTCTTCCAATATTGGCTATTCTTAGAGTGATGTTATTTACTATGGAATTGTATCACTTATACACAGATAAGTTGTTGTGCCATGCCTTATAGTTAAATAAGTTGTTTGTATTAGAAAACTATTAGGTGAGACAAAAAGGATTTATTTTTAAATACTATTTGTTTGAAAATTAACCACATAAAACCACTTATTACAGTTGGCACAGTTTAAAGCAGCTTTATAAAGATATGTGTACGATGCTCACGTTACAGAAGCTGCTCACCATGAGGAGAGATAGTAACTTTTTAAAAAACGATACCAGAAGGCCACAAACCCTCATGAAATTAAACGACAGAGACAAATGCAACATCAGACCCTTGGAAAAAATAAATTACATATTATATTCTCCCTGCTGTGATTTCTGCGTCACCCTCACTAAAGCACTTGTTCTGGCAGAGGAACTCGCGAGAATGTTATCTTTGAACTTTTCTGAGAATCCACCTGTAGTGCCTTCAGAGAAAAACACTAATTTTGGATAAATAAAGGCAAAGTGTCAAAGGGCAGTCTAAGGCTTCATTAGCAAGCGCAAGATATGTTCAATGCTGGTGCCAAGAGAACTCTAGCAAAGTGCTCAGGCACCTGGGTCTGGACACAACCAGTTCTGTCCCTGTGTGCATCGCGTCACAGGGCTGAACACGGTCGTGAACAAGTCTCCCTTTGCAATCAGCAGCTGCAAGCCACAACCCCACCACCTCTGCTCCTTGGAGAGAATCCGAGAGAGCAAGCACTGTAGGCACTGCACAAGAAGGTGATGGGAGCAAGCTGAGGTAGCAGGTGGCATCATCAGCTCCACTTTGCTCATGGAAGTGGCATCGCTGTGGCTGCTGTGTGTCCCCTGCCAGCGTTGGCACCAGCTTCTCCACCCGCTCCATGGTGACACCCCAATGCTACGCCCACCCTACGCTATACAGCAACTCCAAACCACTGTGTGAAATGTATTTCAGCTAATGTTAGCTATCAAGTCACTACATGTTTCTACAAACTTGTCAAGGCACCTGTGCTAGTCAGCGGAGACATAAAACCAGGCACCCCTGGAAGGTGACCCTACCTTGCTGGGCCATTTCTCAAGGGAGAACCCCTCTCCCACAGGCTGGAGGAAGCCAAGGTGGCTAACTTGCAGGTTACCTGCTGAGGGCTCAGGCTGGAAAGGGAAGACACCAGCCATAGTTTCCCTGGTAAGCTGAGATGCTCTATGGAGTTGGGCACTGGCCCAACGCTGACGAAGGTGTGCGCTGTTGCCATTAACAACTACAGAAAAAGACCAGTGTTCAATATTTTTGCAAATCTTGATCCTAACTATTAGTGATTTACCAATCAATACACTCAAATCAATACTTGTGCCTATGGTATAGGGACAGACTTGGTAACGGAACAGCATCGGTCCTCTACCAACAAGCAGTGCGCTGGGACCAGTGGCTGTGGGGACAGCAGGGCTGCCCACCTGCCTCACAGCAAGCTTGATTTATGCCCATGGTGCTCCAGTGGCTCTAACCGGTACCAGCATGCGTGACCAAATCAGGACCAGGCTGCCAGGAGGGCCAAAATCACGTTTGCATGACCACCCATCCAGCCCTGTACTGAGGGATGTGGAAAAGAGACCGCTCCGTCTCTCCGCTCTCAATGTTGACCTTCAACACTGAAAGTAGTAGACCTTTCCTCCTGAAGGTAGACCTTCACCTCCTGAAAACTTTTTAGGTGTCACTAAGCTATTTTGTGGGATAAATCTAGCACCGGAGCTGTTAGAAATGACAGCCAACTTCACAGATGGAAATTTATGGGTCAGAGTTACACCTGTACACAACGACAATGTGCCTGTTAAACACAAAGGTGGCAAGATGGGCCACTCCAGCAGCCTGGAGACTAGTGTGAGAACGCTCAGTCACCACCTGCTGTATTTCCTAAGACGGTAATTTTGACTATCCCATAAGATGACCCCTCAAAATAACTTTTTAGAAGAAAAAAAACAAACAAACAAACTTGGTCCTCGGGCCAACTCTCCCCTTCTTGGTGCCAGGCTGGAAGCTACCAGATTCACCGAACTATTTCAGGACAAGGTGCCAACCTGCCAGGATGTACTGTCCCTCTCCAAAGGCCTACAGGGTCTAGTTTCTCTGAAGTGACGCTGTGCAGTGTCAGACTGTGTCACACGCCAGGCCTGCAAAAAGCAGCTTGCACTTCTTCCCGAGTAACACGTTTGTGTTCCTAAACATTGGTGTTCCTTCACCCAACCCTCCACTCGCAACCAAATGTGAAATTGTATCTTTAGCAAAATGGGGATGGTGATTTGGAGGAAAAAAAAAAAAAAAAGTATTTATGGAATATTTTCTCACACTTTAATCAACACAGAAAGCTAAAAAGAGGAAGTGGTGCTTTACCAAAAGACGTCCGTGTACCTGCTGCTTAGGTAAATCTGTCTTTTCAGCCTTTTCTCCTTCTTCTTTGCTGAGTGTCTTGCTGAGATTTGACACCCATTTCAGTAAATCCCCAGCTTTCTCAACATGCTCCTTCTTCTCTTCCGCCATTGACTTCTGATGAGCACCGCAAATTGTAAAAAACATGTAAATGTAAATTGCTGGAATATTTAACATCGCTGTCCCTAGAAACACAATTCTACCACAATGGCAGTATTATCACATAAACATAAAGCGATTGCTTTTTATTTATCACCACGTGCATTACTGCGACACTTTGATATAGGAACAAAAATGCCACATAATTACAGACATTAACGAAAAAATTCCTCAAATTATTTGTAATCATAATTATGATGCTTATTCATACACATGCACATTCATTATAAAATGATTGATATTAAGAAAAAGCATAGCTTCCCAGCCATTACTCAGCAGATAAAATCTAAACAATATTTGCATATAGAGTATCTTTGAATTGCTGCCTTTGCATTACCCTCAGGTGTGGATATGTACAGCCAGTGTAGGAGATCAGGATTTCGCAATCTATGCACATGGATTACTAAATTACAATTAGGAAGAATACATTGCTTTTTTGTCTACATAACAGAAGTAAAATACCGAGACACTTCATCTTTTTCTGCTCAGAAAGACACATTTCTTTTTATAGTAGTACAACCTGTTAGTAGTTTGAAACTCAGCAAAGTTTAAGTGCTTAAACCCTTCCATGTATCACAAGTAAGAATTTTTTTTTAATTTGATATGTTATTGCAACTCACTTGCCTATTAGAGCATGAAAACAATTCTATAAAAAATGTTAGCTGAAGTGAGAGAAAAAAATTAGGATATGAGCAGCCCATTAAAATTAATCAAATACCAGTGTGAGAAAAATGACTTGTGCATACGTGTTTACTAGACTGCAGATTCAACCCCTGTATACTTTATTGCCACTTTCGGAGAATAAATGATACCTACAAATTGATTTGTAATATTAAATTAAGTTATCAGGTCACATGAAACACTGCACTGTCTTCATTTGCAAAATGAACAATTTTAAATATCAGAATCTGATTCTTGTCTCACCTAAATGGACCCATTTTGCACTAATGTTCACTTCACCAATCTCAGTATAAGATTTGATTTACACTACCTACATGTAGATAATGTCACACCAGGCCTTCAGGAAAAGACTGAACAGATAGTCTGCATTTTGAAGTTATGAACCTGCCTAAGTTTATCTAAAAATTTCAGCTTTGCGACAAGTAATATCTAATTCCAGTTTTAGTGGTTTGTGCTAATTTCTTTTACAGCAACTTACGATTACTTTAGAATATACTATTTATGATTTTCCATAAAGGCCACCTTAGATCTTTTCCTTGACTTGAATGGGCCTAAAGCGGCCTCCAAAATGACTACTAACGCCTTTATTCCATTACGAATTATAGTAAAGACTAGAAATTCCTGTTTTCATGGGCTGAGCTGCTTCTAACAATCGCAGTCCAGTGTGGCAATCAAAAACAGCTGTCTCTAAAGCTTCTTTGTAGGTTAACTTCTTCTTTGTTTTGGGGCACGTTAAAACTTTAACATATGATTTTTCATCTTTCATCTTTGTAGCTGTGACAGCATCAATAATACCATTCTTAATCGCATCTTCCATCGTTAATCTGGAGTGAGACTTTGGATCTATCAACCCACCAGTCAAGTACTGATACTCCAGGCAGCGCATACCCATTTCTTTGTCGACGGCATTTACGTGCATCGCTTCAATAGCTGACATGACCGTGTTCCTTACAGGGTGAATGATCCCAGTAAAGATCAGCTCACACTGCTGGATTTGCTTGGCACAACCATCATCAATTAACTCCCTTTGCAAAGCTTCCGAAACGCTGTACTTTTTCCCAGTAAATGGATCAATGATACCTCCCGTACTAACCTGAGCTTCCAGACACCGGAGGGCAGTAACTCTATCTACCAAATTTTTGCGTGAGGCTTTTAGAACTGGAATTCTTTCATTGGTTTCAGAAAGCCAGAAGCCTGCAATAGGACTGTTTAAATCTTTATTTGGCTGTGAACTGCTAACTAAAATATCCCCAAACTCATTAGCTGTGATTAAACCCTCCTTATATTTATTGACCAACGCTCTGCCAATTCTACCCTGATTTAAGGTCTCCTCGATGTTAAACTGTATACCCGTTTTAAGATCTGTAAGCAAAAGAAAAGAATTCCCATCAGAGTCAAAACATGTAGACTCCTTCCAATCAAATTCCTGTTTGGAAAGTTCAAGATATGTATCTTTATCAACGTAAGTTTTTTGATAAGCCTCATATGAAGTCATTTCAGCTCCTGTTTTGATGTTTACTACAGAAATTTTATGACTTTTCTCTGCCGATGGGCTGCTTATTTTCCTGTCACCAACCGGGAGAAGAAAGCACTTACTGCTCACACTGAACAAACACATTTTCAGCAAATCACAGTAGTACATAGCTTTCCTGGTATTCGGATTGTGAAAACATTTCGAGTTACTAGAAGGTTCATGCAAAAATTTTAAAATGGTGTTATTAAGCAAGCCAAGCTGCACGGCGGTTTCCGGAGGTACGCGAACACTTCTTACAGGATCAATAACCCCTCCACTTGCAATCTGAGCCTCAAGAATGTTTTTACCTCTTTGCCTTTCTAGGAGTCGAGCCTCCACAGCCTGATACACAGAGATCAGTTTCCCAGAACAGCAATACCCCAAAACGGCTTTCTCTGCCTCAAGCAGTCTACTCTTGAATTCATTATCTACAAGCCCTCTAATGACTGAATCCTCAACAGAGAACTTCTGACCTGTTGTGGGATCAATGATGAAACCAGTAGCTGCCTGAGCCTCTAAAAATGCTAACGCCAACGCTTTTCCTATGATTTTTCTCTTTGCTGCTAAAGGAAAAGAGAGTACCTCTTTGCTGGATTCAAGGTACAGTCCAGCTATAGCTGTAGGTTTGGTTAAAAATTTTTCAAGACTTTTCTGAACCTCATCAATAGTTTTCTGCCCTGAACGGAGCTGCTCGACTGTGAGCCTGTCTAAAAGCTTGACTTCAACCAACTGTCTGGCAGTTACATCATGTCGGAGACCTTGAAATTTAATATCATCATATTCCTCTGTAAAATATTCCAACTGTGCAGCATCATCAACAGTTTTCAAAATCTCTTCTCCTAAGAAAGAGCTCATCTTTGCAAAGTCTTCTCTCCTAAACCCTTCGGATGTTTTGTATCCCTCAAACATTCTCTCTTCATTACCAAAAGTCTTGTCTTTTTCTTGGTTTAATGTTGTCACTTCAACATGCATGTCATACTGCTTGTTCTTCACTATCTGTAAACAGGAATTTTTGGACACAATGAGAAATACATCCGCAGAACTAGGCTGTGCATAATTCACTCCTAAATCCACCACCAGAGAAACAAAAGGGAGAACCTGAATGTAAGTCAGAAAGGGGAACTGCTACTAGCACTGGAGAGCAGAGAAATGTAAATATCTAGAGTTTTAAAGTGCATTTGACATTTCAAATATTTATTCAGTAACAGGAATGTGACTAGACTAAGCACAGTAACTGTTGTATGCTATTACATGAATTTACTGCTCTTCATCGAAGCTTATTTTCACCAATCCCGATACAGTGGTGTATATGAATTCCTACAAACTTTTAAAATAATGTGTTTCTTAGGTATTAAGAAACCTGCTATGAAGACCTAATGAAAAACTTTTTGTGTCAGCAAGAATGAAGGGGTTCCCTTCACCAAGGTAAGAATGTAAGAAACATCAGAGAGAATACAGAATAGTGATAAAGCGTAACTAAAACCAACCAACCAGACAGAATAGTAAAAACCAGCACTAGGAAGACAAACCCTCACAAAATGTAGTGTGTACCTCCAGGGGATGCAGTTTTACCACTCCTAATTCGTGTTTCATGTCTTCTCCATGTCTAATAGTTTGTCTGGCACTGTGTAGGTTCCTGTTTCTCAATCTGTCCCTTTCAGATGTTCCAGAGATTTGGCTTGCTTTATCAAAAGTTATCTGGAACTCCGTACTCGTTTGAGAAACAAACTCTGTAAAAGATGGCGGGCTTGCATCTTCTTCTAGCGCTTGGTTTATTCTTGACATCTGGAACTGCACCTCTCTTGGTATCGTATCATCGGTGCTCACATACAAGGTATTTTCTTTTATTTGATCAGATTTAAAACCCGATCTCTCCTGTCTCTGCCTTAGCAAAGGTGAGCTAGGTTTTGAATGGGGAGGAAGCTGATCAAATTCTCTAGCTGCAGTGTCACTCAGGTAATTGAAATCATTGCCTCTTCTCTCACAGTTCAATTTAAATCCAGAATCTTGGAGTCTGTTATTTTGCTGAACTTCATTCTGAACCAAAAGAAACCTGTGTTCACTCTCCTTGACCTGCAGGTCCATTTTCTGTTTCAAGCTCTCAACTGTGCGCTTCTGCACTTCCAATTCTTCCTCGAGTTTCCTGCACTTCTGGTGATAGTCCATCTCAGCCTGCTTCCCTTGCTGCAGTTGTTCCTGACATTTTTTAAGCCTTTCTTGCAGATCTTCCATTTGGATCTTGTACAACATGATGTTTTCCTCAGCCATATGCTTTTCCTGCTGAAGAGCAATACATTCTAGTTTTATGCCAGAAACATCCTTTTCTTTGATGCTATGGGATTCCAGTAATTTTTCAACTTTTTTCCTAAACTCCTCTGCAGAGTGTTTAAATTTAATGGATTCTTCCTGAAACAGAATCATCTTCTTGCGTGCCGTTTGTTCATCCAGAGTCTTCTGATGGAGTTCGTCCTGTAATTTTTTTAATTTACTACTTAGCTCTTGTATATGAGCTTGGTGTAACTGTATCTTCTGCTCATTCATTCTCTTTTCCATAGCTAGGGCATTCATTTGGGCATTTAGATTTTGAACCTCCCGGTCAATGCTTAGGGTGGAAGCACTTTGTTTATCACATTTTTGTTTATATTCACTAGCTAAGTCTTTTGCTTTTGCTAGATCAACTTCTAGGCTTTTGATTTTACATATGAATTCTTGCTCAATTATTGTTTGCTTGTGCAATTGTTCATTTGTTGTATGCAGTTGCTCTTTGAAACCATCTGCCAGGGCTTTTAATGCATCATTTTTCTTCTGAAGGCTTTGCTTTTCCAAAGTAATCTTTTCCGATTCAGACTGAATTTGCTTCATCAGTAGTTTTGTTTCAGTATTCCATTTATTAAGGTCCTCTATCTCTCGTTTCAGTGTTCCTGACATCTGATTACTTTTGGCTAATTCATTCTTCAGCATCTGAATTTCCCGGTGGTTTTCTTTCTCCACTTTTGTTTTTTGAAGCAACTGTTCCTGAATTTTCTTATACTGGTCTTGAAGATTATTTGCTTCTCCTTTGCACGACTGTGTTCTGTGTTCAGCTGCCAGCTTCTCTTTCTGAAGAGAACTGATTTGTGAATTTAAATGTCTGATAGTGATTTCAGCTTTTGCCTGTGATCTAGTTAATTCCTCTACTTCTCTTCTTAGCTGTGTCTTTTCCTGTTGAACAGATTTCAGCTCCTCCTGATAGTTCATCTTAATTTTCTTAAGATCTATAGCTTCTTGCATCACCTCCTCAGCTTTATCTGTGGTTCTATGCAGCTGCTTGTCCAGTTCTTTCAATTGTTGCAAATATCCCTGCTCTGCTTGGTCTTTTTCCTCCAACTTAATTTTGAGGCATTTAAGTTCACTATTGACTTTATCTAGTTTTTCTTTTATTAAACGAGACTTTTCTTCTGTTGATGATTTCTGAAGCTCAATTTCATTCAGTTCATATTTCAGATCTTTAATAGTTTTATCAGCCTTTTTGTTAGCAAGGGTTAGCTCATCTATTTTCTGTTTAAGCTCATCTACTTTTTTGGCTTCTAGCTTCTTCTGGAAACTTGTAATTTCAGAGTCAGTCCTACAATGGCTGCCTTGCCCAGCCGTGAAAGTTGGCAGGGCAGTTTCTCTAGTTACAGAGTACTTGTCTTCAACCTTCCTTCTGGCTTCAGTTTTCTCCTTCTCTTGCAGCCTTATTTCTGATAGATTCCCTTTAAATTCAAGATCTTGTTCCATTTGCTTTATCAATTTCATGAGTTTTTCCTCTCCTTCTGTTTTCTTCTTCAGCTCCTGCATTAAGGTTTTTTTTTGTTGCTCTAAATCATGAAGATTAGTGTCTTTTCTTCTTAGATGCTCTTCAAGGTTTCTTCTGGTAAAGGTGCTTTCTTCTACTTGATTTCGAAAAGCACGGAGGTTTTCTTCCAGTATACTTCTTTGAGTGTCTGCCTGAAGAATGAGCTGCCTTACACACTCCAACTCCTGCTCCGCATCTGCTTTCTCTTTCTTAATGTTCTCTAGATCTACACGACACTGCTTTGCCTCTTGCTCAGCCTTGGTCTTCTGAAGACAGATCTCTTCCATGTCCTTTTGCTGCTTCTTCTGCTCTTTTTCTGCAGCTTCCCTCACTTTAGGGAGCTCCTGTTCCACTTGGGATTTTTGTTTCTTCATATCCTCCAACATCTCCTCAAGTGTTTTTACCTTTCCCATGAGTTTTCTGTTCTCGTCAATTGTGTTATTTTGCTGTGCCATTAGATCTGAATATGCCTCACGCACTGAAGCTTCCTTATTCTTTAAAATCTGTAAAAGAACCAGATAAGTTGGAATGTACTTTTTGTAATACAGCATATGAAACATGTTAGGATCTTTGAAAAGCAGAGTGGAAAATACTTACTCAGATATATATATGGTATGTCCAGAAAGCAGGATGAGCAGTTCCCACCACCATCACCTTCTCTCGAGTCAGTAAGCTTCAGGAAGCTATCGTTAGCCAAATAGGAAACCCTTCATAAAGACATCCACAAAGCGAAGAAGTCCTGAAGCCTCTCACTTCAGTCAGATGCCTCTTAGCGGTAAGCAGCGTCAAACAACAGCTTGCATAGGCTTTTTCTCCAAACAAATGGGTAGAGCAAACAGTGAGCCAAACGCTATGTGCAAGAGTTCCCAAGGAGAAAGTGGCCTACCGTTTCTGGGTCAGTTCAGTAGGAATAGCAAGAAGGATTTTATGCTTGCAAGCACATATAACACAAGAGAAGTTTGAAAATCCCCTCCAAGAAAAGAAAGAGTATCCAGACCTAGAGCCAAGATGCATCAACTCCACAAAGAGAAGTATCTAAACCTCAGTACATCTGTGCTCCATAGTGCGCTCCACAGTCCCAATGCCTGCACTGCCTCAGCTGGGGGACTGGTAAGAGCACAGCTACGCTGCAGTGTAGACACAGTTAGAAGTATAAACATGGTAATTAGGAAAATCCTAGTGAAAACATAGTCTCTGTATGTTGGCAGATCAAGGGGAAGCTCTTATAAGCAAGATGTGTATTCACCAGTAATACCATGGCTGAAACCATACATACCTTGTCTTCATTAGCACTACTGTGGCTTTAGTTACCCGATGTGAGCTAACATGAGGTAAGAACACACCTATAGTCCTATGATCATACAAACATGGCACAAAGGGCAATCATATCAATATTTTCAAATAAACAGAATGTTGGTTTAGCTCAAAATTAGCAGATTTACTTCATTTTTTGTATGATTTATGAAACTTATTTACTACAAGGCTAATGCAAAGGCAGCTTCTTCAGTTCCTCTCCATGTTTCCCCTGTGTCACAATTTGGAACAGACCCCAGTGGATATAAAACATATAAATTGGTTTCTTATCAAATCTCTTTTTATGCTCCTATAGACACAAAATCTAATGTATTATGCTTGAAAAACTAAAAATACAGATACAGTAACGAAGTATATCTTGTTAGCTTTCATTAATAGACAAGGCTGAGCATCAGCTGGGTGGAGAAAAGGATGGCAATTAGATAGTAATACAAAATAAACAAAAGTAGATTAATAAGAATCTAAAAAATGTAAGCATCTCAAAATGCAAAGTAATATTCATTGCTTCAATTATGTTCAATCAACTTCAAATCACCTGACCTTGGTATATTTTGAGATTCAAATGTTGATTTAGATTGGTTTAGAATCATTCTTAAATTAACTGTTTCATTTGCATTGCATAAAAGCTCTGGTACCTTAATAACAGTTGTGCTCCATTTCTCTTCATTCTCATCATCTTGGTTTTTTTGCTTTTCTTTTTTTTCAAGTGAGGCTTTTTTCCCTGTTTTTTTACAGAATATTTGCTGGAATTCAGTGTTTTTGCCAGGTACCCTTGTGCTATGACCCTTACCTCTACTGTCCATTTCTGCAACTACCAATAAATCTTTACATTTCTGACCCTGTTCTAACCTGTCTTCTTGGCTCTGCTTCTTCCCGCTTATATTTATGGTGCCCAAACCACAAATTTTACCCTGTGGTATTGTCTTCTCACTTCCTTTCTCATTGTGACTCAACAGCTTTTTTTCTGATCCATGTTCTGACAATGGAAAGTAATCCTCTCCTACAGAAGTAATTTCTGAGAGGGTTGTATTTGCATTTAAATCACTTGTATTTCCTAATTTTGCACCTAAACTTGGATCACTCTGCACTGGTGACACTTCAAAACCGAATGGGTAAGATTCAGAGACTTTTGCTGCATAACGATTCTCTAAAATACTTCCTGAAGAAATAGCCAAAATTTCTTGCCTTGTACGCTTGCCTTCTTTTGGATTGAAACTTGTTTTTTCTACGATTTTGTTTCCTGCTACGAAGGAACTTTTATCCAGAGATGCTCCGTGTGGTTTGTCTGTATCCCTTTCAGCGTTACCAGAAACACCTGGATTGCTCACAGATTGCAAATTTAACTTTGTTTTTTCACCTCCACCGTGCACTGCCGGCTCTCTGAAAGAGGATGCAGCTTTCTCTAAAGGTGTTGCATCCCTTCCACCTGAGTCACCTTTTTCAACACACGCTTGAAACTCTCCGTCTTCACGGTTTGAAGTCTTATGGCTATTACTGTCTGCAAAGCAACGTTCCTTATGCTGACATTCCAAATGAGGTCTTGCCGAAAAATGTTGCTGCTTGTGATGGCTGATATCCAGGGCACGCTTTCCAGTTTCTGGAGTAACTTCATCTTTCTTCGCTGTTAGCTCAAAATTAGTTTCTGATTGCACCTCATGTTGTTCCTTTGTTGAAACATCATTCCCTGCCTTTCTTAAACAATTTTTTCCCATGGTTTTGTGCATCATTTCCACTTCAGGCATCTTTTTTGATACTCCCTCTGGTTTCTGTCTCTCCCCTTTAACAATTTGCACATTTAATATCTCGCCAGGCTCGTTACTCATACTCACACAGATCCCAGCTGAAACAAAACAATCTTTTCTACCATTTTCTTCTTCTTTACTTTGATTACCAAAACCCATTAAATTCTCTTGCTCTGTATGTAGCTTATTTTCTCTGTTGCCACTAATGCTACTTTCTTGACCACTGAAATTTAAAAATTGCTTTAATGTTCTACCAGCTTTGGTTTTATCATGTCTGCCTACATCTAATTTTCTTCTGTCAATTTCAGATTTATTTTCTGTGGGTTTAGGTTTACTGGAAGAATCATCTTTTTGCAAACATTCCACATCCATCATGCTTTCATTAGGCGTGTTCTCCTCTCTGAATTCAACAGCTTCATTACACCCCAAACGTTGAAAGACTTCAGCTGACTTCCCAGGTTGCTGGAGTCCACTCTCCTCTGGTAAACTCTGAGCATGACAGCACATGGATTAAACTGAGATATCATGGAAAGGACCTTATTTTTCCCTTATTCTGGCATTCTTAATGCCATTATTGAGAGTCAAGAAGAAAGATTGGTATGGAAGAAAATCTTGGAACAATCACAGACTTCAGAGGTCTGATCCCAGAAGAGAAAAAAAATCATCATTCCTCCTTTGAAAAGGATTATTTATTGTCTGATTTACTACCCTGATTACAAAGATAAATGTCACTAAATCACTTTGAGACTGGAAACCTACTTAGGTTATCTTCAAAGAAGCTATCAAAAATTTAGAAGGTGGAGAAGGACGGAAGATGAGGGGTGTTTGGTATCTAAAAAAACAGTCCTAGAGATTTAGAGCAGACTGAAACCCAGAAGAGTTTAAAATATTCCATTTGCTCTTGAAGAACGAGGAGCCTATTGGCATTTACAGGTTTCTCGATCCTTATTTGAATTCTTGTTCTTTGTTTCACTTTTTATCCTTGATACCATTAGCATTACCAGTCATACTAAATCCTCAGTTATAATAGCTACTTATCAATAAACATTATCTATTTCCATCCGTGTGCTCCACCACTTCATGACACACAAAGACACATGCTGTTAGTGTTATGGTTTGCCCAGAGGTAGTCAGTAGCAAGAAAAGCCAATAAAGACAAAGCCAGCACCAGAACTACAGAACATTAGTTTAAGAACTCTGATTATTTTTTTTTCTGCAACAACTACATTAAAATTTATACCCTTATGAGAGTGTTCTTCAATTTTATGTAATTTACATAGGACTACTTTTAATATGGGCACAATTAATTACAAGACTATATATAATATGGACATCATTTTAGAGAGAGTGCACTGCGTATTACTAAAACACTGCAGTGCTTAAAAAATAGCTACACAATCTCTTTCAGTGAGAAACACTTCCAAAGAAAGCAAAGAATTTAAAAGTGGTTTTTTCTCAATTATTTGGAAGGTTGATTCTGCAGCAAGCACGTGTTTTGAGTCATTTCTCTGCTCAATTTCAGTAACCTACTCTTGTTACTAAGATTCGACGCTAGGCACAAATAAAATGCTGTTTGACCCCAAGGAATCAATGCAGTAGAAAGGTAGAAGGAAAAAAAGTAATCTACACATGTCAGAGAAACATAAGAAATTAATTAATCAGGCATCACATCTCTCTGTTTAAAGAACTCCCCTATGCATTGTTAAATGGACCAGAATGCATACTATGGAATATTAAGGCCTACATAGGATATCAACAGTGCATGCACGCTAAGTTTGCCCTCATTTTAATGTCTGCATTTATCCAAAAGCTCAAGCCCTAAAATATTAAAGCATTACAATGTACTGTAGGTAACTACATCTCCATCAGAATTTAGTGAATCATATGATCCTTCTAGTTGGAAGAACTGGTAAAATGTATGGACGGTATAGGATTTTGCTTCTCTGAATGATAATGGTGTAATTTAATGCTCCTACATTCCTGTATAAAATGCAGTATATCAGGAATTTTAGTCTTTCGTATCTGCTGCAAAGTTTGTGAATAATTCCAACAGGTATATTGCTCTCTGTTTGCCTAGCTGTTCTTTTCGCTTGGTTGGCTGCCAAGGGAAGACCTACCTCTTCCTCTTCCAGTCTTTTCAGAGAGTCACCTGCAAATTTAATGTATTGGCTCATCAGGGTCACTAAGGCAGTATAATGAGTCCGTAAGTCCATGAACTGCAGAGAAACAAGGAGAGAGACAGGGGGGACAGGGAAGAGAATGGAAAACAGTCCCATTAACCTTCAAATAAGTGAAAAACAGTACTCTAGAACCTATCCCTATTTTGATTCCAAAATCCTGATTGTGGAATCCACTGTCCTAGTTTTGATTCCAAAGTTGAACGCCATCAGCAGGGTGCACTCACACAAATAGATGTTAAGGATCTATGAGAAGGATCCATAAGGAGAAGAAACAGAAGACACTGTTTTGACTTCACAATCACTCTATTCTTCCCCCGTGGAAGAACTGGTTATAAGAGGGACAAGCAGTACTGGTCACTATTCCTCTCTCTAACACCAGCAGGGAGACACATTTCTCCTTCCCACCCAAATGAGACCGATTTGCCTTGGAATCTGTCCAAGTATCCAGATCTGGCAAGTTCTACCATAGCAAATCCTGTTTACTCTGATCAAGACCCAGCCCAGAGGCAGTTCTAAACAGTTTTACCAAGGTACATTTCTCATATAGTTTTTTATGATCTGGGGGACTTTTGTTCATCAACAGCAATATACCATCTCATTATCTAAATACTGCATAATGACCAATAGGGTATTTATCACACTATAGATCTATACAGAGAAAAAGTAATCTTGCTTGGGTTACCCTGTGTCATCATTACTAAATCCTAAATCCCATTCTCGTATTTAATCTGTTTTAAGCAAAGACTCAAAAAACCCACATTGTCCTGAGGTAAGAAATCCATTTACCTCTTGAATAATGAAGTCTGATGAGCTTTGCATTCTTCGGCGTTTCACTGGAGATTTTTGTTGGGAGTCAACCATAGCTCTGTAGGTCATAGTTTGCAACTCATAGTCCTGCAAAAAGAGAAAATACACAAAATGATTGGCATTCCATACGATACTGACAACTAAAAACAAGGATGCAAAGTATAATATTATTTTTTACCTTCACAGCAGCTGAGTATTGCTCTGCATACTTCTGGCATTCATCTATTTTGCTTTGTTTCATTTCAATCTCAGAAACCAGCATCTGTAAAACACAAATCTACATCTTCATCTTAAAAGTGATTTTTATTACTATTATTATTAGCATTTCTACTTCACCTCACATCATGACATTTACATAATAGGCTCATTTCCATGTGTGTACAAATAATTACATGCTCCAGCCCATGTCCTGGCTTTGTCAGGCTTACAGAAGCAGTGGAAAAACCCTGCCAGGTTTAATAGTCACTGAGTGAACTTAAAAAGAAATTAGGAATATACCACTTCATGCATATAATTTGCTATTCTGTCTCTTATTTAAGCTGCATTTCCTTCTTGCAGGAGAGAGTTACTAAATTTAGCTCTGCCTCTATGAAGATATTATTACGTCCATAACTACCAAGAGCAGGACCAAATAAAAAATGATGTGATAAGGAGAGTCCAGAATTGTAGGCACTCTCTAAGGCTTTGTTCTTCCTGCAGGTTTGAAGACCAAAATAACCTGATCTATGAAATGACTATAATCTGTGAGTGATACCTTAACAATGTTAGCTGCACTGTAAACATAAAACATAGAAGCCAGTGAATATTTGGAATTTTACAGTAAGGGCTGAGGGACATAAGCACTTCCCATCAGGAAATAAGACTTACATGACTGGGATCAAAAGATATTTGAACTCTTTTTCAGTCATTAAAGCAGTGCTTTCCTCCAATGAGATCCCTTTCATACCTTGTGTTGGTTCAGCTGTTTAGCCAATGCTTTGCTATTTTCAGGATGGATTTCTTGAATCTTTTGCTGAGTCTCTTCCACTTGTTGAATCCACGTGTCCAAAGAATTGTAAGTATCTTTGTAATACTTCAGAGATTTATTAATACCTTCTAAGTCACGCAACCTGATTTTAGTTCAGAAAATATGCCAAAGGAGAGAAGATGAATATAAAACTACAACACTAGGTCAAATACAGCTTCGGGTGTCTTAGCTCTGCTATAGCTCACACTATACTCTTAGTAAAATAGCACTAACTAAACAGTAAATTAACTTCTCAAATGTAAAGATTCCCAGCTTGAAGAAACCTTTTCATTTGTCCTAAATGACAACCCAGGAGAGATCCAACTACAGAAGAAATTCTGCATATAACCCTCATTAGTGAACTAAATTGCTTGAAACCCCTTGAGCACAGGAATCCCCATGCAAAAAGGGGGGGGCTCTGCAACAGCAATTAACTCTGTTATAAGAAAGGAGAGTATTTCCTGTCTGACCTATGTGAATCAAGAAGGGAAAGAGCTGTACTGGAGGTTAAGCAGCACTTTACCATAGTCTGTGCCTCCCACACAACTAAAGGAGTTACACGAAAAACCAAAGCTTTTAAATATTCTAACGTGTGAAAGCAATTGATCCTGCTGGGCAACTCCATTTTTAAGATCACGTTTTTGACCTGAAAAAAAAAGGCGCCATGTATTTCTTGGAAGTGGTTTCCCTACTGACGAGCATGTTGACAATTTTTCTTGCATGATCCTTATACTTCAAAGCTCATACAAACGCAACTAATCCAAAACGCTGCATGACTATGGATAAACATACTTATTTAACAACTTGTTACAGTCTGGTTTGGAATGAATAGTTTGAAACGCACTAGTGTTGTTCTCAAAATGGCAAAAAGAGACCGAAAAAGAGCAAGCAATGGAAACAATATTGCTCAGGTTTCATACTTAAGCATGTTTTAAAGCTAGTAACCACGAAAAAGAGAAAGGATCATGATAACTGCAGCCAATATTTGTACGTACTTTTTGCATAATGATCATCAGTCAAGCTGTTTGGAAGCAGCAGAGCGAACATTTGCAGAAAGCAGCTTGTTTGCAGCTACGTGCTGTAACGGCCACAATCTGTCCTAGCTACACTAAAAGCCACTACGTATTAACAGTCATTTTTCAGCATCTTCTCTTCAGGACAAGGCCCTCTGAGGAGAGCATATGGTTCATATTTGCCCTCTGAAGAAATAAGGGCACTTTAGCAATTTCATAAAATTACAGTTTTATCATTTAAATTCTATCACGCTAGCAGGTGATGGAAAAACGTGAGGTGGATTTAAAGGTAGCCATTGTGTAGTCAGCTTTAAATGAGTCAGCTTTTGCCCACCTCCCTTTTAATTTCTAGCAATGTTAAATAGAGAAAACTAAATTAGTTAATTACAGATTAGTACCTTCACTATTGCAGCTGTATAGATAATTGCCCCTTAAAAAAACAAGAGGACAAAAATGCGAAACACTGTTGCATGAAGTTTTACTTGAAAAGGACTATCTTTGATGCTCCTGTTCAGGTTAGCTATAATGACAAAATAAAGTCTATTTTAAATGAAATAAATTCAGGCTTCCTTAACTTGCCCATATTTTTTTCCTTCAGCCTATAGTTCTGTCTCCTTTCCATATAGGAAACAGAATTATAGATTGAAGGAAAAAATATTTCCAGGGATGTCATGTATGGACATGTCCTTCAGAATTACAGGTAGGTGTGTTCTGCTGTATCTGTACACTGGGGACATTCTCCAGTATCGCCGTGACTGCAACACTGAAGGGCTGAATTTAGAGCAACATCTCAATCGGCTCTTGAGGCTGCACGAAAAGAGTTGCACCCGGAAAAAGAAAATACTAGCACTTCACCAAAAGTTACTGCAACAAAAGTATCCCAGAGTCAATGGAAGCTAAGGGCTTCCAGACTTAGCACTTGAGTCATTAAATGCAAGTTAACATGAATCCAGTCATAAGTGATGGATCAGCTCACCAGTTCAGCCTGTTAGAACTAATTATGTGGAGAAACAGATGGTGTTTCTGCAGGCTTTTTTGGAAAGAAAAAAGATAATTTCCCTCTAGTGTGTCTCAGTAAGTTGTAATTAAATAAAGTTTCTATATCATAGAATCATAGAATGGTTAGAGTTGGAAGGGCCCTTAAAGATCATCAAGTTCCAATCCCTCTGCCATGGGCAAGGACACCTCCCACCAGACCAGGTTGCTCAAAGCCCCATCCAGCCTGGCCTTGAACACCTCCAGGGATGGGGCAGCCACAACATCCGTATCTTGTTAATCTTTTGGTGCTCAATAGTGACAGACATTTCCATGGAAAAGTAAGACAACGATGTCAACAGCACAGAAAAGGTAAGAATCCTTGATCTTGGTACTTTTCACAAATAGTTTAGACAACTATTCTGACCCATTTTAAAATTAGTTTCTGATTTTTTTTCCCTCAGAAACAAAAAAAAAAGCAGCATAAAATATGAACAGATTATAATAAAAAGTTATACAAACCTATTTTCAATTTGAGAATGAATGTTTTGCCATCTCTCGGCTAACTGATCGACTTTCTCTTTATGCCAGTCAAAGTCCAGATCACGTTCCTTGTGCATTTTAAACATCTGATCACTGATCATCTTTGCCTTCTGCAGTTCATCCTCTAAGGCATGGAACACTTGTCTTTTCTCATCTACTTCAGATCTCCATTGCTAGTATGCGATAAATGACAAATTGTAAATAACTCCTAAACTATGACACTATTTTATAAATGAGTATTTTATACGAGTAAAATGTATAAATGAACAAATGAAAAATATTTAAATGAATATTTAACTTCTGGTTGCTCAAACACTGGAATGGCACGAGAATGGGTCTGAAGCAACTAATTAGCTATGAACTGCAGAATAACTGTAAGTAATAGCATCCCCAACCACACATACATCAAAACAGAGACAGGAAATTAACACACATCTTATAAACTAAAGCTTTCAAAAAAAATCCTTAGTTAGATGCCAATCGTTCTATCTAACAAAAAAGCATTACTAATAATTTGCAATATGAAAATGAGGTATATACAGCACACAAGAAATGCTGAACTTCAGTCTTACCCTTCCTCAAAGACATCTGCCAAACCTCCTAGGAAACCCTGAGCCGTGTTCCACAGCAGTAGCAGGAATGTTTATTGTGGCCACATTTATACAACAATATATTTCTGTTACCTTAAGTATGTGTTACTTTTTGAAGAGACAAAAAAATTAAGTCTTACTGCAGCATTAACAAGTGCCACTCTTGGAAGTTCATGTACCGCAACGCATTTCCTAGCAGCAGAAATGAAGATGCAAACTATCCAATTCCTAAGGATCCAAAGCTGTCCATTTTTTTCTGAGATGTCAATCCTAATACAGACTTTCCTCCAAACGCACAATCTAACTTTTGATACACTCTACAGTACAGCATAACCAAAACAGGTGTTGTAAGACAGATGATTTTCCTACTATTTTTGGATTTGCCCATGAAAAGGTACCGGACAACTCTTACCTTTAATGTACCCATCAGATTTTCAATATTGTTTTTGTCAGCCGTTACTGCCTCTTCTTCACACAACTTCGTTTCATAGCGTTTTACTAAGGCTTCTGCATCTTGGGTGTTCTTCAGCACCAAATTTACAGTTTTTAATCTGAAAAACAGTAATCTCCTGTTAACAGAACCATTAATAACAACACAACATTCAACACACTTGTGTTTTTCAGCCTTTTCATGTCACGGGCTATCTATGTATACGATGTTAAAAATACATTAACTCCCTTTTCCTGTATCAGTATTATTCATACTAATATCTTTATTTTTATTAGAAAACTGTAAACTAAAAATTGTGATGGGAGATGGCCTATTACATACTTATCTATGTATATGGAAGACATGGAATAAACTTGGTTCATGTTCTGAATAACAACATTGAGTTCAGAGCGCAGAGTAGGGACCGAAGGGGAACCAGCAGCTTGACTGAAAAACTCTTCGCATTTATCTGTGATGACTCCCAGGTCATCCTTCAGTCGATCCAGTTCTTCCTTCAGTTTCTGCAAAATGAAGGGTGATCAAAAGCATGTTTATCCTACGTCAACCTCATGTATACTCCAAATATCATTATCAGTACATGCCTGCTCTCCTTTGTTTGTTTCATGATGACACCATTAAAAAAATTCAAAAAGGAACATATGCATAAAAGGGAAAGTAACAGAGTCACCATTTATTGGCAACTTTTTTCTCATCTTTGACTCTTGGCTTTTCAAGGTGCATCGCAAATTTTCCTGGCTACACTCAAAACGCCTAGATATACTTGTTTTAAAATAAAACTCTTTTCCAAGGTAAAAACAGTCTTTCTCAAAGGCCCACCTCTTGCTCTGAAATCCGAGGCAAACTTTCCTCAGGATCATCCCTTTCCATTGGGGTTCGGATCTGCTGTATTAACCGCTCCTGGCAGCTCTCCAGCTGAAGTCTGATATTTCTAACTTCGGAGATGTACAGATTGTAAAGAGATTCTTCATGCTCCTCTGTAGAAAGAAACAAGGCACACATTCGCAAAGCCATCACACCATTTCCACCATGGAAACACTTTATAAAGTCACCGTTCTACAGGTCTTTCCATGACTGGCTGAAATGCCATCAGTTTGCATTTGAATTTTGGCTATAAGGCAAATTTTAGCACCCTTTAAATTTTAGCTATTATTAGCTCACCTCCTCACAAGTGAAAAAATAGCACAGATCTTTGACCATCCATTCCAGGCACAAGCATCACCCCTTACACAGACACTGCTAAACTCAGTGCCTGACTTTTCAGTCAGATGATATCAGGCATCAGTAAATCTCCAGGGTTTTAAATTTTTTTTAAAATCCTCTCTTTCAGATGCACAGAGCAACACATCTTTCCTTTAGTACCAGGAACTATGCTAATGCAGTAATCAGCTTTGAACTACTGCATTTCTTTAAGTCATTAGCTACTTGACAGTACATCAGAGCAGGTATTTTAAGCATTCTGTTCTTACTGTATTTAAAAACAGAGCTAAGAGAGCAGTAACTACAGCATTCTGTGGAACTAGGAAAGTATCTAGGACACTTTTCTGGCCCTAACAGTGTGAAAAAAGTTCTAATTCTGTTATAAACTCAACAAAGTAATCCAGTTGCATTTCCAACATTCCAAACCAACTAAACAGTGAGCTGTAGTGCACAGAATAAATTCTTCTTTGTAAATTTCTTGTAGCACTCTGTGTATTAAGTAACATATCAATATTTCTACATAGCTTAATATACAAAGTTAAAAAACCTTAGAGCTTCTGTGCAGTGTAATTGTGCACATTGTTAAAATGATGACACCATATGTTCAGAAGAACTGGGCATTAACAATATCAGTATGATAAAATAGGTAATTCACTAGAGCTTGCATTCAGAGAGAGAAGTTTTATCAAGAACTACAATCTCTCTTGTGAGGCCATCTTTCTACTCTTCTCAGCAAAGTTTTACCTCTTTCTGCAGATTTCAGAAGCTCTTGATAGTATTGCTTGCAAACATTAACTTCTCTTTCCAGCTGCGCTGTATCGGAGCTCGTAAAAATTTTGGACTCCTGGCTATCTTCCACAAAATCATCAAAACGGGACTGCAAATTGCTTAGAACCTGCTGATGTTCACCTGGCAACATCGTCTTTATCTGCAACAGATTACAAATCCAAGGCATGATTAGCAATGATGCATCACCCACACGGTTCCCCGTAATGATTTTTATCAAAAAGCAATGTTGACCAACTACTGAGATGGTAAAGTAGAAAAAAGGAGGTTCTGAAAGCTTACTGCTCCTTGGCTGAAGTCCACTTGACAGGTATCAGCATAACAGCTGCTAGTTTACACTCACTATAAAGTCCTTTTCCATCTTTAATGCCAGTAGTGAGCTGTGTTAAGACAATCCTACATCAGACACCATTTCTCCATCTAATACCAGGTAGCAACAAGCAGGAAGGCAGCGAGAGTCACAGAAGTAGGGATACTTCAAGAATTATCTCAGATTTCTTCTTTTCAACAGCAACAGTGGGAAATTAGGAGTGAAAATATCCTTTTGAGTAGTACAGGTATTATTGCACCAGTCTGTAGATAGATATGCACCAATATTGTATAATAAACTATTCTATTAAGTATGTTGCTACACATCTAACATTGTGTAATTCAGTGATCTCACACACTGTTATAGCCAGACAGAACAGGATTTTGATCTATATCACTATTTCATCTCTGACAAATTGATTCTAATTAGGTATTTAACATTTCAAGTTACAGACGTGTAAAAATGAAAAAACGTATTACGGAGGAATGAGTGTTCAGCTGCCTTCAGCTTGGAAGGCTAAGGGTCACTTCACAGTTGTTCCATGGTTAGTAACAAGCTACAGCAATAAGGAAAAAGGGGGGTTTTCGATGAAGATTAACCTTAGCCTAATGAAGCAAATCTCCCCAGGTATCTTTAAGGTAAGTGCAGAAAGGCAGACTCTTCTAGAACAAAATTCAGATGTAGTCACTGTTCAATCGCTTTCAAGAGATCCTGTCCCTGTGCTGACAGCAGGAGAGTAGGGAGATGAGCGCAACAAGGCTGCTGGGAGTTTTCATAACTCTGCTCCTTCCCCAAAAGCACCTGTGTAAAGGCTACTCAGATCAAGGCACAACGTTGTAGGGTGGTAACCAGCGTGGCCACTGCCAGCTATTCCCACAAGGAAGGTGAGGATTGCTGCAAATCCTTGATTATGCAGTATTTCTGGGCAGCGTAGCCTATGACTCCCCAGCAAATGGCTAAGAGGCCCTTGCTAGCCACAGCACGTACCGAGGCAACATTGCCAGCTCGAACAGCTTCAATTTCATTTCTCAGGTAATGCCAGGACACCACGCTCTTCATGTTTAGATGCGACTCGTGCCAAAGGGCCAGAACATTCTGAAATTGCTGTTCAATCCTGAAATGTAAAAAGATTCCAGCTTCAGATCAAAGTAACACGTGAAAAGGGAAAAAAAAGACATTATTTTAACCCCAGCTTCATATAAATGAATTTTAAAAGAAAATGGGTGGTTTTGTTTTGTCCCTACCTGTTGGCTGTATCTATTGCTTCTTTGTTTGGTGGAGGAACTGTAAAGCATACAGATGGAACCATGGCCTCATTACCACTCGGGCTAATGACTTTCCATTTAGCACGATGGGAGTTGTTTGCTAATACACACTCATCATCTTTGTAAATAGTTATCTAGTATTAACAGAAAAGCAGAATAATTTAATGAGCTAAGCGTTACAAAATCCTTTTACGGAGCACTTCTGCAAATGGTGTCAACAAATAAGCAGCAGAACAACAAAAACAATGTTCAACCCAAGGATTCGCTCTTGTTTACTAGGGTGGAAGAAATTTAGAGCCTAGAGTTCTGCAGGAACATGGCCATTAATGAAACTTTAGTTGAATTCTCACGTCTGTAATTGATTTGAGGAAATTCAAGTTTCTAACCTCAATTTGTCTATAGTCACAGATGGCTTTAATTGGGATGGATGTTTTGAGTATACAGTCAGGGTTCCTTGGCTTCAGCTGAATTATTGCCTTTGCTCTCCCCACAAGGCCTGCTACTGTGCTCCTATAGTGCAAGAGTTGTTCTTTTTCTTCCTAAAACAGTTAAGAAAAGAACACATTGTAAGAGATGGCCAGAGTACAGTGCTGCTTCTTTGATCATGTTAAGCTTTTATTTTCCTGACTCATTTTACTGTGTTCCTTAAAAATAACGCATTTTACAAGAACAAAGTATCTTTCTGAAGTCACTGTTTTCCCACAATATCTAATATTGTAAAGACGAATAAATAAATAAAACTGTATTTTAAGGGTGTGAAAAACAGTCATTATACATAGATAAATGCAATTATTTAATTACAAGTTCTAAAACACAAATCTTCCTTCACTTCAAAGGAATAATTTTAACACACCTTTTTTATATCCAACTATAACCTACACATTTCTTATTCAATTGTAACTCATGTTAATAGGATCCTTGAGTTCTTACCATAGACTCCTGGACAAGTTCTTCCAGCCTATGAAGGCTGGTTGATCTATCACAACTGTATTTTCGGTATATGGTATCTTTCAAATTCTTTAAATATTCCATGGCTTCTTTGGCATCACTGAAAAACTAGAATGAGATAAATTTCTGGGTTATTTTTAAACAGCCTAAAAAGTATACAAACAGCTACATTATGAAGCTTTTAAGTGCTTTCTTTTCAAATCTAATCTTTTCTAGTAGCTTGAAGCGATCCCTGTACCACACAACACTATCTCATGCCTAAATCTACTATTCAAGAAAGCACACGTGGTAGCATCAGTTATTCCCAATGCGATGTACAGGCAAAATTAATTCAGCAGTTACTGAACCTTAGTTAATTACTGTTCCTGCAATGGAAACATTTTTTGAATGTTTGAATGTTTCCCTTGGAATTACAATTACTTTCATATATAATGAACAGACAAATCCAACAAAGTGCAGTAAACTAGCTGCGAACTTCCGCAAGAGCACTGGAGCAAACATTCTGTGCCGGAGGGGAAGCGAGCTCCTGCACTTGGCAGTTCTGCATGGGCATCTGCACCTCCAAACTTGGGTCCTGGTTAAGCACAATTGGGAAGGGAAGTGTCCTGTGATAATCCTCGCTCCATTCTGCCCCTGAAACCTCATTTCTCAAATCCAGAATGCCCATTTCTTCCCCCTACCACTACAAGCCCAAATCGCCCAACTTCGTCTTTTCCAGTGCCCGTTTCCTAACTTTGGGCTCTCACCCTTCTTAGCCCAAATGTATCTCATCCCAATATCACCCTCTTCTTCCTCTTCAACTGCTCAATCAACCCAGAAGACACAAAGGACTAATCTCTACAATTTAAACATAGAATAGGGTGTTTTAAAAACCAAAAACTCTTGTTTAAGTCTTTGATCCTCATGCACGTAACCGAGCACTGCATCATTTGCTGAGTGCTGGGCAATATGGGAAATAGCCAGAAAGGGGTTGCACGGGATGCGCCTGCTGTCACAGGGCCTTTTTTGCTCCGTTTATTATCCATGCTGCATGTTCCATTTCTATTTGGGTAGTCCTGGAAAAAACACCTAAAATATGTTCTATCTTGGCCATTATTAACCACCGTCCACTCTACATCATCCACAAAAGCTGTATTGCCAGCAGTTGTGTGTGACAGGGAGAGAACATGGCTTCATTCTCAGAATCTCTCCTTGCAGCTGCAGCACTATGAAAAAACATTAGGCCAGTTTTTCATCTGATGTTGATGAAAACACCCGATGTTGAACTGTTTCACCAGTTGTGAACTGATACAACTGTAGTGAAGACGATGCAGGTGTGGAAACACTGTGGGAGCATGGCTCATCATCTAAAGATTGCATATGACAAATTCTATTCTACAATTACTGAGAGACAGCAACTAGTCATTTCAGTGGAACTTTTTAACTATGGTACTAACTTAAAACACGTCTCATTCTTACCTCAAAATATGCAGCATTTTCTCTCAAATGCTGTTCAACACAGTGACAGAGCTGAAGAATCCAGCTCCATTGTGTCTGCATTGCAGCTCTATAGGCCTTTAAAGGAGACAAAGAGATTTTACAAAAGGAAATGAAAATTAAAACACGCATACATTTCCAGAATTTAGGAATCATAAAAGTCATGTAGCAAACACAAGCACCTAAACTTAACCTCCTCACCCAGGAAAAGCAAGCCGCGGCAAGGAAAAGTCCAATTAGACATGAAAAAAGTCCTATCGCTAAATGATGCTAGTCAAGCATCAGAAAACTCACCCAGAGAAGCTGTGAAATCACCACGTCCTGGGGCAAGTTCAGCAAAACAAAGCCCAGACACTGCTTTAAGCAGGGGCTGCACTACATCTCCTGAGGTTCCCCCCGTCTGAGCTAGTCTATGATTCTGTGGCTCTATTTACTCACTCAAAAGAGCTGGATTCTTCCTTGGACACAAACCAGATATTAACGTAACACTGAATGCACAATAAAAATAATTAAGCAGGACTCACTGCAATGTATAACTTTGTCTAAGAGTTGCACAGGAATTTAAAGAACTTAAGGCTACTCCAATGATGCCTTCTGTACCGTCTGTCTGGTGCTGCCACTAGAAATGTGCTTCACGAGTGTTCACCAGCAGAGGGTACTCTTGACTTTGTGAAATCAGCCAAAAGTCCCAATTTTTCAATTCTGTGTCATTATTAGGGAATTCAAAAGAATTTTTCCATTGGCGTAGAGGAATTTTGAACTGATGCATTAATGTATACAGATTCTTCTGTAGAAAAGGCATACATTTCTTCTTCATTTTCTTTTTAAAGGTCCCGATACAGCATTACTGCAGACATCATAAACTGCATAGTCATCTTCACTGTGATGGCCTGCTTCATAATATGTATCTTTAATATATTCATATATTAATTATATTACACTGATAAGAACCCACTAGAACAGCACACACTTCTAATATAATGGAATTTCCCATGTTACATAAAAAATAATTTATTACTCGAAGTAAATGTTACGAGAAGGAAGGGAGGGAGTTTTCTTCATGTTTCCAATTTATGCAGACATAAACTCACTGAGTTGAAGAACCATAAAAATCCATCCTCTCTGGTTTTTCATTCTTATATAATAAATCAGCTTTTATTGTTTCCATTTTTAGCATCCAAACAGGATTCACAATTCACTGACAAATAACTTAGGAAACCAACCCAAAACCGTAACAGGAACCCGTATGTATAGAAGTGACTAGAAAAGCTCTACTGAAACTTCTTTCAATCCAACAGGGGAGAAGACACCTAAAGACAGCTCCGTGCCCTCAGTCTGCCAATGCAATTTGCGGCACTACCTCAGAAGCTGCGTTCATGACCAGAAACATCTGTACAGACCGATTCTGGAAACATTAATTTTAGACTTTAGGGAGATTTTATCTAAGCAATCCAAGACTTAACCCTAACTTTACAGAAGTGGTTTTACTTTTTGCAAACTGGAAGACAAATACAACAGAGACGCTGAAGAGGAAAAAAAGGCCCCATTATTGAGAGTCTTGTTGTTAAATTCCTCTGACTTAGCACTTCCCTTTTTTTCGCCAAAAATCTAAGCCCTATTAAATCACAAAACTATTTTCTTGTTTGTGTGCTGTTTTCACTAACTTACCTCAATGGTTAGCCTGGCTGGGTGATTTTCAAGAAGCAATTGCTCTGCTATTTCTTGTACTGATTTAATAACTTCTTCTTTTTGATCAAGTTCTCTCATTAATTCCTTTTTTCCAGACGAAAAAAAAAAGAAAAAAAGATAGAAAAGTTTCAGAAATCTCTTCAATTCTTAAAGATGATTTATTTCCCTCTGGATTGTACTAGCAATACATACTGCATGGTATTCCTTTTTTCTTGTTATATTGGGGTTTCTTTCACTCCAGTCATATGCAACCTCTTCCTCTTCTTTTTCATTCAGCCATATCAGCTCTCTAGTAGCACGAGACACAAAATTGTGAAGAGTATCTAGATGCCTTTCCTGGTTTCTCGATGTGTTCTTTATTAAAAAAAAAATAAAAATTTACAAAAATCAGAATTTAAAGCTCATCCCTTATCAGAGATGATATACACTGAAAAGCTGAGCATGGAAGACGTAGGACTAACTTACCAAGAGTTTTGAATACTGACTCTCCAGTTTGTGCAATTTTTCTGTGTAACTGAGCTTAAGAGGGGCAGTCATTTGCATCTGTATTTGGTATACAAGGTCAAAAGACAACAAAAAGGTTAGATATGTTAAACCATTAGATCTCCTGATTTCATGATATGTCATCTAGAGGTCAGAGTAAAAGTAACTAAGACTGGGAAACCCAAACAGAGTTCTAAAATTCAACACTAGTCTGTGGGTCACCCAATAAGAAAGTAACCAAAGAACTAAGGAATACGCTGCTGTACCTCACTCATTTTAGCTTCTTTAAGGCTGGATTCAAATTCCTCAATAGCTTTGTGGACGTTTTTGTGATTTTCTAAATGGCTTTCAACACTTGGTAAATCTGAACCCCATTCTGTTCGATCAAGTTGCACCTTACAAACAAGAAGGAAAAATTAGCCATGATCTACAAGGAGGAAATGTAATAAATAAAACCAGACTGTTTCCACAAAGATTGCTACCTGCATTTCTTCCACCCAGCTCAATAGGTCCTGGACAAATTTCATGTTCACTTCTTCCTCTGTTAAATTCTGATCCACAAAAGCTGATTTCATAAGAGGCTTTCTGATTTGCATCAGTTTGAGTGTTTGCAGAGTCCCGCTGTCTACTCCTGTCACATAGCTTTGAATTAACCGTGGTGGGATGCCTGATGTGCAAGTGGGAGTGATGATTGGTGTCAGTCTGGAAGTAAGACCTGATGAAAGGCCAGATGTCAAGCTGGAAGAAGTCAAAGTGGGTGTTAAACCTTGGGTCATTGCAGCATTTAATTCAGGGGTTAAGTTAGTTGTAAATCCTGAGTTTAAGCTTTCGGTTAGTCCTGATATCATCAGCTTTGTCTGCTCTGTTGTCAGTGCATGCCCCTTGTTGTACATGGAAGAATATTCGTTCCGTATGGCTATCAGTTCATCATGAAGTTTTGCAACTCTGTTAAAAGAAAAGAAAATAAATAAATAAATAAATATTTTCATTGAATGCTCATGATTAAGGTTTATTATTGTGAACTGAACAGCAATATGAAATCACATGATCTCTTACACTTTAGTTGTATGTAAATATTAATAAATAAGCATTTGTATCACAAAGTACAGGGTATGTCACCTTATACTTCTTATAAATACAGATGAGAGATGCAGAAATCAGAGTGACCAGAAAGTCAGCATGGTACAGGCACTAGCATGCACCACACACAATTCCAGGGAACAATCAGCAAAGCAGAAATCTTACAAGATACTACACGTTGCAGTAGATCAAACACTTGCAGTTCACTGCCAAGGAACTGTTTCTTGCTTGATCTCACCCAGCCCAGGATGAATCCTGAAAAACTTTGGGGCTGCTTCTTCATAAAATGGAATTATGCCATTTAAATGCATCTTTCTGCTAGGACTGTACACACTGCCACACATAAGCTAATGTTATCCCATTTATCACCTGTTAAGACATCTACAGCTATCACCAGAAATCTTGCCTCCATTTTTAAAATTAAAGGTAGTGAATTGCAAAAGAAATTTAGATGCAATAAAACAAGCTAACATCTTTACACTCAGATATCTGGCAAACTTTAAAGTCATGTTCTGGTGAATTACTCAATTTCACAAACGAGTACAAACAGCTCTTCCTGACTTCAACAAAGTTTATAGGCAACGTACTCACCAGAATAGCTGATGATCTTTATTTGGATGCCCAGTGACAGATTGAGAAGTGTACCCACAAAGATTTGAAAATAATGTCCATAATGGGTATCCATATTTGGGACATTTATGTATTCATATAAATACACTGTAAAATACCTTTGCACAAGCTGGTCTGCCTGATAGTATTTTCCATCAATAAGAATTTGGGCATCAATCACTTGCTGACGGAGAAGGTTCTCAGATTCAAGAAGATAGCCAGCTAACTCTGCTTCATGTTGGAACTGGAGCCCTGACTCTAATCGCTTGGTGTCCTGAATAAATAAGAGAAAGCCATTAAGCCCTGAAGCTAAATCAAAGAGAAATGAGCTGTAAGAAATCCTAAGATTTTGTAAAAACTTCTTCTGATCTTGAAACAGTTGTGAAGCATTTTATCTAACAGGCAACAAAATAAAAACCTAATAGAACTCACTCTAGGCAATTTTTGGTGTTTTCTTGAAACAATACTAAATTGAAAATAACAGTACAAGGAAAATGTAAGTAGGAGCTATTAAGTATGCACTCAAAAATCCTCACGATTCTATTGTTTTAAGTAGCCATTCCACTGCAGTAAGTTCATGAACACAGACACACCGACTGACTTACAGATTGCAGAGCATTCCGGGCAAGTATTAGTTTGTCCTCACAGCTCTGGCTGTCCCGTTGAATTCTGTTTGCAATCTGCGTCAGCATTTCCAACCTAGGGGATGCCAGAATATTTCAGAAAAATTAGTAAAAGTATTAATGTTATTTATATTTACTAGACATTTTGAATGACTTTAAAAACCAAACAAACAGCATCTAAAACAAAGCACAAATACAAATGCCAACTTACCTGTTTCCTTCCAAGGTACCATTACCAAAGCTTATACAAGATCTAATCAGCTTGGGACCACAATTAACAGAAAGGAAATTCTCATTAGAACCAACGCTGGTTCGAGCACTAGTACTGTTGCTAAACAGTGAATCACTGCTGTGATAGCTATAACTAGTGCTAGTCATTTTTACATCCAGAGCACGGTCCTTCTGGCTGTTTACATTTGCTGAAAAATAAAAAGATGAAACTCCTACAAAATGTACAGCTTCTAGGGATGAAATGTCACTACTGGCTTTTGAAACACCCAGAACTCCTCCTTTAAATAGGCTTCGCTATGCATATTCAAAACCCAGCAATTAATACCCTGCCAGCTCTTCAAAGGATGTTACCCGAGGCTATGGACGCTACCTTGCATTAAAGCTTTGCAAGTACGGACAAGGCTGCAACATCAGCGCGTCTCTAGGAAACAGACGCGCCAAATATTTTATTTAAGTGTCACTAAAGGTCTATAAGCCAAATACGAATTTAAAGAAGTCTTTGCAGTGTTTCTCAGACTCTTCAATGAAAAGTTTCAAAAAGGAGTGAAATGAGAACTCCACGCTCCACACTACAGTACAAAACACCTCCGGGCTGGGCAGACTCTTTTCCTTCACATAGAACTGCACAATAAAACTGGGGGAATATAACGGAATCACAAATTATTGGAGTTGGAAGGGACCTTCTAGAGATCATCCAGTCCAACTCCCCTGCCAAAGCAGGGCTGCCCAGAGCACATCACTCAGGACTCCATCCAGGCGGGGCTTGAAGATCTCCAGAGAAGGGGACTCCACACCCTCCCTGGGCAGCCTCTTCCAGGGCTCTGCCACCCTCACCCAAAAGAAGTTCTTCCTCACATTGGAGTGGAACTTCCCATGGTCCAGCTTGTGCCTGTTGCCCCTCGTCCTGTCACTGGGAACCACTGAAAAGAGTCCAACTCCATCCTCTCTCAAACCTCCCTTTAATAAGGTCTCCCCTCAGCCTTCTCTTCTCCAGGCTAAAGAGTCCCAGCTCTTTCAGCCTTCCCTCATAAGGGAGATTTTCCAATCTCTTATCATGGTTAATCAGCTCGTAACACTTAAATTTGAGAGACCTGTGCACCATCTAGCCCACCATCATTACTCCACTGTCCAAGTATCCATATTTACTAACTGCCCTGCCCCACTCTTCGGCCCTCCTGCAAAATTCCTTCCAGCTTCTTCCACGTTCACAGCTAATTGCTTCTTGACTGCAAAACAAATAAGAAAAATTTGATAACTGCCTGCAAGTTTATGCTTCAACTCAGAATTTGGGTTAGGGGTGATTTTTTTTCAGTATTTCACCCCCTGCTTTTAGGGCCTCCTGGAAACCACACCCACACCATAAGACAACCGTGTTGATGCAGAAGAGCAGAGCAAAGGCATGGACACACCCCAGCAGTTATGCCAAACTGGGCTAGTTCTGCAAACTGGAGCTCAGTTTGGCACTCTCCTCACTGACATCACACTCATTTTGAACGCACACACCAATGTGGCCACATTTTGTCTATTTGTGTTGATGGTTTCAGATGCATCCACCAGGCTTGCAGGCAAAGTTTTATTACTTGCCAAATTTCGTTATTAGCTGAGGTCACATTTTTGCCACAACCAAATCCCACCCCAGGAGCTGTATCATCACCTCATATTAGTGAAGTGCACTAGTAACCAATACAACAAATATGGATCAAGTTCTTGTGTCAAGATCAACTGACAATTTTAACTTTACCACTAAGAAGCTTAATCAACTTTTCTCTCTCATTTCACAGTGACCACCACACACAGTGACCATCACCACACGATCTGTCACTTGAAGTGTGTTTGCCAATCCTGAAGGGGTTTATGTTTCTGTTTGTTTACCTGTGCTCAGTCCATCTGAATCAAAAAAGAAATAAACTAATGTCATTTACCCGCATTCTCAACACAGATAATCCAGCTTTCTGCAAATACAAATCCGCCTTTTGGCGAAGGCAGGCACTAACTTTGCTTTTGGAAGGTCAGGACAGATTAATCTACAAGCTCTAACAGGCTGTATTTCTTCTGCTGCTTTCCAGTGTTCTCCTCTGCATGGTGGGGACACAACTTTCTACTCCTCTAAAGGAACTTCTTTCGCAGCAGGATGCTGTGAATCACCACCTCCCATTGAATCTGCCATTTCCATCATGCTCTTGCTTTTGTAAGCGTGACACATATTTAATTGACTCTGACTGTCTTTACAATCTTCTCATCCTAAAATCTGTCTTTCTGGAGACTTCCTACACAATGATCTGGATTCTTCACACGTAATTTCAGGTACCTAAACCAGAAAGAATGATCACCCTATTGTCACCAGAAAGTCAGTGCCAGGATTCTCTAGAAAGTGATTCAGATCTTAGGCGTCTCCCTTAGATGCTTAAAGTTAAGCAGAATTAATCCAGACCCAAGTGTCTATACCTACCTCTAGGTAGAAACCTGAATAATCACAGAATGCTATGGAGCTGGAAGGGACCTCCCGAGTTCATCTAGTCCAACCCCCTGCCAAAGCAGGTCCTCCTAGAGCAGGTTGCACAGGAACATGTCCAGGTGGGTTTGGAATGTCTCCAGAGACGGAGACTCCACCACCTCCCTGGGCAGCCTCTTACAGGGCTCTGCCACCCTCAAAGTGAAGAAGTTCCTCCTCATGTTTAGATGGAACTTCCTATGTGGGCCTCTAGACTCTAACTTAAAGAAAAGAGTTTTTTTAATTAATGAATGTATAGCACCTGTGTCTGCCACAACACAAAAGAGGTACCATTGAAAAGCAGAAATGCTCAAAGACTTCATCAAGATTATAAACATGCTCCGTATGTTATTAGTGGTCTACAAAACAGTGTCCCACGTTCTACTACCACGGAAGACTACTATGCACTATGCACATCTAAATGCTTTGTGTGCTCTTGAGTACAACCAAATTTTAAACAATCTCAGAACAGGACGTTAGCCCACGATGCTGTGCACCAACTGAAATACACATTTCATGTAAAGGATGAGGATGATGCTTATATGAAATAAAGTCCAAATGAGACAGCGAAATGATATGAACCTAGCTTTGACTAACTGTATGAACAAGGTGGTTATATTTGTGTTTAAGTGCTTTGACGATCTGAGGCACAGATACTATTCATCATGACCTTCTGAGACCATCGAAGTTACATCCATCTGAACCTGCCTCTATGAAGTAGGTAAAGAACTTCAGGCCTTGAACAAAGGCAAAATTACTTTATCTCGCAAAATGCTGTGGATGTTATCATGGAGGAAGACATTTACAGGTTAAAACAACAGCAAATATATTAACCAAGCCTGTCTAAAATTCACTACTGTACCTCTCCATTTCAAGCCGAAGGGTCTTCTCTCTTTCCAGCATGGCGACGATAAGCTTTCCCCATTCTTTCTCTATATCATTTGGATGATAGCCTTGAGGAAGTTTGATGCGTCCAAATTCTATCCAGACCTTAACAATTCATACATATTTGTTATTTTAAGCCACAGAAAGGAAACTTCTGTACATTTCAATGCATGCTAAAACTTACCTCTAGCAGTTTATATAGATGTTTAATTTTTGATTTATCTGTCTCTGCTGGTGGAATTTCTGTTTCTTTAAACTGTAAATAGTGATTATAACATGCCTACAGAAACATAAAAACCATCATAAGCTTTTATTTACAGTGTATATAACCTTACTCTCTAAACCTACTCCGAATATTCTTTGTAAGCTTATGTTCTTATACTGTTCTACTTGAGTTCTACAAAAAATGGTCAGTGACAAGCTAAATATTTGCTTTTGATTGTTCTTGTGTTAGTAATGTATTTATTGTACTTTGAAAAGGTTAAGGAGTAGTTCTGCAGTTGATATGATTGTATAAATCAACAAGCGCTTCATTTGTTCAAGCACGGTTTGAGTCAGTGAGATAAAGTGTCATTCCAACCGGGAGTTTAAGGCGCCACACCTCACCTTCAATTCCACAGGATTGTTGGAAAATGTTCTGTCAGACATTATCGTGACATGGTATCTGATCCACTGCCTGAGGTAGTTCACCATATTCTGATATTCAACCCATTTGACTTCAACATCCTACCAAAGCACAATCCAGATTACAGATCAGAAAAAATTCATATGAAAGCTCATTTTTGCCTTATCTTTATAGTCCAAGGGTCTTCACACACATAGAAAAGAGATTTTTAAACCCTGCAATTCTGAAACAATATTTACTTGCTCATTACAGCTCACTTAAAGCTTCCAAATAAATGATTTTACTCTTTAGTTTTGGTCCCAAATAATTCCACAGAAAACAGAATTTTCTAGCTGAATAAACTTTAAATTGATAAGAATCAGAGAGGCAAAATTTATCGGTCCATGACCGACAAGTAACGTCTCTTGACATTGTCTTTGACTCTTATCTTTCTCCAGCTTCAGGTATATTGCTTTTAATTAAGCTCTTTGCATGAACATTTTCATGTCCTGAACAAGAAACAGCTGCTAAGCCTCTAAAAGCTCCACCTAGAAAATTGTGTCAAAGAAAAGGGCGACAGCACTTCTATGGAAGACCCAGCTAACATTCTGGAGCCGAGATCAAGAATCACATTAATGAAGCTCACACAATGCACAAGTATTTTTCTCCTACTTACATTTGCACTGATGCCTTCACCACCTTCTGGTACTTTGGGAAATGCGTCATAAAGTGATGACACGTAAGTTATTACTGACTTCTCATCAGGTGTGGGAACATCAACATCTAAAAGAGCGAGACAGAGCAGCGCTTTATCATGTAGTTGTAAGAAAGCCCAAAAATATGCTACAATCTGCAGGCAGATAAGATTTTATTTTTATATTAGGGTTTTTGCAACAAAGCCTTTTGCAGCTAATTTACCTTCAGGATCCAGAAGTCTGGCAACACCAAGTTTTTCTGCTACAAAAAAAGCATGTTCTAAATTTGCAAGGTTGCTTTGAACAGCAACGGTATTCATGTCTATCAGGTCCGGCCTGTCAAATAAAAACAATAGCACTCAATTACAATTCTTTACCAGTAAATCACTGCTGCATTAGTAAATCAAACCAAGAGCAGCAATGGGTACAGCAACAAGGTTTTCATTAAAAAAGGATTTCATTAAAATCATGTGAACAGGCTGAGGTGAGGACTAACTGATAAACTCAAGCAGCAGGTAACTACAACACTGGCAGTTTTTTAGCTGCAAGCTAGTTTCTAGCCATCCCTTATATATAGCACTATTTTATTATGCATATTTATTCACATGCGTTGCCATTTCATTATCATGCCTTGTCCTTTCCACTGCCCTTGAGGAGGTTAAATTCATTTTTCTCTTAGGACTTGTTTACGTGAGGAACTTCATTTCCACTGCCTTTACGAGTTTTTAGTGATTCTGCATCAAACCCTTGAACGCATGTCGAAACCCATACAGAAACAAGTTCAGTCACAAAACCACCACTTCAACCTGGAAGACAAGTATTCTTACTGGGCTTTAAAGGAGTCTTGTTCAAACTGCATATCGAAGCCCTGCTTTCAGATAAACATTGCTGTCAGTTGTCTTATAGAAACCACTCAAGCCCTGTGGCACTTACACCTTTCCACCTTCATCCTGCTCAACTCCACCGCCAGCCACAACACGTCCTAAGCCAATCTTACCTATAAACATTTTAAAGGCCCCTAAGTATTATCCTGTACCAACATCACTATTTTAATGTTTTAAATGAATGTAAAATTTCAAAATTAAAATTGTCCTTCAGGTTTGCTATGCGGTGCTTGGCTTTTAGATCTTCTGCAATTCTCAGAGCAGAGTGTGTTACCGTCTGCCTCCTTCACCACGGGAATCCTCTTAGCCATAGCAACTAAAAGAAAGAAAGGATTTTCAAAGATGCCGAGCAAAAAGTCATCCCACTGAAGCCAAAAAGAGTCACAAGGCTCTGAAACTTTTGCTGCTGAAATCCCACACTACTGAAAAACCAGACCCACACTGAAAAAAACCTAAAACAAAACCCCAAAAGACAAAAATGCAACCTAAGTTTCAGTGAGCAATTCAGTCCTTGAATTTTCTCATTTTTGTTTCTAGAGAAATTATTTTCTTAATTTTACTTTGCAGAAGCTTTAAATAACTGCACCAGAGAGAAATAAAATTATTAAATATCACATTGTTCAAAATGAATGATAACATTTCATTTGGCAATGCCCCAAATTCCCTTGATCACAAAATCACTTTGGGAAACTCAATACAAACTTGTCTTTGAATTAATTACAAGGGGCTGTAAATAAAAATTTACTTCTTCTCAGCCATTTAGAATCACTGGCTTCCTTGTGCTCTTTAGAAGACAAGTGTACACGACACATAATCGTACTGCACCTACTATTTCTTGAAAGAACGTTTAATTAATAATAAAACTTAAGTGGCGTGAAAAGAAACATAATCCTCCTAAACCCGTGGGACTTTCCACTTCCAATACGCTTAGTGGGAGCCTGATGAAGCTCATACCATTCTTCTCTGAATTTCAGTGCAATGAAAACAATGCGACGAAACCAATTATCAGCCATTGCTCTTAGCAGCACAAAAAATCCATGAAAAATAAAAGACAATACTAGAAAAGGAAACAGAGCGCACCAGTCTCCTATTTCAGACACAATAACGGAGATGGTGAGTAATAAAGATTGCTTTCATGGCACAGTTTTGACAAGAGAAGTCGGTTTCTGTAAGTGTACACTCTTGGTTTGGTTATTTTTTTTCACCTGCCTTTATGTTTGTTTCCCACTTGTTAAAAATGGCCCAAGAATCACGTACACTGCCTGTTGGATTGCCAACTCTCAGAACAAGAAAGGACAAGTTGTTGTAAAAGCCTTGACTATTCCCAGCAAACGAGCCACAAGCTGCAGAGACATCGACATGATAATCTCCTTAGAATAAAGCTGTCATTTAGATGAAGACGAGGTAAGGTCTTTCTCACCAAGATACAGGTAAAAATCAATTTAAAAAACATGCTGTTGTGTAATATGTCATTTTACATCAGTGCTGTGGCTTTGCCCCCCAGCTGAAGAGCCCATCCTGGGAGATGCCCCCCTCTTTTAAATGTATTTTCCCACCCCTGCAACTCCTACCAGCGTAGGGTTATTCCAATTCCGCTTTAAAAAGAAGGGAAAATTGCAATGAATGCTGCTGTTTTCAGTTGATTATACACTTAACACATAGCACACCAACATAGACTAACTGGTCTATATTTATCTGAAGTCTTGACCAACCAGAAAATACTACAGAAGACAGCATTTCATAGAATCACAGAATGGTTAGAGTTGGAAGGGACCTTAAATATCATCAAGTCCCAGCCCCCCTGCCCGGGGCAGGGACACCTCCCACCAGACCAGGTTGCTCCAAGCCCCATCCAGTCTGGCCTTGAACCCCTCCAGGGATGGGGCAGCCACAGCTTCTCTGGGCAACCTGTTCCAGTGCCTCACCACCCTCACAGGAAAGAATTTCTTTCGGGTATCTGATATAAGTCTCCCCTCTTCCAATTTAAAACCCTTACCCCTTGTTCTGTCACTAAGAGTCAAGGGAATCTGCTGTAACAGCATAGACTGTGTACGGCGAGTGCTGTGGGGCTGTATTGCAAAGGCTCACAAATATTTTCCAATATCTTTAGTATTTAATTACTCCTTTCAATTATGAAATGCTACGAACTGCTTAAATTGCAGTTGTGATGAGTATCCTTCTAATACGTATTTATTTAACTGTCTTAATTGAACCAAGCACTAAATTTAAAAGCATCAGCCACCACGGCAAAACGTTTTCATTTTTAAGACTAAAGAAAAAATACACAAATTTTGTAGAAGTTATTTGTCATGTATTATAAATATACTTTATATCAATTTGCATAGCACTGTTAAGTGGTTTATACATAGTCAAGAACAAATTAAATGAAATGCGCTTTAAGTAAAAGACAATGACTCTACCTTCTGTCATAATATTGTGACTCATCCCATGGCAGATTTTTCAGTGGGCTGGGCCCCTGCCATCAAAACACACACATAAACATCCCAAACAGCAGCCGAGTTGGAACATTCCATGCAAAGGAGACGCTTCTGCTGCAGCCGCACCTAAATCAAGGGGTTTGGCTTCTGCATTGTGAGTCATTAATCATTTCATTTTTAAAAAGACCAGTGTCTGCCATCGAGATCTTAGTGTAGGTGTTAGTAATTAGACACAATTTGTATCAGAAGGAAGGGAAAAAATAAGGTGTGATTATTACCACTTCAATTAGGAAGCTGACAAAATTATGATCAATTCAAGAAAACAAATACCTAGCACCACAAAGAGAAGCAAATGAACCATATCTGCAGAACAGCATAAAGAAATGAAGTTACATGGATCAGATGCAAGCGTTCTACTCTGCAAAGACTCCGTGAAATCCAACAGTTGTGCATAATAAATAAAGTTAGGCACATGTGGATTTTCCCATAGCCAGAACCTAATACCTAGTAAAACAGTTTGAGATCCAAACTGGCAGCTCTAATATTTGCCCGTTAAAATAAAAGGTTAGATTTGAAGGGAATTCGATATTTCAAAGTGGAAAATGATACTTAACTGAACTTTCATTTTCCCAGATAATGATGAACCAAATCCTTCTCTTCACTGTTCCCGGATAACAGCTGCCCAAGTTACAGCAATGTTTAACTTTATTAAGACATAAATTCATCAGAGTAATAATATTCCACTTGGAAACACTATTAACCAGTTCAGGAGGGTAACTGACAAGCCTGAAGTTATTTACCTGAACCATCTAAACTGTTTAATCTGCACAACTCTGTTTTAGTCAAAGCTCTGGGCACAGCCTTGAGTAATACCTGATATTAAAAGGGTATTTCTTTCTTGGCTTAAATTGAGCAGAAATATTAATAAAGTGAGTTTCAAGCAGAAGTCTCAGTGAAAACATGACGAAAGATGCAGTGTGAAGTGTACACGTCACTATTGTCCAGTTAGCTTTTCCACTGCTGGAATTAGAAAATGCCTATAAAAATTAAACTAATTCTTTGCTTCATTGTTCACACACAATTGAAAGGGATGGGTGCCAGAAAGACTCATACATTTTTCAGGGATGGTAGGACTACTGAAACAAATTACAGACCATGCCAGAATATACAGTCATAAAGAACATTTTTTAAAAAGACAAGAATAGAGAGACTGAAAGGAATCAGAAGACAGGAAACGTCCATGTAAGCCAGAAATTTTAGCTATATCTCTTCTAACATTTATCTCCTGTTACTTTCCAAAGAACTCTACAAGTGAGATGATGAAGCAAAATCTATCTATTATTTAACCTACTATACAGTAACACCTACCATTTAAACTATCCCTTAACAGAGTTTCAAAACCACTAAAAATATTTACACCAGTTTATATGCAGAGTCAGTGTTTGGGCACTTATTGAAGAATTTATCTCCACGTCAGGTACAAATCAGCTTGCTGAAGAGCCTGCTTCGGAAAGACTGAGGCATCAACACAATGGGAATGACTCCTGGACTTCACCTACCACCTACTGTCCTTGTGGGCATTTCTATTGGTGCCCAATGTTTGCAGACACAGTGACCATGAAATCTAGTGACCATGCAGCGCCATGACCATGAGATGTAGTTACAGTGTAGGAGATGCCCTTTAATAATGCATATGCCTACCACAGTTATTTTCCTGATCTTTTTTCCATTGCCACATGAGAGTTTCAACATAAAGACTGCCATGTCTGAGAGGAAAAAAGAAAAAGGCCATATAGGACTAGTTGGGTTCAGTAACCCAGTTTCAGAGAGCTTGGAAACACAAGTTTCGGGGCAGAGTAATTCAGATTTCCTTCCACATAGCCTGATCACATACACAGGAGGAAAAGGGGAGTTTCTGCTCAAAAATAGCAAGCAGGTATGACTTTGCGGCATTCAGGAGGAACAGATCTCCTCCACCATCAAAATCAAAGACCACAATAAAGACATGCAACACAAGGTTCTGTACCAGGTTCCTTGGTGTCAAAACCCCCTGCTGAGGAGAGGAGGTAGAATATTGACTCCTGAATCAACACTATCTTCCAATCTACCCTAGACTACGCCCCTTTCAGAACCTCTGGATCCTTTACAAAATTGTGGGCTTGTCTCAGAAGGATCTACGAACAACAATCACACATGAGGAGGTTTTCTAGCTTCACTGAGTTTCTTGCTCTATGTTGGGAAAGAACCCTTAAGTCTCAGACCTCAGTACAGAAACGTGAGCACTAATTTCCATCTGCAACTGGCAAAAGTAAGTTTTGAATGAGATGTCCAGATGTCCAAACTAGGTGACCTTTTTTGCCTGCAGCTCCTTAGCACTGGACCTTGGGCTCATGGGTCTGCTAGATGGATAGTTTTGCACACTACTCACAAATATTTGGGTAGAAAAGCTAGAAAATTAAACATGAAAGATCCATCATGGAAATAAGTGTGACAGAGTACCTGAAAGAGGAAGAAATGGCTGCAGCTGTCCTTCAGAGGAAACAGTCAAAGGACAGGCAGGACTTTTCATCTATAGTTGCAACACTATTAAGTGGAATTGCCCAGAAAAGGAGGTTTGCATGGAATAATGTGCAGCCAGGTCTGATCATCAGCAATCAGCCTCAAGCATTCACAGGATATGTAACTGTAGACACTGACTTTTACAGAGAATGGCTTTGGTTCTCTTAAACGGGTTCACTTAGAATCATAGGATCACAGAATCACATGGGGTTGGAAGGGACCTCTGGAGATCATCTAGTCCAACCCCCTGCCAAAGCAGGGCCACCCAGAGCAGGTTGCACAGGAACGTGTCCAGGCGGGTTTTGAATGTCTCCAGAGAAGGAGACTCCACCACCTCTCTGGGCAGCTTGTTCCGTGACAACTTGGACATGACAAGAAAGAATAGAGAAAGATTTGAGAGCCTCCAGCTTTTTTTATACATCCCCAAGATTGCAAGGTCTCTATTATATGTATACGAAGATGAGGAAAGTGATAAGAGGTGAGATTCAGCTCCAGATCCAGACACCTAAATTTCACAGAATGCTATGGGGTTGGAAGGGACCTCTGGAGATCATCTAGTCCAACCCCCTGCCAAAGCAGGGCCACCCAGAGCAGGTTACACAGGAACATGTCCAGGTGGGGTTCGAATGTCTCCAGAGATGGAGACTCCACCACCTCCCTGGGCAGCCTCTTCCAGGGCTCTGCCACCCTCAAAGTGAAAAAGTTCCTCCTTATGTTTAGATGGAACTTCTTATGTTTAAGTTTGTGCCCATTTCCTCTTGTTCTGTCACTGGGCATCACTGAAAAAAAGACTGGCCTCTTATGTGTCTACATGCAAGTGTCTGTATGCATTTCATTGGAGTGGGTGGAAATCTGGCCAATAGATCCAGTTCAAGCTACCTAGCAAGTTATCCAGAATCTAAGAATTACTTCAGAGTGAGCCAAATCCACTGACCCTACTGAGTTGAAGCTCACATGCAGAAATATTGAAATATGAAATATTCTGCCTCACCAAACAAGCGTGTTTTGAGACTGGCACTCTCAGAGACATAAAGGAATGCTGTATATTTTAAATGCAGAATTGCTTAACTGGCTCTCACAGACTCGATAACAATGATGACTAGAGATTTGCTTAGGACTTCTTGAAGACTTTCTCATTATATAGGAAAAAAATTCAAAAAAGGCTACCAAAAATTTACCGCCATAATTAAGGAGATGCCTGGTATAACATGTCTCATAGCTCATCATTCAGCACTTGACTGGGAAAACAGGTGAGAAGTACTCCATTAAATCCTTCTATCTTGGACAAATGACACAGATCATTTGTAGTAATTTCCATAAATAATTGACTACTTTTCAGAAATAACTTTTTCGGGAGGGAAATATGAAAAATATTTCATGTCATCTCAAATTTGAGACTAAAATGACCTTTCAGCCATAGACTTTACAATAACATCTACAGCTGAACACATGACATGGGGAGACAAAAATTACCCCAACGCATCAAACTCCTGGGTGATGCTGAGCACTGTCATCACTTCCAAATTCTGTGAAAACGCAAATAATTTTCTTACTGAAAACTGTCACTACAGAAAAGTTTTATCCTTACAACTGTGATAAACCGAAAAGCCTGCTGCTGAACACAGTTCTGCATATTGTTTTTTCAAGTACCTGGCAAATACTTTCCTCAAGCTGCACAGGTCCCCAACCTCGATGACACACTATGCTAATGTATTTCACATGATCATTAGGATTTGTACGCTCTTTTTGGTTTTGTCTTCTCTTGTCTTGGTATGACAGGAATGCGTGTACTATTCATTATTTTATGTGCCTCTATAGATTTCATTCAATGCCTCTCTGAAGATGAACAATCATGCCTTTTTATTCCCTCAAGAGCTGAAAAATTCTCATGCGATCTGAACCCTTTAGCTCTCCTTTGTATCTTTTTCGTAATTTTTCATATAAACATCAGGGTATTTCGAACAATTCTGAAAAAACTATTGCAAGGGACGGTGCAACAAGGGCACACTCTTTACAGATATGTTTCCTGTCTACTCTTCACACATCCCAACGTGTTATATCAATACTTCCTATAGAAAAAAAATGAATGTTTTAACTGCACTAACCATAAGGATTAAAAGCCCTAAGGTGCCCTGACATTAATTTAGCCTCTTAACAACATACACTGCTAATTGAGACAATTTCTTCTATCATGCATGTCCTTGATTTGACAAGCACCGAGTTTAATAAACCTACTGAAGCCTCCTGTCCCACCTTTGTTAGCACAGCAAAGCTTTACCTGCAACCTGCCATAGCAATCGATTTAGATAAAGACACAATTGAGGCATTGTGACATCAAAGAGCTATTGATTAAATGTGGAGTTCAGCTTTAGCCATGCCTTACAAACCCTAATCACAACTTGGCAGTAAGTTTGCTATGTAGATTCAAGCTCAGTACACGCATGAATGAAAGTAGAAAGAATCTCAGTCGGTCCTTTCACCAGCTTTAAAACCAGATTTTACATTCTCTTTGTAACTTGAGATGGTTTTGTCATTACAAAATTAGAAATGGTACAGTAACTTTGCCAATTTTTTGCTTATGATAAAATTTATATAGGATCAAGGATCATAGCCGTTAACCTCAACCTACGCTGAGCAAACTACAGAAATAATCATAAATAATGTACCTTTCCCTGGAGTGTTTGAATACCAAAAATACAATGGAGAAACCCACCCAAATTATTTTTCTGCTCTGCTCCCTGAGGAAACTCCCTCCAGATCCCAGCAGCCCCTGCTTGACACACGAGCTCCCGGTGGGATTAATGCAGTTCCCGACAGGGATGAAGGGTGAGGCATGATAATGAGTTCAGATTTCCCAACGGCTCCTTGTGCCATTCCATCTTGGAGGCAACCCTTGCTCCGTGTGCTGCAAATCTGTGAAAGGCATTGCCAGGAGACCAAGACCTCTCCCTGTCCAATTTATCGTGGGCACATACACCACCACTGCTCAGACACCATACCCTTTTGGATAAAGGCTTCTGACACCCTTAGATGCCTGGTTTTTACCAATCAAAGACTAAGCAACATATGAAACCTGAATAAAAACCTGGCCTTTTAATCCAAAGTTTTGTTTCTCATTTTACTCCCAACTGGTCTAAGCAAGAAAAAAATCTTTGATTTCATCCTAGTATTTTTTTCTTCTCAGTTATTGCAAAAAGAAAACTGCTACCTTTCATTCAGCTGCTACTTAGCAGTAGGATCCAGCACAACGTACACAGGGATCGTTTTAAGTCCAGATCTGAAATTAATCAACCCAACTGCCTGGAAGTCTTCCATCTAATACCCACGAAGGCTAACCACCACCACAACACAAGATGTTAAATCTGCAGGCCCGCTTCCAGTACTATTTTAATATAGACTTTACCAAAAGCCATCACAGAATTTTTCTGAGTGTATTCAATTAAACTTCAGCTGAGGTTACTTGCTATTTCTAAACCCATTAGTTACATGTAAATGCATAATCGGGCAAGTCATATTAAAAGCACATCTGCTTCTTGATATTTTTAATCATCCTAAATGCTGTTTATCTTTTCCCAAATTGCCAATTATTAATGCCAAGTTTGTTTCTTCTACATAACAAAAGCTGTTGAAAAGAGTAACAACCACACTTCTGAACACAGAGGTGGGTGGGAAGTGGGGGGCAATGCAACCAGACTCACGTTTTCTTTTTATTAAGGCTGCGTAACAATAAATTACGAGTTACAAAACAGCAAGCCAAAACTAGCAGACCCAACTAATCTCTTTATTTAAAACATATCCCCTAGCATTTTAAGGCTTGATACTGTGTAATATTTAGTTTCTTTCTCATTCGTTCCCCAAGGGTGTTCAACGTGTTACTGCAAATTGAGGCATCGCTATCCCTCCCCTTAAGGAATGTATTCGTGTCGGTACCTGAGCAGCTGCAACATGTTTTAACATCAGAGGGATGCCACATGCACTGCCAGCCAGGAGCTTAGTGTTCAACTAACTATACCTACACGGCAAATTGGCCTGGGTAAGGCTGAAACAGCTTGTTCTAAACCAGAAGAGCTATTCAGCAGGCAGGAATCTAACTTGTTCCCTGCTATATCACACTCCAAAAAAACATCTGCTTAGAATTTCTGACAGTGTGCAGAGTTATTACAGTGATATTTCAAAAGAAAAGCATTGTGAACCCTGGAAAATTTGTCTCTCACTTTAACTAGAGTTTATGGAGCTGTCACGGTGCTCCTTCCTTTGAGGGCACATTCTTTGCTGCAGTTTCTGTTCCTCCTCCTCACACATGAGGCACCCAGGGTACCTACATCCTCTCTGGGTTGCATTCCCCATTAGCCTCTGTTCCTCTTGCCTTTGGGGACAACAGCCATCTTCTCCCTGCACTCTCTCCAAACTATATACAACCTAAAAGTACAGCCATCATTAAGGTCTTGCATAAAGTTTACCAGTGCCAACAGTCTCTTTGGATGACATCCTCGCATTTCTTTAACAATACAGTAAAAAACATTTTCCTTCGAATTTGTGCTCAAAATGCACCCCTTTGAACTCTATCACCACCTTCCCCCTCTGCAGCGTTTCTAATACTTAACGTTCTTGTTGGGTGGTGCCAAAGTTTGTATGCAACTGTCTGCATGTGGTCTCAGCAAGCCTTGCTATAGCATTATGTGAAATAACCTCTTGTTTTCTTGTCTGAAACCCTTCATGCATACACCACAGTCCAGCTTGCTTCTGAGACTGCTGCCTGACCTAAACGCAGTTTACCCACTTTTTTTTTTTTCCTAACCAGTGTCTTTCCATTTTGTACAGTTGCTGCAATTCACCTAGGAGTCCAAGCATAACTGGATGTGTCTATGCTGAAGGTGTACAGAAGCCCAGATTGAGGGCCCGTGACTCTTTAACTGCCAGTCCTTCCCATAGCAAGACCATGACCATTTCAACTCACGCCCTCCAAGGACACTCCTGGGTCCAGTTCATGGGCCAAAGCTCTCCAGAGGCTGCAGCCTGTCCTGCGGATGGATGGGAGACTTCAGCCGTGCAGACACATGTCCTGCTGTACCACTTACCTGCAGGGGCTGGACCCGCTTCATTTATGAGAACAAACTTAACACCTGAGACTAGAACTTTAAAAATACGGCTTTATCTGGGAACTGAGATTCCAGCGCTTCCTGAACAGATGCTATTTTTCACCGTACAGGCACCACCGGGGCTACTCATTAAATGCTATTATCTAGTTACACAAGAACATACTGCTCCATCTGGAATTCCTTTTGTAAGTAGTTAAAAGCAAAATTACTTCTTCATTATAAAAATTGTAAGAATACTAAAATGAAATGTAGAAAGGTGTGCACACATTTTTGCAAAAAGCGTGCATGTCTGATGTTAACCTTCTTTTCCCGTCCTCCAGCCTTCATTTTTTTCCTTTAGAAAGTAAGATAAGCTGGTCTGTAACCATGTCTGTTTTCTGAGTGTCAGTAGCCACTGTCCTTAATGAAGGGTCTATAGGTGCCATTTCACTGGAAAACTTACAGCTATTATTTTTCCTGTTTCTTAAATTCCATTTTCAGACACTTTTTAACTGAAATAGCCTGCAGTTCTTGTGTACCAAAGGCTCAGGGCAGCCTGAGGTAAAAAAAAAAAAGCAGTTTGTTACTTTTATATAACTTTTTATTTGAATTTGCTTTGCTTTAAAATGAAGGTATCTGCAAAGTGTAAGGTAGACCTATAATTTAGATTACTAGCTCCAATCTAACATACAACTACTAACGGAAGAAGAGAAGAGCAGCCTTCATTCTCAATAGACACCAACTGTTTCTATATATTTTAACAATGGTATACAGTTCTAAAAAATTAGTATTTCTTGTTCCTGGGAAAAAGGCATGTACATAACAGAATGAAAACATAAAGCATCTAGAAATACATGATAGGGCTGCAAGATGAAGACCCCAGTGTGTAGACAGCAGTGTCTCCAAGAAAGGAGCTTCCAACTTTGAAGTCTGGCTTACAAGCTTTTGCTATGTATGATATGACGGTATGAAAGAAACATCACGTACTTATTAAACTGCCTGAAGTCAGATTTCTTCCAACACAACACACTGAAGCAAATAACACACGTCTTCACTGAAAAATTAAGCTATAAAAGGCTAATTACGTAAGGGATGAGACACACAGAATATTCTCGAATCTCCTGAGCACATCTGTAGCTTTCACTAATGGAATCCTGATCATTCAGCCAGAGAAAGGTGTGGAAATTCAAAAGAGAGTCTGAAAGCTGCTATATTTAAATAAAATCATATCATCAACAAACCTGGTAATGTTCCATATTAAAACTGACTTTTGAATTTTATAATTTTATGTAGTCTTTCCATGAAAGAACAAACATTCACACGGAATAACAACATGAGAAGCTAAATCCAGGGCCTACAGTGGAACCCCCTGAGGCAGTTCTTGAGGCTGGTTCATTGCCTAGGGATTCTACCACGTACAGGATGTTTTAAAATGCAAGTTTTATATACTCTTCAGAAGTTCAGATGAGTAGCCTTTAATCTTACCCTATAAACACAGACCACTGGAACCTGCTGAAAACATAAGCAACCTTCTCACATGAAACCAAATTACATTTTTCTAAATCTGGAGGGAAAAAATCAAGTTGTATATGGAGCCAAGTACCTCAAATAGATTAATTTTTTCCTCTTGTTTCTGTCATTCATAGAATGGTTAGAGTTGGAAGGGACCTTAAAGATCATCGAGTTCCAACCCCCTGCCACGGGCAGGGACACCTCCCACCAGACCAGGTTGCTCAAAGCCCCATCCAGCCTGGCCTTGAACCCCTCCAGGGATGGGGCAGCCACAGCTCCTCTGGGCAACCTGTTCCAGTGTCTCACCACCCTCACAGCAAAGAATTTCTTTCTGGTATCTAATCTAAATCTCCCCTGTTTCAGTTTACAACTGTTTCCCCTCATCCTATCACTACACTTCCTGACAAAGAGTCCCTCCCCAGCTCTCCTGTAGCCCCCTTCAGATATTGGAAGGCTGCTATGAGGTCTCCCTGGAGCCTTCTCTTCTCCGGGCTGAACAACCTCAACTCACTCAGCCTGTCCTCACAGCAGAGGTGCTCCATCCCTCTGATCATCTTCGTGGCCCTCCGCTGGACCCGTTCCAACAGATCTATGTCCTTCCTGTGCTGAGGACTCCAAAGCTGGAGTAAATTCATAAAATTACTTTCCTTTGATTTAAAGAACGCTGCAAAATCACTGGAAACTCATTCATACTCTTAACAGAGGTAAGTGACTGACGGCCCTCAGGGAAAGCTCTGCCAACCTAATCCTCGTTGCTTGAGAGGAACGAAAACAAATATCCTGCATTCTCCCAGGAGAGCGGGTGACTGCTGAGGTGTGTGTGATGGGTGCCTACAGGCTGCCCGTGTCCCCGGAGCGCTGCCAGCGCGGCCGTAGGTGCAGGGAGACGGGGAGGAACCTGGCTCACCCAGCCACCGCACACCGGCTGCTGGTCCCCGCTGAGATGCTGCAGTCAGGACTCCAGTTGGTCATGCCAGGGAAATGTCGGACTTATCCTACGTCTCCCACGTGCCCCGGGTGGAGCAGGGAGCCATGGCAAATCCATGCATTATTCCTGCAGCTCCGCATCATATATCTTAGGTGGCTTGTACCAAAAAAAAAAAAGTGCTGGGATCCTATGCTGGGACAGAAAAAAAACAGAGATGCCTACTGGGAGCCCAGATAAAACAATTCTCCCCTGCTGTTAAGAGCAGGAGGGCTGTCAGCCTCGGGAGAGGCTCCCTGCCTGCTGGTGACTGATCCACAGCTCAGCTCCTCACCCAGTCCTCCACAGCTTCAGCAGCTTGAAGCTGGTGATTTAAAAAATTGCTTGTGCCTGGAAAGGAGGTAATTGTAATCTGCCACTCCAGTCCTGTCACCTACAACTGGACAGTGACATCTCCCTGTCTCATGGATGACAGACTGTAGGGATTGTGCTGGACCTGTACAGCTTGTGTTCTCAACAATGCATCCAGAAAAGGCCTCTCAGCTGTACCCTGACATGGTTAAGCCTGTGCTCTCCATCCAACAGGATGGCACAGGAGGGGCTGCCATGCTGCACCACCGACAGACGTGCACCCACGAGGGTGCTCTGCAGTGGCAGCACCACGGTCCCACTCCACCGCCGAGCAGGCATGCCTGGGCATCCGTCCTGGTGGAGCATGGAATCACAGAATTGTCAGAGTTGGAAGGGACCTTCTAGAGATCCTCCAGTCCAACTCCCCTGCCAAAGCAGGGCTGCCCAGAGCACATCACTCAGGACTCCATCCAGGCGGGGCTTGAAGATCTCCAGAGAAGGGGACTCCACACCCTCCCTGGGCAGCCTCTTCCAGGGCTCTGCCCCCCTCACGCCAAAGAAGTTCTTCCTCACATTGGAGTGGAACTTCCCATGGTCCCGTTGTGCCCGTTGCCCCTCGTCCTGTCACTGGGAACCACTGAAAAGAGTCTGGCTCCATCCCCCCTCAAACCACTCTTTAGATATTTATAAGCATTACTAAGGTCTCCTCTCAGCCTTCTCTTCTCCAGGCTAAAGAGCCCCAGCTCTCTCAGCCTTTTCCCATCAGGGAGATGCTCCAATCCCTTAATCATCTTAGCTGCCCTACGCTGGACTCTCTCCAGCAGTTCCCTGTCTCTCTTGAACTGGGGAGCCCAGAACTGGATGCAGGATTCCAGTTGTGGCCTCCCCAGTGCAGAGCAGAGGGGGAGAATGACCTCCCTCCACCTACTGGCCACACTCTTCCCTACGCAGCCCAGGATTCCACTGGCCCTCTTGGTAACAAGGGCACATTGCTGGCTCATGGAGAGTTTACTATCCACCAGGACCCCTGCCTGGGGTTTTTCCCCAGCCAGCAGCATCTACAAGATGCTCATCCTAGTCCAGAGACCACCTGCGATCCTCAAACGGGGAGCTACTAAAACAAACAGAGCACATGGAGAATCACTGCCAGAAATGTGCACGTTTTGTTAGTGTTTAACCTACTTATTGCTCAGAACACAAACCAAGCTTTAAAGAGCTCTCTGGAGTAAAATACTGTAGTTAAAAATATCAGATGACTGTTTGGAAAGACCATTCCTATCTTGTGAGCTATAGCTGGAAATTATTATCTCTGTTTTTATGGCACAAAACTGTAAAGCAACATCGAAGCTCACTGAAATCAGTGGAAGAATCTCACTGATTTCATCAGCAAGGCAGAATACAAGAACCTTGTAACTTCTCACAGCAAAAAGACATCAGATAAGGACAGCAAACATTCCTGGGAAGGACACAGGATCCTTAGGTGGAGAAGGTATGTTTACAGGAAAGGGATAAGCTAAATGGAAATTGGTACAGAAGCGCACGAAATGGGAACTCTGCTCCTCAGACACTGAATCATCTGGTTTGTGCAATGCAGTCCCCTCAAAGGTGCCTGTGCTTCCCTGCTGAAATCCTGCAAATGGAACTCAGGGAGTGCTGCAGAAACACTGCTCCAACAAAGCAACCGCAGGCGCTCGGTCACGGCCCAAGGCATTCACATTTGCACGGCCGGAGGATGGAATTCAAGTTTTTCATTATTTATTAACAACTACTAGTTGCTGAGCTGTAAAGACTACGCTGCTCTGTGGAAGCGGTGTAAGGCTCTGAAGAAGCCCTGGGAAATATTTTCCATTATTCCATCTCATTAAGCTCCTTCCTTTTTTCCCTTCCGCTCTCTCTGTGTCTTTCAAATTGTTTATTTTTTCAAATACTCGCCTGTGCTCTGTTCATTCTTTTAGCTGCTCTGTCCTGAAGTAAAACAGCCCAGTCATTTGCCAGCTATTTCCCTTTGTCTTGCCAATGTTACTAAAAGAAGACTTGCTTGCTGGCGTGCACCTCCTCCCTGACTGGCCACCCAGAACAGAAGCGTTAGTCAGAAAAAAGACCTCATTGATTCAGATGCAGCTCCATATTACCACGAAGCTCCGCACTGCCACAGTTCACTTCGCCAGGACTCTGTACGTTACGCTTACAGCCTCTCTACACACTGTGTCAGGAAAAGGCTGCATCTTCTTGACCCATCTCCCATTTTACTTCAGTGTCCTAGTCCCCATACCTCACGAATGTTGGCTCTCCCCAGGCTTCCTCCTGCGGGGAGCCAAATGGTCCCACAAGAGGAAATCCAAGAACAGAATAATCTGCTCCAGGGTCTGTTCCCTGGAGCTGCGTTAAAACCTACCAAATTTGGCGCTCTCTACTTGGGACACTCCTTCAGTATTATACCAAGGAAACCATGTTCCCTCAAATTTCCTTACAACATGCTCCAGGGTATACAGCACAAACTCTTTACACATGCTATAATAAAATCCCAAAGTTGCAAGGGACAAGTCAGTACACACTAATTAGGCCAGTGGCCAGAATACTCTCCCATGAGGTCCTCAAAGACAGGAATCTCCTTATTCAATTCAGGAACCAAAAAATGTGCAAAAACACAGAGATGCCACCAACCAAGAGGGAATGCTGAGCACAGCAATGATCTTAAATCTCATTCCTCTGCCGAGTTTTGATGCCAAAGTCAGCTTTGTCAAGAGAGACCTGTTTTCACTTAGAATCCAGAATTAGAAATCCTCTCTTGACAGTAGACTTCTTCAATTGTACTTTAATTAAGTTAATGTAGTGCATCCTCGAGCTTCTAGCCACAGCCACCAATGGTTCTACAAATGACTGTTTATAAGATTGTGGTCACAAAAGCATAGAAATGGGCAGAAAGTAGAACAATTCCTGTCTTAGACTGAGAACGTCCGAGCCAAAATTCCCATTTTTCATGAGAATACCCTGCTATTTTACAGGAGACACATCTCAGAGTAGATCGGGGCTCCAAGCAGAAACACCTAAGAATCTCTAGGCTCCAGGGGCATGGTAAAGTCATACAGGGAAAAATAAGGGCATCTTGGTCATATCTCAGGTCATGCAGTAGCTGATGGATTTCATCAGCAGTGTAGTTTTGGACTCTGGTGATCAGTTCTGATTTTACCCTGCCTATATTTAAATGTCAGAATGACAAAAATGCACTGTGGAAAAGACTAAAGCCCAGAGACATTCTTCTCAGCAGCTTGGAGGTGCCCCACAAGAGATGCGCAGGATTGATGGGATGCTCCTCTGAGGAAGGAGTGACACACAAGGGCTAATGAAGCATCCTTTGGCTGCAAAGAGCAGGAAATTGCCCGGGAAGAGCCAGTGTCATCTCCACAGCTGCAGTGCTATTCCAGACATAAACCCCAGAGCCCTTTCTCTATGTTCATTAAAATGTTGCAACTAATGAGAACAGAGAGAGTACTTACCTGTATTTATGAATGATGGCATTAAATAATCTTCCATCGCGCCAGCAGGTAGTGAAATTTTCACAACGGATTCCAGCATAACCCTCGGTTGTCTGCTGCGACCACAGGAGCAGTCTCTCCTTAGCAGACATATCCTCTGACTCTCCAGTAACATGGATATCAGATATCTAAAATAGAGCAAATATAAATATTAAAATTACATCTAACACATAGTAACGTTTAAAATATTGCTGAAAACCACTCTGCATTACTGCGGAATTTTCTGTCTGATAACTGCATACATGAATACGTTGACTATTCATATACTGTACTAATATTCTTTCATCTAATATCCTTACACACTCTGAGCATCTTCAATATGAAATGCAAAATTCATAACTTTACAATTTTCTTCAGTTAGCTAGTTCTCAGCCTCTTAATTTCTGGGGACAATACTGTACTATTACATAAAAAATACTTAAGTATGTCTATTTTATGTTGATAATGTGAATAGTCGTCTACATTATATATTATATCTATTATACATAAATGTTACATAATTACACATAAAATACAACATATTTCATACATATATTCATACCTATGTAATACCCATATTTATATTATACATACTTTATTTAGCTACCATGTTCCTGTCTTAAAACAGGTTAAATTATACTATATGCTGTTATGGAATTCAATAATAAAAACAGTCATTTACAGTGAAAACTGACAATAAAGGTTTTAGGACAAAATTTTCTGAGAAGCATTTTATGAATGACCAAAAGGTTAAAGGCCTATAGATGAAAATTTTGCCTGATACAGAAGGTTTGCTTTTGTATTATCTAAGTATTGTCAACTTCATGTCAGACAAAGCAGGAAAATACCGGGAAGTTTACACACAAATACCTTATTACACATATATGATATATATATTATATTGTGTATTATACGCAATACACAAATACTTAAATTTTCCCCTGCTCAAGTTCAGTCAGTTTGCTTAGAAAATTACACCTTAATAAATATGAAGCAAATATTTCTCTAATTTGCTTGTGGATTGTTTCCACCTGATATCATAGAAACTGTATTCAACGTATGTCTGAAATGCAAGACAGAACAACATGACATGCCTTGATAAATCAAGAGACGTCACATGTTGTCTTTCTTCCACGTGGCAACCTTTTACCACCTATTCCATCAACAGCAGATAATATATTAAATACGTTATTCTGAAGAACTTCTGAAGAACTAAGAACCCAGGTACCATGGAGCACTGTTTAAGGACCCAAATACTGTAGCTCAGACATTACAAAAAGTAGGCTGAAGGACTCGGGCAGAGAAAACACCAAGATTTGTGGGTGGACACTAAGCACCCCCACGAGTCCACCTGGAAGAGGCCGTGCGGCAGCAGCCTTCACAAATCACTGCTGAGAGAGCCAGGTCTCCTGAGGCTCTGGAGCCCACCTGAGGCCAGGGCTTGTGGGACATTTGCCCACAGACAACTTTGGGGGCAAGGGAGGTGCTCAAGTTCTCTACACAAGAGGCTTAACTTGAGCTGTGCCAATTCCAGCAATCCTGTTCTAGTGCAAACCACGGAGCTACATTCAGCCATAACCATGCCTCTTGGCCTCGAAATCTCTGCACACAAAGGTGTGTCTTCTGTCTGGGCTCTTCCTGGGGGAACTCAGACAGGCTAGGCTGGAAATTACATGTTTTTCTCACATTAGAGCCACAGAATCATGGAATTGTCAGAGTTGGAAAGGACCTCTAGAGATCATCCAGTCCAACTCCCCTGCCGAAGCAGGGCTGCCCAGAGCACATCACTCAGGACTCCATCCAGGCGGGGCTTGAAGATCTCCAGAGAAGGGGACTCCACACCCTCCCTGGGCAGCCTCTTCCAGGGCTCTGCCACCCTCACCCGAAAGAAATTCTTCCTCAGATTTGACTGGAACTTCCCATGTTCCAGCTCATAGAAAAAGGGCACATTGCTGGCTCATGGACAGTTTACTATCCCACCAGCCCCCCCAGGTGGTTTCCATCAGGTCCATCCCTAACTTGTATTGGTGCCTGGGGTTTTTCCTCCCCAGGTGCAGGACCCTACATTTGCCCTTGTTGATCCTCATTAGGTTCTTCTCTGCCCAGCTCTCCAACCTGTCCAGGTCACAACTGGATGGTGGCACAGCCCTCTGGAGTATCAGCCAGCACTCCCAGTTTGGTATCATCAGCGAACACAGCACCAGGAACAAAGAGCTGTAGCTTTCCTCCTGCTGCTGCTGTGTCACTGCCTGACAGGAGGTGGTGGGAAGCACTAGGAAGCAGGGGACTAAAGGAAGAGCCCTGGAGACGTCAGAGCAATGTAGCTGCCCCAGCTTTTCAAAGAGAAAAAAATAATCCCTTTTTTCTTTTTTTCTCTCACTGAAGAGAAGCATATGCAGCTGTGATTGTTTATAAATTTGTAGAAATCAAAATCCTGCATGGAGTATGTACTACATAAAATCACACAAAATACAGATGGTATGAGTGCCGTATGTGAAGACAACAGGGAATCCAACGTGGCAAAAGACCAACTTAAAATCACTCTGCTTGTAAAAATCTAGGGAACTCATCTGCAGTGTAAGATCTCCTTTCTGTGGATTACCTTTATTCTTTGGTAATTCAAAGCAAGACAGCAAACTAAATATTTTTTCAGTAGCTTTAGTTTCTATTCATCACAGAACAACCAGACCACAATATAAATGAAGTCAACCATTTACCACTTATCCCGACAACGCTTCTGAAAGAGATGATGTCATCTGGAAGTGCCGAGATGTCTAGCAAAAAAAAAACCCCAACAAGCCTACAATTTTTTCACTGTTGTTTTCAGACAGCCCTCTATGTGTAATCCTTAAGTATCATTTTTTAAAAATAAATTCTAACTAAGCAAGCTAACAATGTCATTTGCTAATGGCCATTCCTTACTGCTAAGTTCAAACCTTTAGCCTCCTTCACGGTTAATTACCCAGCCATGGCTATGTACATCGCCGGCTGCAGAGAGTGCAAACACAGCATATTTGAGTGCACATAATATTCCTCTGGCAACAAGAGATTTCAGACATCAAGGCAACTTCTGAAGGTTGTCCTTGTCTCTGTTGTTACATACAAATAGCATTTGTAGCTATGGACACAAACACAAGGAGAGTATTTCTTATTCTGAAAGCGACCACTAGGCAAGCTTGCAATCCAAATACTGGTTGGGTAAAACACAAATTTAGCTCATTACCCCAAGATCAACAGGATTTCAATCCAGAATCTTCCAAGAACCATTCAGTGCTCTAGTTGGCCATCTGAAGAAAAAGAGACTAGACTGGGTTTAAAAACTGAAATGGTTTTTCACTCATGGAGGTGGTCCATTTCAGTACAGGTGAAGGAACACTAACATTAGCCTGAGACTTGAAGCAGCCTGAGCACTTCTGTTCTCTAAATAAAGTAGTTCAGATTCCAAGGCTAAGATTTCAGTCTTTTTCATAAACACTGAATTCATACTTAAAAAGTATAAAAATACACTGAGGGAAACGGTGAGTCAAAGAACTATGTTTCATTATGCTTACAAATACGAGCTGTATTTCGCAAGATGCCCTATTAGCTTAGAACTACTTAACAAGTAAAATACTACCTCCACAAAATCAGGTGTCAGAGAGAGAGCACATCTTCCCCTTGATAACCCAGTAAGGACAGTACAAATACTCATCTACCGATTATGCATTATCATCAATATTTATAACATCATTTGCCACAGGAAAGAAAAAGACGGACTACTAAACTAGGAATACTAGAACAGAAAATAAATGAAGGGGCAATCAAATCTTTTACTGTTCGAATTTTGTCCTTCAAAGCAAACAGTTTGCGTGAACCTTTCATTCTTACATCCCACAAGCCTATCATCTGTTACTAGAGGACATTTGTTCCTTCAGCGTGGAACAAATTATTGAGTTTGCATGAGTCTGTTTGCTAGATATTCAGTTCTCCAAATTACCTCAAAGCCTGCGAATTACAAGTTATGCAAGAAAAAGGAGACAGAGGTAATTCTCTGCACAGCCCTAGTATCTCAGGATCAAAGCCTTCATTGGCACTAAATACTCTATTTCTTGTTTCTAACTGGGAGAACTAGTTCCCCCCTCTGCTACTGCAAGTGTTTTTTCTCTGCCTGTAATTTTCCTCTGCATCACACAGTATACAAAATCCATACACCAAAAAGCCCCAAGCTCTTTGCCTGCACTGATTTCACAGATGCAGCCTTGAGTCCAAACAGCAGATCAGAGAACACCTTCCAACAGAGATCACCGGTGGTGCTGGATTTCCCTGGCTCGTTTTTTATGGTGCAAACAGAGGAAGAGACTGGTGTAGGCAGTATGGAGTCTCCCCTCCAATTCCATCTTATCCCACATGCTTTGAAGCAAGTCTAAACTTGACATAATGTACTTAACTGCACAAAAATACAGAATGGCCTAGAGATGTGTGACGTATAATGGAATGTATTCTGATGTCAGCTAGAAAAGTCTGAAGAACACAAAGAAATAAGAGAAAAAAGCATGCATGAATATAGAGAGAATAGAAATGCTGTTTTCCACCTAAGCTAAGGAGTTAGCTATGCGCTGTGTTTGAAAAGGACTGTTAACAGCATGTTGAGTGAAGTATAGTTATACAAATGGAATTTGAACTTGCATGTGATCACAAGAAGTCATCTCCCCTGACGTTACAGTTGGACTTTGTGAGTTTCCATTTGGCCATAAATTCAAGTGTTCCTACTCAGCTCTCTCAAGGCTCTATGGAGCTGCGAGTCCAGCTTCAGGCAACACCCTTCAAAAAATATTGGATCGGTTGAAGCGTAACAAAAGAAAAAAACAAGAATGACAAAGATCTAAAAATACATGACTTGTTAGGATTGGAAAATTTAATTTATTTATTCTAAAGTAGGGAAAACCAAGGGGAGATGTGACAACCGTCTTCAAATATATAGAATGCTGCTGCAAAAAAGGTAATAAATCAACTCTTCTGGGAATGGGAAAAGAACTAATGAGTTTAAAATGAGCATATGTGTTTTCAGCTAAAACCACTTTTTAATACAAAAGACAGATAAGCACTAGAATGATTACTCAGAAAAGTATGTGAAACCACCAAGAAGGCAGACACAGAAGAACAAGTATCACTCAAGAGTGATTTTCATTAAGTTATCTTGCCTTCAGGTACAAAGATGACCTAGATGACCCGTCCAGAACTTTTCTGGCCCTAGTTTTCTAGCTCCATCAATGATTATAGATCTCATTCATTCACCACCATTTAAGGTGCACTGTGCTTGCTTCTTTTGCGTATTACAAGGAAGCAAACAAAACTATGCCAATAAAGCAAAACTCCTGACTTTTGCACCTTTGCCCTGTCAGTCACATTCCAGAAGACCAGAGACTGGCATCTCTCCCTCCCTTAAATATACCACATTAATACATAATACAAGATTATATGATGGTGGACATAGTTGGAAGGTGTCACGTTATCTTACAATGGTTTGCAATAACAGAAATAATAAACAGATGACTACTTAGTCAGAAGTATTCTACTGAACAAGCTGATAACAAAAAATGTAACCTTTTTTCTTTATTTGAAAGGAAGTGCATTGCCTTCAAGCTGACTCAAATGCATGGGGCTTTTTTCTTGCAGATTATTATTAATACTGTAGATGAGATAAGAAATCCACTGCATCAAACACGATGTAGATGCATGGCAAAAAAAAACAACTGAAGAACTTGCAGCCAAGTCAACAGTTGAGTACAGGAAGTAGATGACTGATTCTGTTTATATATTTGACTTTTTTTTTTCCTAGAAAATATTTACACCCATAAACCAGAACTAAAACTACCACAAATTAGACTGGAAGAATAATGATAATGATTGATAACGTGATACACATAAGTTAATTGGTTTTGACACAAGCTCACAACCACCAAAACCTGGTGGTAACACCAGCTGGTAGCCATCTTTTGCTGATACTGAATGAAAACCATGGTTTGTTTCAACACAGAAGACATCAAGTGGTGGTATTCCCCGTAGAGAAGCCAAAACTACAGCCTTGATTTCCTACTCTACATGGGTTGTGCAAAAACATGACTGAGAAGGGGTGTGCTACTCACAGCTTCTTGACCTTAACACAAACTGCCATCTGCTCTAGCACAGCCCTGAGTCACAACAGTATCAGAGCATATCTTGCTTGAGGAAGTAATCTTCCTGTAATAGGAAAACAAGGGAAGGGCCGGAGAAATTAGGCTCCAGCAGAGAATAAAAAACCTTTTATCTCAAAGCTATTAGTGAGAAGTCAGAACGAAGCTTCAGAACACCCTGCTCAACTGACCTTCGCAGATAGGAAAACAGAGGTAACGAGGTAGCACATATTTGAACACAAAATCCTAACTGATTCCCCTGCATAGGAAAACGCACCACAGAAAGAAACTGAAGAGATATATTCCAGTAGTGGGAGCTACGCTGGTTCAGAAGGTATAATGGCCTATCTCTGTGACAGCACAAATGAGCCAGTTGTCCCACTGAGTTTCTTCTCGTGTCTCTCTCTCAGTTTGAAAAGCCAATGCACTTTCAAATATCACAGAATCTTCATGGTTGAAAGGGACCTCTGAGATCATTGAGTCCAACCACAAAAAAAAAACCCAAAACCAAAAAACCAAAGCCCCTCTCCCCCCACAAACAGACACAACCCAACACTCTCGGGCACTAGAGCATGCCCTGAACTGCCACGTCTACATGTTTCTTGAACACCTCCAGGGATGGTGACTCCACCACCTCCCTGGGCAGGCTGTTCCAGTGCCTGACCCCCCTCTCAGGAAAGTCATTCTTCCCAATATCTAATCTAACCCTCCCCTGCCACAACTTCAGACCATTTCCTCTGCTCCTGTCATTATTCCCTTGGGAGAAGAGGCCAACCCCCACCTCTCTACAACCTCCTTTCAGGGAGTTGTAGAGGACTATGAGGTCTCCCCTCAGCCTCCTCTTCTCCAAACTAAACATGCCCAGTTCCCTCAGCCTCTCCTCATATCACTTGTTCTCTAGACCCTATCAGCCACCTCAGAGGCACTCTGGGAACTGAGAGCACATTAGAGCGTGGGGAAGCTGACAAGGTGAGCGAAGGCTGCTGATCTCTGTAATTACTGCAAAGAAAATGGTAAAAAATGAGACTGGTAATTGCAAACCTTCTGCAAACCAGCTCAGGCTGGTTACCAGGAACCCTGTGGATTTGTATAAATAACAGCTTTACTGTTTTATACGGAAATGCAAAACATTCAAATACTTGTTTAGTTCTCAAATGCAATCAGAAGGAAAGTGGTCATGACTTTGTAGAATAAGTTAGAGTCTGAAATTTAGTCTTCTTCCTGGATTTCAGCTAGGTGCTCTTAAAATTACTTATACTCAGAATTTTGGGTGGAGAAAGGGAACTGAACTGGAAACCAGACATTTCAGCAGCTCAGGCACTCAGCCTGATCTGTCAGTAGATTTCACATCTATATAATTATGCAGTCTTTTATGGACATCACCAGCACAAGCCTCAGTACTGATGTGGGTGCTCAGCAAAAGCCTCATTTTTCTCCCCTTCCTCCTGTGCTAACAAGGGTTACATGCCTGGGTGGAATAATAACTGCAGCAATATTCGAAGCTGTAGTACTCTGCTTACAGAGGAAAAAAGCAGCCATGCTTGGCTGAACAGACAAGGTCTCACACTCTTTTACTCTGTAATGACGTTTTGTTCAAATCAAAGAACATCCCTAAGCTGTTCCTGAATTCCAGCTAAGATTAAGAGGGCAAAGATCTCCATGTGTATTAGGAGGCTATTTGTACTAGTGTGTACTGTGTGGTGTAATTGGGTGTGTTACCCAGACTTACAAACTAAGCTTGGAAAAAGTATAATTTGATTCCTGCCGCAAAACTAAATGACACGAACAGAAGTGTAGTTCCTCTCTGCTGGGAAGAGTACCTTTTGTGTATGTCCCTGCCCTCTGTTCACTCAACTCAAAGCTCAGATGTCCCTGCTGAGCAAGGGAAAGCAGTTTTGGATCGCATCCTGGCATCAGCATTTGAGCATTCGACCCACACCTACAGATTTGAGCTGTGCTGAAGGTAAACTGGGCAGAACTGGTAATACAGATCGAATTGGTAAGCATGAACACCAACAGACAAAAACATTCTTTCCTTCAGATACTCTGCAACTAAGTTTGTGTTTTGGTTTCTTTTATTGTAAAAGGAAAACAATCCTACACTCAGGGAAAGCTGGAATTTCAATAATTAATATTAATAGGTCATATAGGCAGCTTGGAAGGAAAGATCTTTTAAAAGAAGTGTAGAGCATTATTAACATGATTTATATTCAATTCTTCTATTTCAAGCTGCCTACTCATTTCTACCTTTCTTCAGTTCCTGTTGGCCATAACTGAAAGGAATTACAAATATTCATTTCCTTTATACAAGACCCAAAGGAATTACAAGACCATCAAGAGTTGATAAGAAAATTTACTGCAGATATTGAAGGTGAAGTTAAACAACCCTCTAAAACTCCCTCTACCTGCTAGAACCATTTTAACATTAAAATCCTTTTCCTAAATTAGAAAACAAATCAAACTACAGACAGCAAAACAGCACAAGGACACATCAACACCCCTGAAGTACAGAGGAATTACTCAACCTGTGAAAAAGATGAAGTAACATGTTGTGTCCTACAACTACCCATAGTACCACAGCACGTGTGAAAAGGCTTATACACAGCAAAGTGAAGATATTTTTGTAACAGTAAAAACAATTCTGAGCTAGCTTTCAAAGATAACACACTGTGCCAAAATATTTACCTTGCTTCTGGTTGGTGGAATGCTAAATGATGCCTTTTCTTTTGGCAATTGGGAAAGCACAGCATCAGAAGAATAAAACCTCTTTTGTTCAAGCAGCAGATTGCTTTTGCTTTCAGAAAGAAAGTGATGCAACTTTTCAGATTTATTGCTTTCTGGGACATCTTCAATGATTCTGCAAGAACTTATGCTTAATCCAGTTTCTTCACATTGTCTGCCTAAAATGTGGATAGCAGAATCCAAGCTGGCTGCTTTTCCATAACAAAGACCACTAGATTTCTTCAGGAATGCTGATTCTCTCCTGTTGCTACCCTCCGAGTATTTCCTCTTCCACATACAGTGTTTCTCCGAACTCCGCTTGCCTTGTTCCTTTAACCATGTCTGTGTTTCATCAGTGAGCCTCTGATTACCGCCATGAAAACTGTCCCCACAAAGGGAATCACTCTTTGTTTCACCCGGTAAAACTTTTGCTTTAACAAGATCAGATGAAAGGTCTGTACTCACAGGCAGAGCATTACCGTCCACTGTCTCTCTCCGGGGAAAGGTATCAGCCAGTCCCACATCCTTGGGACAATTCTCGGTGTTTCCTGAAACCCCTGCTTCATACTGGCTTTTTTCTTCATTTTCTCTAACCGGTACTGACTCTGGTCCCTCGTCGGTTGATTTCTTTCTCCTTTTTCTTCTGAAATATTTTCTTCCAGGGGAATGTTTAGCTGGACTTAAGGGAGCTTTGGCAGGATCTAAACGCTGTTCTTCCTTTGCAGCCCTCACACATCCGCAGACATTCCCCATTTGGCTTTCGGTAACTCACGGCCGCACAGTCTCATTCATTCCAGTATATTTACATACACTTCAATCCTCCTCAAAAAGTTAAGGACCACCGTTTGTCCCGTAATTTCTTCCAGACTTCACGTCCACCCTCCTCAGTACGTAGCCATTTTGCTTATGAGAAATGCACACGCGAGAAAGGTTGTGGCACGGTGCCCAGGCAGGGCCTGGGTCTGATTAGACACTGTGGCTTATTTCTGGCCACCAATCCTCTTAAATAAACATCGCGGCTTCAGCGTCGGGCTGTAACGCCGATGGCCTTTCCCAGAGATGACATAGCATTTATGAGCCATAGAAAATTCTCGCCTGCGTTTTAACTTCCCCTTTCGTTTAGTAACTCCAGCGATATAAAGTAGAAAAATAGGCAGCAACCTTTGAAACTATTAACTACGCTGCAAATCCCAAAGCAAGCGGGGCAGCAAACTGCAGGGATTTAGTTAGCAGATTTGGTTTGCACTTCGTATGTTTTTATTACGGATCCAATGATCCACAGAAGGGAAGATTAAAGTGAAGGATCAGAGATTGCTCTGACATCTTGTCGGGGGTCAAATTTTCATTTGCACGTGGAGTTTTCATAGCAGCTGATGTGATTTTTCACTGATTTGTCAGCTATAAATAACCTCGGCTTCACTACTATCACACAAGCAGAACAGCTCTCTCAGGGCAGCAGTGCTGTGTACTGGGGGCTGGAACTTTGCAGCAGATTTGAACATCCCGGCAGATAAAGAAGAAACAAATCCTGTGAGCCAGTCTGTCTAGAAAACCGTCCACAAAGCTACTGTTTATAAAAATGGAGCTTCATCATCCTCCTGTGCTCCTGTTGTGTAGGCATCTCTGGGTAGCTCTGAATATAACAGCCAAGAAGCGCCTAACTACATGTGAAAACTAGGTAGAAATGTAAACTATTAAAATGCAAGCAAGTCTCATCACCAACATACTTGGTTTGAAAAATACCTGTGTTTTGAAGCTTCAGCTTCGTGTTTGTTACCAACATATAAAACCTACTAAACCCAAGATGCATCAGCAGAAGTAGGTGTGTATGGATTCTCATGCTGAGAAAGAAGGACTGAGTGACTTGCAAAGCATTATCAGGTGTTACCACTGAGTCTCCCTTGTTTATTTGAAAAGGAATTGCAATAATGAAACCCAGAGACTTTAACCCCAGGGGCCAGGTTCCACTGAAGTATTCTATGACATTCTACCAACGGGATCCAGAATGACTAATACAGCAAAGAATTTCCAAAGATACAGCTGCTCATTGCTGACCACTCTCAGGGCACTGGGGTAAGACGTGACAGTAATGCTTAGAAGATTTTATGCCATAACACTAAGGGACATAAAAGACAAGAAAGCTGATAGAGAATACCCTGTATCGCTGATAGACAGGCACAATGCTAACACGTTTCTTTTCAAAGTAGATGTTTATGCCATGACCACGCTCTCTTTCATGGCCTCAACTTTTATTTGCTTAACACACAGGTGCGGCTGTGACATTTGCTCCCTTCACTCACAGTAAAAAGCTGTACTCTAATCAGCTGAGAAAAGCAACTTTCAGTCAAGGCCCAGAGGACTCACTGATTTAAAACACACATCCACATGGCACTGAGCAGGGTCCTGACCTGCCTCCGCTTTAACTAAAAGAAGAGCACATTAAAAAAAAATAAAAATACAGTCTTTGTAAATGACATCGCTGTGTTTGCACAAATGGCTTTTACACTCAAATATATACATCTCTTCCTCCTCTCTCATCAGAAAAGAAGATGCAGGACTTTGCAGTGCAACAGACCAAAACTGATTTGATTTCATACATATATAGCTTTTGGTTTAACAATAACCTATCTAATAATAATAATAATGCATGGTAAAATATAATATATTGAAACATTACATTACATACACTTATTTAAAAAAGACTTATTATGACTATCCTGATAAAGCAGAAATTATGTAAAGGATTAAAGACAAGTGTCCAGCATTTGAATGAAAAATCATAAGTTATCATGCTATATCAAATGTTTAATAAAAAACGTATCAAGGTAAATATAGCTTAACACAAGTGTGTCGCCAATGTTGATCTTCATCCACAAATTTTGCAGGAGTTAAGAATTTCCTTAAAAATACTGCAAATTTACATTTGCCCATGCAAGTGCATATTTAAATTAAAACACATGGGCACTGAGGTTTCTAAACAATAATGATACAAGACTATCTGAGGTCTAATAGAGTGTGATTTAGTATACACTTTCTTTAAACTGTTTGGATGTTTAACAATCAGTATGATAGCTTGTTCTTCCAAAGAGAAAACATCCTGAAAGAACTCTCTGTTATTGCAAAACTCCTGTTAGAATTGGTGTCACTCTCAAATGTCATAAAAAGGTAAAAACAAATTTAATTCAAGATAGGTCAGAAGAAACAGATATTGTTATTTTACAGCTGACAATATCTGTTTTGTGATGTAATCAGTAATTTAGAAAGTCTCTGATTTTTTACACCCTCTTTCATATATACCTTAAATCTGGATTATCTTTTTTTCTTAAGAGAGGGCAATTCACTTTTTCAGAAAAGCAGGTGCTTCTGAAGTAGAATTAAAAAAATTGAGGCAGCAGAAAATACAAGAATCAGGTCTGAAACACCGGTTACAAGCTCAGTGCTCCCAACAATCCTGGCTTACTGCTGAATATTCCAGGCCAATTTAGTTAAACGTAGAGTGTATCCGCAGCTACTCCTAGAATTTAACCATTTCTAAATATTAGTTAGGAATAAAGCATTCCAAACATATCTCTACAGATTATTAGTAGTACTTATGCCTTTCTATCTTCCAAGAAATATGTATTTTTGATACTTACTAACCAATTAGCAATATTTATCCACTGTTCCTGAGTGAGAAAGCTATCACCTTTCTATTAACAATTCTTTCTGCTGTTTCTTGTTTGTCCATGAAGCAAGAAGTAACTTTATAGTCACTTTAACTTTATAAGTCACTTATGCTCTTGAACCAAAGAAAAGATCAAGGACAAAAGAATTGACAAATTGCACTTAAATCAGTCATGGGTTTTTTTAATATAAAAAGACATGTTCAAAATAATACTCCATGTTAAGGGAAGACACCAAATGAGAGTGCGAGGAACTAAAGACAAATGACAATTTTCAGCTAACTAAAATTCTATAAAGTCACAACTTTGGTCTCAGCAAGGAAAGAGACAGAGACAACAGGATTAAACTGGAAATAGAGAGAAAGGAAATTGAAATTTCTTCTAAAGCCTGCCTGCTAGAGCAAAGAAATACAATATTCTAAAGAATCAAAAGAGACTACCACCAAAGCCTACAAGAAGAGCCACAATATAGCAAAGACCTGGCCACACCAGGGGCTTTGGCTCAGACATCTGACTGGACCCGAATGGAAGCTCAGAGCCAGCTAAAGCCAAAGAGCCAGACGACTGAAGCGACTAAATACACTATTATGGATTGTTATGTTTCGTTTCTTTTCTTATTTTAACGAAAAGCCCAAAGATACAAATTTATACCCACCGATGCTGGAAAGTTTTAACGGGAGATTAGCAAAAGACTTTTTCTGGCACATAAACCCTAAAGTATAAGATGAATAAAGGATTAGACCAACACTTGTCTGCAATTTGATCTGTCTTAGAGGCTGCTTAATCGCAAACAAGAGGTTAACATTAAGACATGGCAAACAGAAGATTAACATCGAGACATGAAACAGCTCGTGCAGATTCGTAGGAGTTTGAATTTAACCCTAGATTTCTGTAACTTGTCAAGCACGTCTGTGACTGTGACACGCATTACACTCTTAACGTGGGACAGGTGTATGACACATTGAAGTGGCAACGTTGTTGAGTAACTGTGTATTTTTTAGTGTGCAAAACCCTGAGACCATTCACCCTTTGCACACTGCTAATTTATGCTTTATCATTGGTTTCATAGAGTTAGCAAATGCAGTTAACAGAAGGTTAATCCACTTTGCCAATCAAACTGCGGCTGCTATCTTTCATCCCAGAGTAACAAGATCAAAAGCCTACTAGGAACGCATTTCAGGTAGTTTTGGATCTAAGATGCCTTCCGCTGCCTTTTTTTTTTGGTTGCTGTTGTTTATGCAACACAGCAAAAGCAACGGAGCATTCAGCATAAATGGGACGTGTCATTTCACGGTACTGGAACAGCATACCTGATAACCAGCAAGCACTTTGCTGCACAGCTCAAGGGTCATATGCAGAATGAGAGAGAGATAAACATAAGCCAAAGAGAAAGTGAAAATTAAAGCAGCAGGAGATAGAGAACGAGGCGAAAAATAAAGGCTTGCCAGCGGTCAATATAAGAAAGGTTATATTTGGAGCTGTTTGAGCTGTCCTGGCAACCACTGCCCAAAATCTGAAAGAGCTGCTCAGCTTCCAGGTACCACTGAGGTACCAAAAGTCACGACCCTGAGCAGGAGAGGTTTTATATCCAGTGAGATGGCTTACAAAAAGAGGAATTTGTTCCTTGTTGATGGTTTTATGGGATTAAGGATGAAGAGAATCCAACAGATGATCTAACTGCTCGTAAATCTTATCCTGCTACAGATATCCCATTACTTGTAGAGATAAAGTCTACATATGACCCTGCTGTGATTCTGATGATGCCCAGAAGTTCCAAGAACTCCACACGCATTTTCTTACCTGTGGGTTCGACTTTTTTTTTTTTTTTTAAGTTGCTGAAGAATTCAGGAAGAGATAACTAGGGGCTCAGCTGAAGAATACAATATGGGAAGAGTACACCCCATCATACGCTGAATGACAGGTCTGCTGCACTGGCTGATGACTGGGAATTGTAGCTCCCAGGTGAAATACAGTCTACCCTGTGACCACTGATAGTCAAAGATTAGACAACTGGTTGCACAGCTCCATCTTTAAATCTTTGAGAAGATCAGACCTTGAACTATTCTAACTATTTTAAAGTAGAGGCAGATAAAACTTCAGTCTTTGGGCTCCAAGACCTATGACTCCAGTAAGACCCAGAGGCAAGCTTCAGAGCCAGCTGCTACCAGCCAACTGCTCCCAGCAGAGAGAGGTGCCAGGAGAAAGTGCCTGTTGTCCACCTGGGAGTCCTGGTGGACCATAAGCCACCAATACGTGCTTGTGGCCAAGAAGGGCAATGGTCTCCTGAAGTGCACTGAAAAGAGTGGGGCCAGCAGGTTGAGAGAGGCCATCCTCCCCTGCTACTCTGCCTTGGTAAAGCCACATCTGGAGTACTGTGTCCAGTTCTGGGCCCCCCAGTTCAAGAAGGACAGGGAACTGCTGGAGAGGGTACAGCAAAAGGCTACAAAGATGATCAAGGGAATGGAGCACCTCTCTTGAAAGCAACAGCTGAGAGACCTGGGTCTGTTCAGCCTGGAGAAGAGAAGACTGAGAGGGGGTCTTATTAATGCTTATAAATATCTAAAGGGCAGGTGTCAAGAGGATGGGCTCAAACTCATCTCAGCGGCACTCAGTGTAAGCACAAGCTGGAACACAGGAAATTCCATCTCAACATGAGGAAAACCTTCTTTCCTGTGAGGGTGGCAGAGCCCTGGAACAGGCTGCCCAGAGAGGTTGTGGAGTCTCCTTCTCTGGAGACATTCAAAACCCACCTGGATGTGTTCCTGTGCAACCTGCTCTGGGTGAACCTGCTTTGGCAGGGGGTTGGACTCGATGATCTCCAAGAGTCCTTTCCAATCCCTATGATTCTGTGAGAATGGGGAGTGAAGGCCAGACCCAGCTCTCTCAGCTCCACACTGCCACCTCAGGAAAGACAGAAGGAAAGCAGGCAGCATGTCTCTTGCATGGTGACCCCATCATGGATTAAACAGCAGAGCAGCTGAAGCAGAGGAAGGTGCATGGGTCCCAATAGATCCCACTATTCCTCTGCCTTCTGCATTTCATTTACTGGAATAGGCCACCACAGCTGAGCTGTCTCCTCCTCTGGCCACCCTGTAGGACCGGCTCAAGACTGCTTCAAAATTACTACCTGCATTGCAGACTCTGTACACCTAACCATGGTAAGGGGTATCAGGAACTTGAGAAATGGGTACCTGGGTACCTGTCCTTTATCTCAGCCGAGTCATCTACAAACAAATCCACCCTTCTTACCTTTCTGCCCAACATGAGTAAAAATTTAACTGCAGATTTGAAGGGAGGCCTTATTAATGCTTATAAGTACCTAAAGGGTGGGTTGAAGGAGGATGGAGCCGGACTCTTTTCAGTGGTTCCCAGTGATAGGATGAGGGGCAACGGGCACAAGCTGGAACATGGGAAGTTCCACTCCAATGTGAGGAAGATTGAGGTGAGGGTGGCAGAGCCCTGGAAGAGGCTGCCCAGGGAGGGTGTGGAGTCCCCTTCTTTGGATATCCTCAAGCCCCGCCTGGATGGAGTCCTGAGTGATGTGCTCTGGGCAACCCTGCTTTGGCAGGGGAGTTGGACTGGATGGTCTCTAGAGGTCCCTTCCAACTCCGACAATTCCATGATTCCATGATCTGCTGGACCAAATGAACAGTCTATAGACTGCTTTGAGGTAGGCTGATAAAAGAATTAATTTGCTTGAAGGCTTACGAGGAAGTCAGCAGANCTGAGTGATGTGCTCTGGGCAACCCTGCTTTGGCAGGGGAGTTGGACTGGATGGTCTCTAGAGGTCCCTTCCAACTCCGACAATTCCATGATTCCATGATCTGCTGGACCAAATGAACAGTCTATAGACTGCTTTGAGGTAGGCTGATAAAAGAATTAATTTGCTTGAAGGCTTACGAGGAAGTCAGCAGAAAAAAAGAGAAAAAAAAAGTATTTACTGGCTGACAAGAGAAACGTGGAGGGGTTGCATGTGCCCTAGAGAGGCCTGAGAAGGCTGGACGGTGCTGTAACATCTGACCAAAGTTCCCAACAAGAGCCTTGAAAAGCAGCATCCTACAAAGAGGCCTGGGAGCGTAGAAGGAAAAGTCTTTCACAGCAGCTCCTGAGCTACAAAATCATGATGAAATTGAAATAGAAAAAGTCTGCTGACTGGGGAAGCTCCAGAAATTTTTTAAGGTCTGAGGTCACGAAGGCCTAATTTTGGATGCCTGAAAGTTTAAAGTTTCAGATTTTGCTTTCTTTTGGTGTGGCTTTTTCAACCAAGTGCATATTATTCTAAATATTTAACATTTGTTACATTAAGGAATGTTTGCAGTGGTTTGAAAATAAATGATCACCAATTTTCACAGAAATTATCTTACTAAAATCGTGGTTACTTACTGAGGCCAAATTCTGCTTTCATTCTGTTCATCTCCAATGCCATCAGTGAAAATGTACTGGGTGTTGAAGGAGGAGTCCATTCAAGTATTAATTTGGGTATTTATACATACAGCCTATAATTATACCAAATACTGTAATCTGATTTAGCATGTTCTACCGGTGCCAGGAAAATAACTCATAGTACTTAATGCATTATGAAACAGAACTTTAAAAAAAGCCACATATTATTAAAAGCACATGAAATGCATACATTGAAAGCTTGCCTAAATCCTAATAACATACACGTCTCAGGGATTTTCAATACCCACAGGACAAATTATTTTCTAACATGCTCAACTCAATAAACCACCAGATTTCTCATTCCATCTTTTCTATATTTTATATGTAATTACTTGGGACACAGAAGAATGTACAATTTCTGGACTTGTGCAGCTGCAAAAGTCAGTGGTATAACTCAGAACAGCAGTTATGTTTATCTAATTACACGTACCAAGTTAGAAAGCTGTAACCACCTCTAGACATAACTCAGATGCAAGAGAAACGTAATCCTCAAATGCGTATCATCTTTTATTTTTGTTCATCACTTATTTCCCCTAAATCATTCCTAAATTCATTCCAGTACTCAGAAGGATCTTCTATTTTGTGGAAATAATATCCTCCAGATAAGTGTCATGACTCAGAGAAACAAGAAGCCACAAAAACCAGCCAAAAAACATCCTTGGCATCTTGACTGCCTCCTAGGTCGCAATGAATACACTTAAATGATGGAGCAGAGGCAGTAACATCACACAGCAAACAACTCCTTAAGCACATTGAGAAAATAACTAAATTTTCCTAGCATTTGGAGAATTAAGGGGCCGTTCAGATCAAGCCATCTCAAAGTAGGTGTCCACATACATGTGTTTACATGGTGGCTAGGTCTCGAAGAGCCCACTTTATCCAGTGGAGGCAGCTTTCAAAACATGAGCTTCTAAAGCTCTTTGAGATATCCTGCTATATCCCAACCAGCCTCCAGCCACAGGTCTAGAAGAGTTTGGCTGTCTCACAGACATGGTGTCTCATCAGAAAACTCCACATGCGTGTCCTGGATACTCTAGCACACCTCAGATGTTACTCAAATGCCACCTGTCTTTAGGAAACTGAACCAAAAGCCCTAGAGATCTAGTTAGGGCAATAACAGTTCTCACACAGTGATGTTGCACATCCTGAAGCAGAGACAGAAGAGGAAAATCAATGGACCATCTAGAACAATTGAAACACTAAAAACTATCTGAGATATCTACATGGAGACAACAAATACACCACAGGACCTAAGGAAACTTGCTTCCCACTGCATATCCTACTGGATATGATGTGTCATCTCACGTCACACTAAGCACACAGCTGTCCTATGCTGGACAACTGAGTAACTCAGGAGGTACTCTAGGCACCTACTGCAAGTGATGTGAATTGCTCCACCAACCTCACCCTCTGTATTGACTAGCCATCCAGTCCTCAAATCTGTTGCTAAACATGTTTATCGTCATTTAAGATGGAGTTCATCCTGCCTGATCTGTCTCCTCCCAGATGGTAGTGGGTTTCCCATAAGACCAATCTCATGTTTCTCATACTCACACAGGTGTCTCATAAATCTCCAACAACACAGATGTTTTTGTTTAGTCAAATGGAGTGAACCTCTAGTAGCTGCTTAGTTGACACTATCTAGGCCATACTAGCTGTATGGACTAACCTCTATCACTCAGATTACAGAATCATAGAATCGTAGAATCATCTGGGTCTGAAGGGACCTTCAAGGTCATCTAGTCCGACCCCCCCCGAAGTCAGCAGGGACACCCCCAACTAGACCAGGTTGCCCAGGGCCTCGTCGAGCCTCACCTTGAATATCTCCAGGGATGGGGCCTCAACCACCTCCCTGGGCAACCTGTTCCAGTGCTCCACCACCCTCACAGTAAAGAACTTATTCCTAATGTCTAATCTAAATCTGCTTTTCTCCAGTTTAAAGCCATTACCCCTTGTTCTGTCATTGACAGCCTTTGTAAACAGGCTCTCCCCAGCCTTCCTGTAGGCCCCCTTCAGGTACTGGAAGGCCACTATTAGGTCTCCCCGGAGACTTCTCCAGGCTGAACA
>VXAK01022166.1:233084-270009 GCA_013399435.1 Arenaria interpres
CTGCAAACTTGCTGATGGTGCACTCCATTCCTATGTCTATATTGTTGATAAAAATGTTGAACAGTACTGGTCCCAGCACAGACCCTTGAGGAACACCACTTGTCACTGCTCTCCAGATGGACTTCATATCAGATTATAGGGACAATCTTAATGCATACGAACACAGCTCCCCGTAAGCACCTGGATTTAGGTGTCTTAACTTCAAATTGAATCTCACTATAACTTTCCCAATATCTATAGGATTACTCCATGCACAAACATTCTCATCCCTTTGTGAAGATTCTGCTGTTAGACTTTTCTGTTCAGAGGTTTCCCTCATTCAAGATCTAAATGAAGCCCAAAAAAAATAAAAATATATATATATATATGTGGGATGTAAGCATGCATATTCTTCTGAACTTCCATACACATTCTGAACCCAACCCAGCCATATATCCATGTCAATGACACCAAACTGCCATATACTTCAAAAGACGTGGTATACAGACAAACACCAGGGTAGCACAGAGGGTGTCTCTTACAACATCTTACAAATCCCTCCTGCATTCAGTGTGGGTAATAGCAAAAAGACAAAATATTTTTCAGAAAATCCTGTTCTTCAGTTATTTCATATTTACTAATGAGGCTTAATATTTAGTCCAAGAACAACTATTCATTCTTAAATTATTTTAACACCAATTTTTTTAGGATACTATTTTGAAAAAAATAAAAGCAGACAGATCTGCAAGATCTGAACTGTATTGGTAGAGATGTAGTTGGTAGTTCCTGGGGGTCAGGACAGAGAGAAGTGCATTTCAGCCACAATTTAAAAGCTTCTATGAACTTCATATGGAGCTGGCTACCTTACAAGGTACTAGCTCACCTAAGTTAGTTCCTTTATATAAATATTTTTCCTTCCCATCATTCTTTACAGCTATAACTAGTAACACTAACTTTCATCACTTTTTATAAGCAACCAAAATTGTATCAGAAGTCCTGTGCTTCAGCTAGTGAGGAAAAACTAACAATTTCATCCTGCAAAAACCTGGTCATCAAGGTTCAGAAAGACAAAACACACATCAAGTAAAAATTAATCTCCACTAACAGCTTTATTAGTAAGTTTTTAATAATCTCTAGTTCTTAAAATAAAGCACCATTCAATCACTGCCTATTCTGTGGGTCATATTTAGATATATTTAAGCCCAGCCTTCTCTCTCTGTATATCCACGTGGGAGGAAAGGCTGACACAACAGTGGGGAGCTGAGGGAGCTTCAGGTCCTTACCAGTGGTGAGCAATCAGTGACTTCTCCTTTACCCTGTGCCCTAGCCTAAGCACCCTGTTTAGACCACAGTCACACTGGTCTTCTGTTCCTCATTAGGATTTGCAGAAAGGCAAACTGGATCCCAGCAGCCTTTATCAGTTTGGGTTTTTTAAGATTTTTTTTCCAGTTGTAAATCCAGTGCAGGATATTCCTAAGTGAGCCACACTTTTTCTGTGTGATCATATAATTTTCTGATCATTTAAAATGCCTGCACAGCAGGGAGTTTATCGCTAACAATGCTGCAGTCACTAAATGGGAATTATCTGTCATCTGAATTACATCATCTACAGCCACGGCCATTGTCAAAGGCTCATTTTGAGGAGCAATTTAACACCACACACTGTAAAAGCTGCATTATACTGTACACAATCCCGCCAGTGTACAACAACCAGAGTGCCACCTAGTGTGACCCACGTTACCATCGCCGGGGCTAAAAACAAATGCTGCAGTGTTGGAGACTGCTTGAAAAGGCTGAGCAGTGCTTGCTGACGTACTTGTATCAGCAGAGAAATTCAGATCCAGAATGAAAAAAGAATTAAAACTTTTTAATGGATTTTAATACTCAAAGTTAAGTCTGCAGAATAAAACAAGACCACTTTGTCCAAAAGCTGGAAGAAATACATCAGCTATTGTCTTTAGTGATGTTCAAAACCCAAACTATCTCTCCACAGACAGGAAATGAACAAAAAAAGCACCACCTTCAGGTTCAGTTTACATCACAAAATTACATACATCACCAAAACCTTCAAGAGAAGAGATATAATCTAGTTTTGCACATGGAGTCCCATCTAAGTTGATACATTCATCATAACTGAACCCAAGAATCTGACTGAATCTGACTCAAACAAAACTAGACTTACCTGAAAGTGCAAAATTATGGTCCATATCAACCCCAAAGTCAATTTGGGATTCCCATCTGTTATGTCATCATTTCTGATGTTAACCAGTTTCACCTGCCATAGTGGAAAGATAACACAGACAAAATTGAAATAAATATGCCACAAATACATACTGCACTGCTCACTTCCCAGGCTTACTCTGTTGGTTTTTTTAATTCCCAAAAGCAAGAAGGAATTGCATTTGGGCTGTAAGTGGCCCCCCCAGGAACTGCCCTCTCCCACCCACACCAAGCTGAGAAGATTCCTCAGCTGTCCCTACACCGGCAGATCTGCTCCTCGTGCCAAATACTCTTCACCTCAGTCCACGTCAGAGGGGAAGGTAGGGCAGAAGGGGGAAAGGATAACAAGAATACCATGATCTGTAACTGTGGTTTATCAGTCTCAGGGCAACCCTGAGACCCGGGAAACTATTACTGCCTTTCTTCCTCCCCACACTCTCCTGCACCAGAGCAAGAACTCAGCGGCAGGAGAATTGGCCTGCTAACGGTCTGGTTTGATAAAATCATGAATTTAGTAACAGAGTTAAATAAGCAATAGCTTTATAATGACAACAATTATTATCACTTCTGCTCGTACACAGTGCAGTAAACACGAAATGGTTAAGAGGATTAAAAGGAAGGCTGAGATTATTGCCACTTCCATAAACTCACATCCACAGTAAGTTCAATAATTCTATTTTCTTTGCTTATTTTATTATTACATTTAATTTCTCTGTATGTATTATGTATCCATATAGCCCGGCAATTAAAGATGACTCAGCTAAAAGGCATTTTATGCTTATGTTAGTAAAGTTACATGCCCATGCTTATTAACATATCTCCTGTTATCAACCGAACAAGCAAAGGCACGTCCTTCTCTTGATCTGCAGGCATAATCCTAACTATTAGGGGAAAAAAACCAAAAAACCCAAAACCAAAAACAATGTGTCTGGAAGAAAGAGCGTATTCCGCAATTCAAAAAAGAAATTAAAACCAAATACAAACATTTTCCTCTATTTATAAAAACTCTTTGTCTTTGGCAAAACTCTACGAGAGAGTCCAATATGCCTTGTCTTGGGTTTTTTCTTTGTTTTTTCCCAAGTCAGGCTTCAAACTTACCAATATATAGGTTCTCTCCGCCTTACAATCACAATAAAGCATTGCATTTGGAGGCTATACAGCCAATCCGAGCAAGTTACCTCCTCAATAGAGTTTAGAAACATGTAATGGGGGGCTGAAACTTTAATCAAATCCAAGTCCCCCTGACACCTTGCCAAGAAGGCCAAAGCCCGGCAAGCATTTTGTGTGGCAGAATACGGGCATCTTCTCCAAACTGCACAAAACTCCTGGGATCACGATCGATGGCTGCGCGATGGAGATTTCCGATTCCCAATGACACCCGCATGTTCATAAACACGAGGATGACCTGATCCTCCACCTCCTACGCTTTAATATGCACGGTCTGTCATGCATAAATAAAGCATGGTGCAGCATAAAAACACCATTGTGACTGTCGTTTCAAGTGGCCATTCATTTACTTCATGGCATATTCGTTCCATGGCTCACTTGGCTTAACAGGAAAAGTTGGCTTTGAACTGAGTGAAGCAAGACGGAGTTCTCAGGGCACATACATCACTCAGTGACCCGTAAGATAGTTTACAATCCTACTCAAAATACAAAAAGACATCTGTTTTTCTAACTGAAGTGTCTGTCTATAGTTTGCTACCTCATATTTTTTCAAACCTTTTTAAGTAGCAAATAAAATTTAAAAAAAATTTTTAAAAAATCAACTAATCAGACCACAGATTACCAGTGTTAACTCATGTGGGTGGGATGGACAGGGAAGGACAGTTTTTCTTTCCATCCATGTTTTGGACATTTTTTAACATTGCCATTTTACAAAGGGAAAAAGCAAGAATCCTTTAAGTGCATAACAGAAATTTAAAAGCCCAAAGAAACCCCCAGCAGCAGAAAAACCCCCAGCAGTGTGGCCTTCAAGTGCTTTGCTTAAAAGAGATCCAGGTGAAATTAAGCCTGAATCTTCCCCAGCCCAGGTGACTCTGCTGCCTTTCCAGGGCACCAGTTATGCTTTCATCAGGATCAAGGCTTGAGAAAGCTTTTTCCAAAACAAATATCAAATAATCAAAACAAGGAACTCCCACACAATGTTCTAACTTCTTTCAATCTGCATTTTGCGCTAAGAATCAGATTGTGAACAAAACTGCATACCAGCTAGAGTAAATAATGATAGTTAAATCTACTACAAGCAACTCATGAGGATCCTACCCATAATTTTCTCCCTCTACCATCATATACCACATGGAGCATGTTGATATTACTGCTCAGAGAAGAACGGTGTAAAGTTACCTTTGCCACATCTCTCTTAACCATCTCAAGCAGGAGATCAAGCCAAGCTTACACCAGCAGCTATTATACAATATGCATAAAAGTCCAAGCAAGCAGGACATGTTTTTTATTTATTAGCTATGGGCAATGAAATTTTCATTATTTTTTTTTAATTAAATTTTCACCATACCTGGCGTTTCTTCAAATATTCAAGTGCAATTTGGACGTTCTGAAGTCTGTGAAAACGCATCCGACCTTTTTCTCGGGGCTAAAATTGGAAAACAACAGTTGTGAGATTGTCTCGTCAGACAAAAGAACAAACAGTCCAGTTTAAAAGATACATTAAAACATTTAAAACACTGCAGTTTTTATGAAGCAGATCTCTTTGATGGAAAAAACGTGCTATGACAATTTTATTTTTTAAAATGTAGTTGACATTTTTTAGCACAGTGGATGGCAAGAGAGATCAGCGGTCCCAAACTGCAACCTTGATCCATGCAGACTGAGAGCTGTTTCCCTGTAAATTGCTATTTAGGCCAAGAGGGCTAAAAAAAAAGCCCAACATCAATCTACCTACAGAAACCAAACTGCAATATATTATTAAAAAAGATTTACAGTACATTATGCAAAGCAAAACATAAGTAATGTCATGGACCTTTAATGTTGCTCTGGTAAACTCTGTGATGGAAAAGCTTACCTCTGTATGCAACTTTATGATTTAATGCTGTTTACTTATGGTATGACTGCGTAATCGTTATGATATCAACACCTTCCTCCTAACAGAATACTACAACATACGCAGCCCTAGAATGCAAGTTTAAACTCTTGACTTGGGTAAAACATTATAAAGCGTGAAAAAAAACCCCAAACAAGTCATTCTTCTCAAAGCAAGGTCAAAACAAGCAAGAAGAAACTGTAAAATAAGCATGAGTGGTGTGTTAACGGAAACATGGCAAAACTGCATGCAGTTAGCATAAAAACAGCAAGAAGAAGAATCACACAGAAAAAGCATACTTTACTTAGCTGTCACAGATCAGCAATGGGAAAGCAGTTAAATTTACATCATCATCATCTCCAAATCCTTCTATTCTTCTTCCTTATTTCAGATTTTTCACAAGCTTTCACAGCAATAAACTGAAGCGGGCTATAATTGCTAGGGATCAGCCATGAACGTGAGTATTTCCTCAGACAATCGCTGCGAAACACACAGGTAAGGCCAAGCCTGCCTTAACTGCCTTTTTCCCCCCCGCCCCGTGGAGTATCAGATGCTTGCCAAAAGGAAACATGGGAAAATGGAGTCGAGTAAGAAGCATAAACTACAACACAAAAGAATTTTAAATTCCATTATGGAACCTTCGATTTAGCCCCTTGTTTTTCACACCCATAGCCCAGGATCAAGCCCTGCAGCCCTTGCTGTGGAGTAGCTTCCCCGGATGGAATGAAGGACTGCAGACCTGGAACTTGGTTTTCCACAACAAAGAGGGTATAATAAATCCCAAACTATGTAGTTAGGTAAAGCATCTCAGAGGGGAAATATTTTTTTCAATGTACAGCTAAGATGCAGCATTTTGAGTTACGTGATGCCCCAGGAAAAAAAACAAAGCCCACAAATTCCACTGAAATCCCAACTGCAGTGCGACACACGGGGAGCCAAGAAGGCACTCGGGCCCTATGACAGCAGGTTGTTTTAGCAAATGCTAGTAATGCCAGGTCTACAAAGGCATGATAGAGCTCACTTGGACTAACAAGCACCCAGCATTTTACACTTCATAAGTAGATATTTCCCTTCTGGATAGTTAAAATACAGTGAAACAACAGTTCGGTATTTGCTGCAAGAAAGATCAATCCTGCAAACGATCCGTGTACTTAGTAGCCACCACACAGAGCTCTCACTTTACTTCTACTTTGGCTACCTGCTTTGATAAAAGTAACTATTACATTTTAGGAATTCTAACAAATAGATCTGTGCACCTGAATTGTAGCTCATTTTAAAATATTAGCCAGTATTATGTCACATACCCTGTGGGTGCAGTAGACTGGTGCTTCTAATTAAGACCAATCAATTTTTTGCCATTGACTTCACTAGGGAGAGCCTTCAAGCCTTTCTCTAAATCACTTGTATATGGGCAATACTGTTTGCACGTTAAAAAAAATATCTTGGTTTAGTGGAATTATGGTATTTCCCTATTTATTATTAAAAAAGATTATTTTATAACACCTTGGTAACGTTGCCCAGCACACATTAGCAGCCTGGTGTTGTACAGTTTAACAGAAGAAAACATAGAAATCTTGAACATTTGCGTTTTAGCTGTTCGCAAAAAGGCTGAGGAGAAATTTGTCTTTACCATACCTCCAACATAAACATCATAAACCAAGGCGAGTTCTTTTTTCCTTTCTACAGCACACTACTGCAGCACACCAAGCTAAGAAGTCACATCAGCAGACACCACACTTCAAACACTACATTAGTACAGTTACGGGGGTCGGCACCTACCCCCTTATCCTCATCCTCCACATCCTCATGCTGTTCATTTGCGCATGCTTCTGTTGAACTCACCAACCGTAAGGTCTTCAAAAAATCTCGCTCTCTTGGCTAATGAATATAATAGACAGGAGACAGGACAGCAAAGACACAAGACAGACCACAAATGAAAAGAAGAGCATGAAAAGAAGAACATAATGAAGAGAACAAATACCAAGCAAGGGAAGTAATGCTCACAAAGAAAGGAAATGACACCTGAGGAGCGTGTTAGACAATTTCAGGGACATTTTATCCTTGTTATTTGTAAGTTACTCCCTTTAATGCGAAGGGATATTAAGCATCCAATACTTGTTAAAAGAAAAATTGTAAAGAAAAGGGAGGAACAGAAAAAAATAGCGCATTACCCTATTAAGAAAGGAAGTCTCACTGACCACAAGAAATGAAGAGAACAGATTGCATTCCCCCACAGAATTCACAGTGGAATATTTTACCAACAGAAATACAACCTGTGTCTTTGGTATCAAGTTACAGACTACAGAAAATATCAAAGAAACCTCCAGCAGTCAATAGCAAAGAGTTAACAAACAGAGCAAATGTATATAAAACAAACTGGAACCGCTGCATTCTGATCTAAAAGCTTACCAAGGTGTCTCCAGAAAGGACTTCTAAAAGTGAGATCAAGTTATGTCCATCTCTTAGGTCTTCATATAGGTCTTTCACATGCTTTCGAACCTGCACAGACAAATGCAAACATTAAATATAAGATCCCCATTTATGCCTGAGAATTCAGGCTCATATTAACACGTATCTTTTGATATTCGGATAAACCTCAGTTATACCTCATCACGGCTTTTCAAAGTTTCACTTGTCACTTCATTTGTCACTTTCATGACAAATTTACAAACCGAAATTAATTGTTACAGGCAAATTCCACTGTGATGCCCCCCTAATAGATGGTCAGCCTTTGCCAGCAGACCTCACTCAGCCAAGTTGGGTTGAGAAGGGTCGATAACCTGCAGACCCTGAGAGGCCAACCACCAGCAAGGGAGCAGATGTAACTTTTCTGATAGGCACAACAGAGCTGGGAGATGTCCGTCCACAGGCTAACTTCTTGTTTCTTACTATTAGTTTAAATATAACTTTATCTGAAATTTCTTTAAAAATTTTGGCCAGCTGCTCTTCAAATGTGAAACAAAGGACCTCGTTTCTTGGAAGCAAAACCATTTGACATTGCCAGCCAGGGCGGAGGTTGAGGGCTTTCCTGCTATAGTTTAATGGTGGTTCCCTGGCGTTCCCCGTCGAGGCACCAGATCAGAAACTTCCTAAGCCTATGGAGGCTAAAATATGACATAGAATTTTCTTCTGAAGTTATCACCTCCACTAGAGATGAACTGTACTTCCAATATGGGATCTATGGCACACTCCTCTGACAACCAACAATTCTGTGTGTATGACGAAAGCAGCAGGAATCGGACCTAGGTCTTCAACTTTCTACACCAGCTCTGTTTACCTGACTTTCAAGGGAATCTCTAGATCCATCCTGCTTAATAAATAACTGTCTCCATACCAGTGATTAGCTTCATAAATGCTTTTCATTCAGGTTTTCTTACATCAACTTTTAAACACGAAATTACCCTGCAATCTGTTTCCACAACATCTTAATTGAGAACAATATCAGAGCATATTTATGCTCGTGCTGAAGACTAGCCATAACAAGTCATCGAGGAGACTATTCCATAAGGAATTAAAACTGACAATATTTTCCAAAATATTTTATACAGACTCTGCATACGCAGTCAAGTTATATAGCAGTACTCTACCTATACAGTACTTACACATTTACATAGCTTTACACACACACACATACACAACATAATATCATTTTAATTATAGTTGTGATTTAAAAAAAAAATCCCGTAAGCAATTCATTTAAAAAAATTTCCAAGAGAAACATTCTCTGGTAATATTCAAGTACTACTAAGTTGAACAAAGAAACAGAAAGAAAAGAAAGAAAATCACTGAGAGAAAACTTCATTATGCTAGATGCTTAAAAGATCAAAAGCACAAAAGTCTTTAACTTTTAACCCAAAACAACTGTGATTTTTTGTTTTTCTATTCAAAGAACTATGCCAAACTGAGTGCTAAACTCTTCCCAACAAAATCAGGCAAGTTTTCTTTAAAATAAAACCTTGTGAGAGGGTTCCCCACTCCTGCCTGCCACGCCACCCAGGATGTGCCACTCTCCACTGCCCTTTGGAGAGCAGAATCCCAAGCCAGGCTGGTGGCCAGAAGCATGGGAGGACATCAGGTTAAGGACAGAGGAAGGGTGGGTACATCTGAAGAACTATCTGTGCAGCACCAAGTCAACACCCATGCTCTTTTCAATGTAGACCTCATGGGAGTTGCCTGACGTGCCGGTATCTGAATTGTGGGATGAGAAAATACTACCATTTCTAATCCATCTGCTTTTATTTTCCCTTAGATGCAGGATAATTTTGTTATCCTACTAGTCTGTCTCTCACCACATGCATTTTTTGACCTTCTGTTTGTTTCTTACACTCTGAGGTTTCCAGAGTAGTACAGAGACACCCATCTTCCCTAAATTATCTTTCTAGAAATCACAGATGCTTCAGAGATGAACTCATACCGTGTATGAAGAAAGTGGCCTAGAGCTGTCGAAACAGGAAAACCAGCAGTACACCTTAGACATCTGTCTTAGTTCTGCCATTGACTGACAATTACCATGGGGATTAATTATTTAGGACACGGTATGTCAGGACGCTGGTCCAGGACGACATAATAAGGAATTTCTTCCAATACTTTGAGCAGCAGATGTGCCCCTTAAACGATGTATTTGGGGAACTGGCGTGCAGCAAGCATGTTCACTCAAACCAGTAGATCACTTACTTTATAAGAACATCTTGTGCTTCTCAAGAGATCCTACGCTGCCACTTGAGGAAAAGCTTGCAAAATCATCTCTCTTTAACTATTACTTAGGCAAGTCTTGTCTCTCAACATATATAGTGAATTCTTAGATCTTTACATTCACAAGATACAAATAAAATACTACTATTTCATTGCTGCTTTGCTCCCACATTCAGCCTCCTCCAGAACCCATAGTACCACTGGTATTAGATACAGACAGGGGTTCGTGAATGGATCTGTGGGATCTCCTGACTCCTATGATATTTCATAAGAGTTCTTGTGGCTTCTCAAAAAAATCGCAGAATTGTCAGCCCTACGTTTTGCAAGGTCCACGTGCAAAGTAGGTTACCTCCTGCCTTGGGCAACTTTTTGCAATATGCCCACGTGAGTCTGGCAGGTTGGATAATTCGGGTATGGGAAGAGATTCTTGAAGGAAGACGTGGGAGATACTGAGTGGCTGAGAAGCATCTGACAAAACTTAAACAAGAGAAGCAAAATGGCTTCATCAGTCAAAAGGAGACAGTGAGAATTTAAGGCACTGCTTCAGAAGTGACTCATCTTCTGATCTTCACCTTCTGGCATGTATACTATGATGTTTGTGGTACGGAAAGCTCCATCCCCCTTGATATAAGCTTGAGATATTTTCATACCATGCCTTCCCAGTAAGCTTAAGCTTTGCAGTCTAGTGCCTTGGGGAACCTGCACTACCACTAAAAAAAAAACCCAACCAAACCAGCTTTCAAAACTGTAGCAGTCACAGAGCTGCAGTCCCGTCCCCAGACCCCAGCATGTCAGGCACTTGACAAATGAAGACCATGAAGACGGCTGCTGCCTCCGAAAGCTAGCAATCTCATACCCCGCATAACTCACATAGCTTTATCATACTGTTCAGATGACACATCTGGTTGTCCTTACAATCAAGTCGCTATCGGTTCCAACCTCATATGCTGTTCTGCTTCTACAGTTAAAGACCCTGGCCCGCCAAGCTTGGCTTCCTCCTCCGTGTCTGGCGTCGCAGCTAATCTGTCATCGCTGCCTTCAGACTGTCTGGTTCTCATTTCCACTGATGGAGATAAAGGCGTGATTCAGCTGCCCGGGAACACACCTATAGTGCTGTTCTATGTTTATGTTTAGGAGGTATGACACCCGGCCTCCACCTCTTTTTCCAGAAGGACTAAGGCTTGCGTTAAGTCCTGCTGGCCAGCCCTCCTGTTACACATCTCAAACAGCCCTAGAAGTCCATATCTAGGGAACTGAATCTGCACATAGGGATCTCTATTTTTGCCATGGGTCACAGCAAAGAACAGGCCATCTTCCATAGTGAGCCTGTTTCTTACAATTTTTCTTGATATTATTAATTGTGTTGATACAGGAACAAAATCTATAGTTTTACAGAATAAGACCACAGATGCTTATGCTTGTACGGTTTTGCTTCTGCAAGCAAAACCAGCTTGGTCTTGAAAAGGACGGCCAGAAGATGCACAGGTTGGAGCACAGCAGGAAGGTCGCTCTCTCTAACAATGCCACAACTCTACTTTTTAGTAGGGCCTGTTGCAATAGGACAAGGCGGAATGGTTTTCAACTAAAAGAGGGTAGATTTAGGCTAGATACAAGTAAGACATTTTTTACAGCAAGTGTGGTGAAACACAGGAACAGGTTGCCCGAAGAGGTGGTAGATGCCCCACGCCTGGAAACATTCAAGGTCAGGCTGGACAGAGCTCTGAGCAACCTGATGCAGTTGAAGATGTCCGTGCTCACTGCAGATCCCTTCCAACACAAACTAGTCTATGTTTCTATGATGATTCTGTGAAAACACAGAAGAATCATGCCCTTTTTCTTATTCAGAAGTAAATTTGGCAGGAAAAGAGGGTTGTTGCCCTTTCTGTGTGTACAGTGGGTGGACACCCAGCATACACGTAGACAGACCTCACAGATATTCACATTAGGATACAGTGTGTTCCACCTAAAATGCAAGGGACCACATTCCCATCTGAAATAGTGTAGGAAATAGCGGAGACAAACATTAATGTGTTGCAGAATCCAGACTCAAGGCAAAAGAGGCAGGAAAGGGGATATAATCAGATCAGGAATAACTAGAAGTAACTCCCATGTACGAGAGGCCACCAGGAACTCCCTGAGGGAGGTGAGGCAACTGCCACGGCCCTGGCAGGCTCCAGAGCCTGGAAACAAGGCAGAGTTCTGTGCTCACAAACTTGAAAAATTATCCATTTTTACAGGGTGAGAAGAGCAAACAATTGTAATCAAGTATCTTTCTTAAAAACAACAGAAGTCTCGTTACCTATATTATAATTAAACTAAATGGATCATTATGAGAACACGCCAAATCAGACCTTTTCTTACAGTTTTCAGAACAGGCAAAATTAGAATCAAAGCTGAACCATGTTTGTTTTGAAAAACAGAAGTTCAGCTGACAAGCCTTTATAAAATCAGTGTCATCCCCAGGCGCCATCAAGAATTATAATATTACGGATCCAGCAGTGGCTTTTCAGACTACATTGCCAGGGAAAATCTTTTCAAGTACTGCTCTACTCGCTTCTGGAAGCAAAGTTAATTAAATGCCCAGCTCAGACATAAAGCATTACCACTTTTCCAAAGGAAAAATGTGATAAGGCTCAAAAGTTAGAACTGTAAGGGGTGTGTTTGGGGAAAAAAAGGGTCAGGCCTTAATTACCACTGAGGTCACAGATAAGTCCCAAGGACAGCTGGCACAAGGCCACCGTGAGTTTCACAATAAACTTCAAGTTTATTCTTTCAGAATCTGACTCGGGGCCCGTGGAAAAAAGATCCCTTAAGACTCCCATTCACTTCAGCTACAGGGAAACACTCTTCTCCGAGATAATAGACACAGATAGTTAAAAGCTCCTATAATTACCCTGTTCCACAGAAAATGCCATCAGCATTCAGACTGCTGAAAAACTCCTGTGGCCACTGCACGAGATCCTGACATCCTGCTGAGTTTCCTTAACGTTTCAGCTTCCTAAAAATGTACTTAAGCTTGTTTTTAAAGGACAAATCGTATTAAAAGCAAAACTCATGACTAAACAGTTTTCTGTAAGTTCTGAAAATTTGTATGTTTTAGTCCTTTCCCCTTTGAAAATTGAGGAATCCCACTAGCAAGTCTGACTGCATGATAACAAGTAAAACTACATCACAAGTAAAGAATAAACAGGTATCTCATACAAAAACTTTTATTTCTGTATAAAAATAAAGGTTTGCTATGCCAGCACACACAGCACGATGTACGACAGATCCTAAAATTCTGACTGGGTTCTAACAAGATCCTTGCTTAAAGGCAGTACGTAATTGTCAAAATACCAGATTTGTCAAAATATTCCCTCATGACTGATCTGTCAAGCAAGTCTGCTCCCTCAAACATCTCGAGGCTACTTATTTTACTCTACGGACCTCTTAGACTCCCCCATGTAAAGCACACGAGTCTTGCTCAACACGCAGCAGGGCCACTCCACCCCGGGTAGAGCAGCAAGGTGCTGAGCTGTGGTCCACGGCCAACCTCGTGTCACACCAAGAGATCAGGGAGCCGAAGCGGTCACATGCAGACTGACATCCTCCCCCATGAGTCCCTCATGTTCTTTAATCTACTCACTTTAAACCCAAAAATGTATTTCTAGGGGAAAAAACAAACTGTAAATACACACTCCGGTCATGATCTTTGTTTTGTACTGAATTCTATGATAAAGTTCCCCCATCCTGTTCAAAATAAACAGGCATACAAGTTCTGGCACAATTTAATCACCGGCTAACCCTGTGATAGTGCTCTCTGGGCACAGCTTCCCCTGGGGGACGGCTGCTGGGCTGCAGATGGTGCTGTTCCCCCGGCTCTGGGCAGACACACGTGCTCCAGCGCTGGACACCCACCACCCAGGACACGCCAACCGGCTCTCCCCCAGCCCAAGAGCACCAGCCCGCAGCGAGGGCTGGCGGTGGGATGGCACAAGGGGAAAAACTTGTGCCTGGTCTCTTCTCCGCATCTATTCCCGTGCAAGCTAAGTCTGGCAAATGCAGGTTTAGGTCCAGTGGTCCGAAACTCGCTCTCACTCTTTTCTTTTGCGTGCCAGTCTGATAATCCTCTCTGCAGGAAGTATTTCTTGCAGTTCACTGAAAATAAAATCGGTTTTCATTTCATACTCAGGAGTAATTTTCTAGCTGTTTAACTTCATTCCTGGATGTTAATTTTCCCAAATAGCAGGCACAGCTAATGCTACTCCATTACATAAAACCCCTTTAACATTTCCAATATTTTTACTACATCATCTTTAAACAAGTCTCCCACCCAAAGAGAGTTCAACACCCCTGACCTTTCTATGTAACAGATGTTTCCTAACTGAAGCTTCGTCCTCAGCCGCATCCTCGGGCTCATCCTTCACCTTCTCATCTGACCAACGCTCTACACTCTATTAGCACAAGCACTTTGTGATCTGAACATACTTCATGGGTTCCACTCCTCTAAAGCCCTGTCCTGCATCTAAGATTGGATCAATCATGACTTTTTGTTTTGTTTTTACATCAGCCTTCCCATCTCTTCCAGACAACTCAATCGCCTGATTAATCCATCGCTTTTGCATACTCTATTTTGAATTTTGCTCCCAGCCTTCAATTATTTCACATGTCTCTAGATAAGCTCTTAATAATCATAAAAAAGATACGTGTACAGCCTTAAGATAAATATACTGTTGCTCAATTAAAAAAAACCAAACAACAGGCCATTGCTAAATCTTGGCCTTACATCTTTCTTATCTTCCAATATTTGGTTTCATGAAATGCATTCCAATATTCCCTTTGGCCCCAAATCAGCAAGTATGCAAGCAGGTGCATAATCTTATGTTTATGTCAAACAGTAGGACGTAAACATGCAGCACCCATGAGCCTTCTTCTGGACTTCAGTAGCTGTGTGGTATCTGAAACACCTTTATTGTATAGAACAAGTTTAACCAAATGTCATAAATGTCAAAAATCCGTCTTTCTTCCTCCTACAGAAAAATAAACCTTGTCTCCATTCCAGCTCACACATCTCAAATCTTTTTGAAGAACGAGCCAGAAGGTTCTCCCCAACCAGCACTGGTCCAGCCACGCGGAACACCTCTACTGGTCCCATTCTGCTTTTTCATCATCATCAACACAGCACCACCCTCACTTTTTTTAACACTTGCACAGTGTGGGTCCGTTATTTGTAACTTTGCATATTACAGAATCACAGAGGTTGGAAGGGACCTCGGGAGATCATCTAGTCCAACCCCCTGCCAAAGCAGGTCCACCCAGAGCAGGTTGCACAGGAACGTGTCCAGGTGGGTCTGAATGTCTCCAGAGAAGGAGACTCCACCACCTCCTTGGGCAGCCTCTTCAAGGGCTCTGCCACCCTCAAAGTGAAGAAGTTCCTCCTCATGTTTAGGTGGAACTTCTTATATTCAAATTTGTGCCCATTTCCCTTTGTCCTATCCATTCAAGTGGAGCACATGCTGCGTAGATTTGCCAACTCAGTAGAAATGGGTATTGACTAACATAAAATGGACATCTACTCCATTATTACTACAATTTAAAGCCCTAAATATTAATTTCAGTTACAGAAATATCCAGCCAGCTTTAGTATCTATTTCACCACAGTAAGCTTCATTCTACAGACAGCTCTCAGTGAGCCCAGGGGCCAGATGCCACATGTGGGGTATCATGCAATGTCCCATGCTCCATGGCCCCGACTCTACACATGCACCCAGACGATTAGAACTCCTTGTACCAGTTGCGATTTAAATGCACAGCACGTCCATCTCTCTTGTGTTTTGCACCTCAGTAACCTTTTATGATTTTTCCTCAATGCAGCACTTGTTATTCAAATGCTTTTGCCTATAAGAACATATAAAGATATTTATAAGTGTTAAAAAGACTAAAAAAAACCCGTATTATAAAACCCTCTCTAAATCTCTATCATATTTTCTAGCTGCTAGGAGGTAGGGCCTTGTCACAGTTGGGGCTGGGTTGGCCAACGACAAGATGACAGATGCTCTCCCCCACCTCTTGCTCCAAGGAGAGGAAGAAGAGAGATAAAGGGTTTTTTGAGTTTAGAAAAACTGATGAAATTGTAGTAATGAAATAAAAAAGGAAACAATGAAATAGATACAATAGATAAAAATATATTCAAAACTGTATCAAGCTCTCAGGGAGGTGTCACCGGCAGGCACTGGGGAAGTTCCAGACCGGACTTGGTGATAAACGGGAACCGGATGCCAGGTCTGGATTCAGGAACCCACAGATGGGGATCGAAGGCAGACGAACTGACAGGGTGCCCCTCAGAGGTCCAGTCACTGAAGACAGAGCCACCACAGAGGCCAAGCCACTGAAGAGGAGNACATATAAAGATATTTATAAGTGTTAAAAAGACTAAAAAAAACCCGTATTATAAAACCCTCTCTAAATCTCTATCATATTTTCTAGCTGCTAGGAGGTAGGGCCTTGTCACAGTTGGGGCTGGGTTGGCCAACGACAAGATGACAGATGCTCTCCCCCACCTCTTGCTCCAAGGAGAGGAAGAAGAGAGATAAAGGGTTTTTTGAGTTTAGAAAAACTGATGAAATTGTAGTAATGAAATAAAAAAGGAAACAATGAAATAGATACAATAGATAAAAATATATTCAAAACTGTATCAAGCTCTCAGGGAGGTGTCACCGGCAGGCACTGGGGAAGTTCCAGACCGGACTTGGTGATAAACGGGAACCGGATGCCAGGTCTGGATTCAGGAACCCACAGATGGGGATCGAAGGCAGATGAACTGACAGGGTGCCCCTCAGAGGTCCAGTCACTGAAGACAGAGCCACCACAGAGGCCAAGCCACTGAAGAGGAGCCAACCTGACCCCCTTGGTCCTTCAGCTTTTCCCCTCAGCATGAGTTTGGATAGAACACACCAGAGATGCTTCTCGAATTTATTCCTGAAAATTCAAGTGAAGGGTATTGTACAGTGTAATACATATACCTCAGTGTTTACTTGCTTCCCAGGGAGGGGGATTTTTCTTGCTAATCTTCAAACTAGAATCATAGAATGGTTCAAGCTGGAAGGGATCTTAAAGATCATCGAGTTCCAACCCCTTAATCTTCTGTAAACTAAGCTGAATTTTTTGTTGCCCCCCTCCTTAGAGCCTGACCTCAGAAATCACTTGCTCACCAGCCTCTACATAACCACTTTTTTAAATACCGAGGACAAGTTATCACATCTCCCTTCAGTCTTCTCTGTTTCACACTAAACAAACTCAATTATCACAACCTGTTCTTGATTTTCCGGGAAGACTTATCTTCTTACTGCTTTATTACAGACGGCTACAAACCTCTTGTTGTTGCAAAGATCAGCAGTTGTGTGCCCAGGCGGAGTTTCACAACCAAACACCCACAAGCACACTCATGTGTCTACGAAAAGGCAGAATTATGAGCTGTGTCCTAAGCACCCTGCTGGCCCACAGGCAGGGCATGGAGCTCATCTCTAGTTCCTGGAGCTCCCTGGACATAAACCAGCACAGCCCAGCGCAGGTGATGGACCTTGGAGAGGACCGTGGCAGGGTGAGGGCCACACTGACAACATGACAAAAGGCCTGAGCTAGAGGAAAGTACAGCTGCAGCGTTAGAGAAAGAGGGGCATCATTACAAGGATGAAGTGACAGAGCTTGAGTCCTCGCTTAAGGATGCCGTGTGGCAAGGGCAGTGGGTGCTGGGGTGCCATCTCTGGTGAAATCAGACGGGTCCTTGGCTCACACGTGTGGCTTCCCAAAGCCAGATGATGATGCTGCAGCAACTAATGGCAGCCACGACAACAGCCAAAGCTGAGGGCACGGGCTCCTTCCAGCTGCAGCTGTTACCGATGGCAATATCCAAGCAAACCGTATCTGGGATTCTTTCGTTCAAAATTTGTGACAGTCATGTGGTAACATGTCAAAAAATACGGATACACCAAGTGCACCACTTCCCCTTTGTCCACTTGCTTTCAAAATCCACCAGCCAAAGGTGGGATAAGTGATCATTTAGCGATCTGTTCCACTGTCTTACCGGGGAGAGAAATTACCCTGCAAGCTCTGTAACTCCCCGTTCTTTTCTTCTGCTCAGGAGAGAGGTACGTTATTCTTACTGTAACTGCAGACTCCTAGGAGTCCCCCTCCCTCTCTGAATTCTTAAGCAGAAAGATAAAATGCTGTAAATCACTTCAATGAGTTCCTGTTGGGTGAATGAAGCTGTGCAACCAGAAAGCACATAACTCACCTAAATATTCTCTGACCTACTCTTTCCTTATCTGAATTTTACCCTGATCTTGTTAAAATGTGTTTTGTCAAGTCAGCATTTTGTAGTCTGAAGAGGCCAGAGTAATTCAGCCTTTTCTACACCATTCAATACTATTTCTCATTTTTTTCCTTGGTAATGAATCCATAGTTCTCCTTTCTCCTTCATATTCTTCTTCATAATTACAGAACCTTTCTCCTGGGGACTGTCACACTCTTACAGTGACTCCTTCTGGAGTTTTTACTTATTTGATTTTACCCTACCGTGCTTTACTAACTCCTTCATGCGAATCTTTAGTCCTGCTGCCCTTATTTCTACTTCTTGTATGATTCCTTTGTATCTCACAAGTCTCTGAAGAGCACAGTATATTCCATGTGATGCCTCCTGTCTGCAGCCTGCCTTTGTGCCTCCAACGCAAACGCCTTCAATGACTGCCAGATCTCCTGCACTCCTCCCTCTCCGGGATTACTTTCCCCGGGAGACCCTACCTATTGCTCTCCCCAGTTCTGCTGCATAGAAGTTCATTGTCCTTTTTCTACTTCTCTCTTTTCTTTGAAAGTTGAGCCTGGGATTTTGCAATGATTTGCTGTTAAGTTACATTCCTCTTTTTAAACTTTGAAGCAGTCCCTCCCCATCAGTCCAGACCTAACTAGCAGCTTTGCTAGTGATTTTCTGAACCCGCCAGGCTGGACGTCTCTCTGGCTGCCACTTCTCTCACAAGACACATGTCCACACCGGAGGCAGCCACCCCAACTCCTCCAGAAGGCAGGGAGCACAACAGGTAGCGTGCCCTGACCTGGTTTGCATACCTGCTTGGGGATGAGCTGAGCTGTGCCACAGAAACGCCTCCAGCCCTGTACCACATGTCACCAAATGTACCTCATCGGGGATGAATTCTTTACAGTATACAAATGCAATGCTAGTAACATGAACTCCAGCCAATAAATCTGCCTTCCACAACTTAAAATTACAGGGATACACTAACTCAGACCAAAGGAGATACAATCCACATCTGCCTAAACAGGTAAAAGGTAGGGTTGACAGATGTAACGTTATTCTGATTAAACGCAAGGTACCGCATTTCAGTAGGTAGGTGAGGATTTTAAACATTATGTTACTATCTTTAAATTTCCTTGTTCAAAGCACCACGAATGACTTATTCTGGTACCTTCTCAAGTCTTCATGTAGTCTCATATCTATATTACCTCAGGCCAATGGCTTTCCAAAGTATATGAAATATTGTTGTAGAACGGAATATTTTGGTAATGTTTATGATAATGCTGGAGGTTGCTTACTGTCTGGAGTCCACATACTGGCTCCCACTGGAGCCCATGGCACAATTACATTGGCCCCATGATAGCAAGATCAAGCCAGAGTATTTCTAGACCTATATAGAAATGATTATTAAATGTGGATACATCAAAAGTATATAGCTAAAATGTAATTCCATGCATAATTTAACAATTAATTAAAAAGCCAACATTTAATTGCAAGTCGTATAATTTTATCTCTCGTGATCTCTAAGGAATAAATAATACTAAATAAAATCTATGCTGAGAGCAAATTGCAAACAATGAACCCACAAAAAGAGAATGAATTAATATATTAGCCTACCATAGAAAACATATTGATTCTCGTGGTTCTATTTCATCATACAGTAACCTCACAGTAGACTTAATTCTCCTTATACTCATTCTTTCATATATGAGCACCTATATAAAACAGTTCTAAAAAAACCCCAACCACCACAATGAAAGGGATCATAAAACATACACTGAACCGGTTCAATAGTGCTGCATGCCATAAAAATATCGATGCACTCAAGCTATCATGTATTTAATGCATATTTAATTTACTTTTTTCAATTCTTCTCTTGCCTGCTCCCAATTAGTCATGAAGTCTGCATGCATTAAGAGGATCAAACAAACTTGAAATCTGTGGCATGGTTTTTATTGATGCGGATTTCTTTATATAGTTGCCTGCAGAGAGATTTTGTGATGTGGTTTATCATTAGCCTCTAAAACTTTATACACATTTCCTCCTTTTTTTCAGCTTTAACTTCTGGCATTCTGTTGCTACTTTTCCTCACCATCTCCTGGTTACCTTCCTCCCTTGTCTAACCTTAGATTAAGCATCAGAAAAGTCCTGAGTTTGCTTGCTGATCTACTTTGCAAACAGCTATAGATTATACTAAACAGATGAAAGATTTGTGGTTTACCTCCAAGTGGACGACTTTTGAAAAATTTGGACAAGATGTAGCATGAATAAACTGTAATTGTGCGTATTTCCAGGGAAAATAACAAAATCAAATACTTCTTTATACCGTTAACTGATGATCTTCTTCAAGAGTTATTTTTATATATTTTTCAGAATGAGCAATCTCAAAGAAGAAAGAATACTTGGAGATCTTTGAGAATAGTCCGGAACACAAAGCAGCAAACATTTTTAGGAGAAAAACAGAAATATTCTCCTGTACCAAGAAGACCACAGGCCTTGCTGAACAACTGAAAACCAAAACAGAGAAGGAAATACTGATACTTCAGCTGCACCCAGTGCCTGAAGCAAACCGCATGCCGTGCTGGAAGTGAGATTTCACCGGATTTGCTCCCAGCACAGTTTGCAGCAGTAGCTGTCAGAATTAACTACAGGGAATATAGAGAAGCCTCATGTAGATGCACTAGCACAATAAGCAATCTTGATCTTATTTTCCTTAACACAGGAAATAAACCCCAAAACATGCTTTTTTCAAAGTATGTTTCAAAAATGAAAGGTGTTACATTGAGGCTTACTGTTAAGACTAACACCAGGTGCCTCATCCCTTAAAATAAATATAAATGTACAGCTAAAAAATGTTCATCTCTAAAAGGAGGAGGAGGTGGGGAATTTTAGATTAACCGCATGGCTAAAAAGCAGACACTGCAGAGTAGTGCTATCTAAAATGATAACCGCTAGTGTCAGTGAAGTGCCAGCTTTCAGCAAGGGAACGACTGCGCCGTATCAGGAAGGGTCCCTCTGCCATTAAGCGCATACCTGAACATTTCACGAAGCAATCGACCCTAAGTGGCCATTTACAAATTGTGTGCTGCCTCAAGGACGCACAGGAATCAATAACTCCAGGTTTCTGTTCTGAATTATTTATGCAGTCTCCGCACAACAAAAAGCTGCTCGCTCTCTCTCTAATGCACCGTCACCGCAACACCGTACGGGATTTTGAACCCTGAGCTTTAAAACATTTTTAAAAAGAATTTTCTCCTGCTACTTACAAAGGCCTTCTTGCTCATGAGACCTCTAAGGGTGACTTTTGGCGCCACTAATGGCTGTGCAAGGATGCTGCCCATTGCTCCCATCACCAGTGTGTTTCTCCCAAGGGCTGGCCAGTCCCAGTCAGGGCTGCGCTGCAGTGGGCTCCGGGTGGCAGGGGTCCCTGCCAGTGCCACGGGCAGGACAGCTCTCCCTCTCCAGGGAACTGCTCAGGGACCCCAAGGTCCCATATGGCTACTAGAACCTTTTCTTCCATGCAAAAGAAGAAACATTGTCCCTTGGAGCGAAGCTACCTGGGTGTTCGCCATATTTCCCCCATCAGAGCGCTGATCTAGCCAGTCTCTGGTTGCCTTGCCTTGCGCCCTAGTTTCTGTTCATCATAATTTCTGATAAAGAAACTAAGTATTTTCAAATACCCTGTTTAATCTGTCAATAATAAGATCTGGAACTACACAAACATTTTTCAACTGGTTTGAGGAAGGAAATGTACAGCAAAAAAGAATGTCTGTATTTACTCTTTTTTCCATCATCAACTTTTTTCTTTTCCCACTTTTATCTCACCCTCCCCCTGTATTTCACATTTCTTTCATTCTTTCCTTAGGTCTGGGATTCAAAGGAGCATCAGAAAGAATTCTTCCAGGCTTTCGTGGAAGTTGGGTTTTCTCTTTGGGTGCTTTAGGACCCTGCAAACCTGATGCACTAGAATGAAACTCCCTTGCTTCCACAAATTTTCCTGTTCTTCTTACATCAAGGGTTACTCACTGCTGTAGCAAGTACTAGAATTTAACATCCTACTTTGACAACAGCAAAGTGAAACGCTTGCTGGAAGCAGAGGCGGGCTTTGAGAAGTTCAGAGATCTCTACCCCGCTGCCATGCTACGCTGGCATGTAAGTTTCCCCCTGGAAGCTCATACCACAGCAGCAGGCGAGTCTGAAGTCCAATATCTCACCTCTCCAGCCCATATGTCAACAAGAAGTGAAAGATAACGTTTAAACTGGAGCCCCACCATCAGACATTAAACAGTAGCCTTAGCAAGTGCAGTGCTCTAATCAGCCCCAGGAAAATGTATTATCAACTCAAAAGAAAACCTTCAGCATTTAAAAAATGTAGTGACAGTCCACTTGATCCTCAACTGTGGAATTCGAAGATAACTTGAACAGTTGAATTTTGCAAATAACAACACATTAGGTACCTGCCTCTAAAACTACATATCTCAAGATCATTTGCAGGAAATATTTCTGCAATGACTGTGTTTCCAGTTTAGTAAAGTACACGAATATGTGCTTAACCAGTCACTGAACTGACAAGGGACTTATCTCAAGCACTGAATTTTATATATTATGTACTTACATGCTTTGAATCTAATGCAACTAAAGATGGGCCACGGCAGGCAAAAGGCTAAATATTTCTCAGCCATCTTGCTGTTTGTGGTTACCCAGTGAATCCCATAAATACAGAAGTTAATTAGATGAATGAAAGTAAGCTTCCATGCCATCCCCTAACGAAGAATGGTAACCCGTAAAAGCATCGTGCTGCTGACCCAGAAAAAACTCTTTTGAATATCCTACTATAAAGGGTAAGAGTCTGGTACTTTCCCAAGGACTGCAGAGGAGCTGAAGATTAATTAAAATGAGCAAGGAAAGAACTAAACCAGCAGGGAATAAAATCAAAAGAGACAAAAGGAGAAAAAAGAAACAGTAAAAAAAAAAAAAAACAAAACCCTGAGAAAACAGAAACAGAAACAGGAGACCAAGAAAACAAAGTGGGGAAAGAGAAAGTAAAGAACATAAATAGGATGGGAAAAAGATGACAGAAAAATGCAATCCGTGCCCTTAGTGGGGTCCTGTCCACACACATGGCCTGGCATTTTCCAGGATCTCCCATAATTTTCGCTTTCATCCTTTCCACTTGAACCCTACACCGTGACAGATAAAGCGCACTGACTTCCTTCTTCAGTGGGGTGAAAGCACTTCTAGGACACAATTTATGTCCCACTAAAGTAGTAGATGTCTGAGACATCTAGAAAGGCCTGCTCTTTCTGCTACCTACCTCAAAGCTATTGAGATGCCTGAAATAAGCTGATGCCTACTTTTTTTTTGGTCTGCAACAAGCTATTGGCAGCGAGTGGGCAAACATGAGTTGCATGTATTTTGTATTAAATCCAAGGTAATAAAGCTGAAAACTAGGACTCAAATTCAACTTAATGCATACACCAGGACAAGTCTAGAGACTCTGCTAGTCATTTATGGTGATACTTTTTCTGCATTCCGTCCATTATGAAGTATTTTCTAAACATGCCTTTGTGTCTTAAGAGAGAGCATTTGAAGGATTGATTTTAATTTCCATGCAAGACACTGTCCTAGAAAAAAATGCTGCAAGAACAGAAATTTGACAACTGTATCACCAACTGCTTTCACATGGAGTATTTCCAAAAAAAGTTGAGCTGCTACATAAACTCAGAGTTAATGGAAGAGCCACAGTCAAACTGTATTTGTGAAAGTTAACAACCCTTTACTTGAATTCTGAAGTGAGCAATCTGAGATGAAAATCAAGGCCAGTAATACAGACACACACGTGTATCTAGATATATCTCGTATCTACAATCATTCACACTGAGAACTATTTGAAGATGAAGGCCTAAAGCCATTGACCTTGGCAAGCAAGTCAAAAGGATTTAATGTGAACTCTTTACCCCCATTTCCTTACAGGTTTAGAATCTAAATCTTTTTTAAGCTAGTTCCAGGAGGTTGACAGCACGGCAACGATGACTGTGCATGTTTTAAAATTCTGTAAAATAATGGGATATAGAAATATAATTTTCAATACACTGCTCTTCTGTAAAAACAGGCATAATTTAAACTTAGATTTAAGAGCTTCAGATAAGACTTTTCTGCTTCCCACAGATGACCAGTAGCTTCTACAAACATAGTAACAATTACCTTCAATTAGAAGGAGATGGTTAATTTGGAGATTGCATTTTGCTGCCAGAGTACTGGCAATCTTCCTGCATGCTTTTTTCTTTAAATCTAATTTGTCTGAAGCACTGGACAACGGATATTTTTCTTATATTATAAATAACAGGTAGAAATCCATAAAGGGATGAGGCCATGTCTGCAGTCTCTTGTCTTTGGAGCAGCTGTTTCTACCCAGCATGATTCCTTGCAGTCTAGCAAATCCATAAAGGAAAACCATTGGTATGAGCACTCCAGACTCACCCTGTGCGCAGAAAGGTTGTACGCTGCTGCTGCTGCACTGAGGCTGACGTCAGGACCACTCCTGATGGCTCAGTCATGGTGGGAAGGACTAAAAGACCACTGTAGAAGAGAGGTCTCTTGCTAAAGATAAGCCTGGGACCAAACTTCACCTCCAGGCCTTGCTAGCTCCTTAAGTCACACCATTTCCAAGAGCTACCCTGGTTCCAAAAAGATGCAAAACCAGAATTCTGCATCTTGTAAAGATTCAAGGAGCATTCCAAGTTGATTTTAAACATCCCTGAAGAAACCCTGATATGCTTCAGTGTCCAATATTTCTCAAATACCCAGAAGTACAGTCACAAGAAGCAGAGAGATAATTAAGTTGCTGCCTAAAAAAAAAGTATTTTTCTCTAAATATGAATATGAGCAAATCTTTACAGCAGTTTCTGAACATTATACGCTATGCTTATTAATTAAATCTCAACTGACAGTTTGCAGATACATTTTTATTTAATGTGACTTCTACATGAATTCAACCTCTGGGGAAAAAGAAAAAAAAAAAATCAAAGCAAGTTGTGTTAAGTAATTATACAATCTGTTGCTCCAGTGAAATGTCTGGGTTAGACAGTTGGCGCTGAAACAGCAGATTAAATTTAGAACTGAAGGGCCATGCAGTGAAGGTGAACTCGCGGCTTTTAGTTCTCTGTTGACTAAAAGCTGCACATGTTGTTATAATGATGTGCTTTGTCCCTGAGGCAAAGTTCGCTGCCATTCAGAAGAAAGATGTTCAAAACTGACTTTTGTCCCTAGAAAGCCTCTATTTTTAATCCATGAGCAGCATACTGATGCTAGAGGATGATCTACAGCTATCCTTCTCAAGGTCATTTTCCTGTCCACAACATGGTACTTAAAAAAATTTTAAAAAATAATAAAAAAGTTAATTTGCCTCAGCTACGGTGCTACAGGCTCAACAGCCTAATGCCAGAAAAGAGCCAAGCTTTCTAGAAAGAAATCATGTCCCTTAAACTTTGACTCATTTTCATTTCAAATGCAAGTATTCAAATAGACCTCCTTGGGATATCAGACAGCAGCATTTCAACTCCCCCACGACTCCTCAAAGATACAGTACATGCATAATTCTCACAATTTAAGATCTTCGTTATTATATGCAACACAGCTGCATCCTGAAATCAAACACTTGGTAAAAGACAATCACCGCTGTAGTAATCAGTCATCCAGACATCACAGAAATATCAACTGACCTTCACGAGATGCTGATTTATCCATTTTGTGAAGGTCTTCTTTTGTACTTTGTCCCGCTCATCTGGAGGTAAAAAGGAAAAAGAAAAGGGTTTAACAGCCTACAAATGATGCAAAAGATTTTATTTTTTTTTTTTCGACAGCTTTATAAAATTCACATTCTAATAAAGTTTAGAAACAGAATAGCCTGTAAAGGTCCTAAAATGTCTTATTAAAATAACAGCATGGAGATGTTTTTGCGGTACCCCACAGCGTGTCATGTAACAGTTTCTTGGGCACAAGTTCCAGGTGAGCTCCTCTGGGGTGACAGCCCCGCTGGTACGAGAGCAGCACTACTGACACAACTAGAATTTCCTAGAAGTCAACTGTTCCCTAAAATGAACTAAAAAGATCAACGCAAACTTTATGAGTGATAAATACTACTTATAGATTCTAAAATCCAATTAAAGCATTTACCAATAGGAAATCTCTTACTGTATCAAAGCCGGCTTTTTAAATGGCTATGCTTTTTGACAAGAATATCCCCATTGTTCCACCACACAGGGATCAGTTACAGCTTCAATCAGAGAAAGCACCCACTTCCTTTGAATCCTCTATAATGGATACAGGGATGTCCACTAACCCAGATATGGGACCTGGCCACTGCCAACAGTTTGCTCCCTGGCACGGCAGTTAGCATCAACTACTGCCCATAAAAATATTGAAAAGAAACAACAAAAGCAGTAGACTCCAGCTAGGAAAGCACCCCGCTTGTATATACTTCCCATCCTTATGTATTCTACAGAGCCCTCCAGCGCCTGACGAGTTATCTTCACAAAGCTATGTATGGATGAATGGTCACCAGCCAGCACAACCCCGTTCCCAGTCCCAGAGCTCCCCGGAGCAGGAGTCGTGGTGCATCGGGACCAGGACCATCTGTGCAAGCTGGAAATAGCAAGATCCCTTAAGACCCTGTACAACAAAAGTGCAGCTGTTTCATTGACTCGGGCTATTTGTAGCATGGCTGAGAAGGAGCAATGAGCTCAGGTAGCAAAACAAGAGCCTTCAGCAGCAACTGCCATCGCTAGAAGATTGAATCAGATTCCGTATTTTACATTAAAAAAATACAGTGTTCAGATTGGTCAAAGGTAACATTAAGTAATAAAAAAAAAAAAAAAATCATAGAAAGTCCATATTCATGGACTTCCAAGTTTCTTGGTGTGATACTGAGGTTTTCACATGAGATCCTGCAAGAGTCCATCCTGGGCCAAACTGGGCACCGCACGCTCTTCCTAACAGCAGTGGGAAGTGAGTACTCAGGAACACATGCACAAAAAAACAAGACAAGCAAAAGCCTGTGAAGCCTTTGTATACCCCTCCCTTATATGACTCACAGACTCTCTACATGCTTATACATATCTTTGCATTTAAGTCATAGATGTATTATTTTTCTGCTATTTTTTTCAAGCATTTTTTAGCGCACCTATAGCTTTTGCAGCCATAGTTGACTGTGGCAGCGAGTTCTTCAGGTATTATGTGTAATATCTGTGTACATTCAGCTCTGTACAGAACAGCTGCTGTTCCCTAAACACCTTCTCCGTGCCACTCCAGATCTCCCAAGCTTCTGGCATATGCTTTTTCTCTGCTCCACACTCTCTTATTCTAGTTAAGGACTCAAAAAAGAGGAGTAAGAGACAAACTAAAGAGCAAAGCAGCAGTACTGGAGAATAAAAATCTGGCAGATTAGGGAAACTTTTTGCTGTATATACATTTTCTTATAGCCTTCATCGAGTGAGACAGCATTTCCAACACTGGTAATTTATCCTAATAAGGGAGAACCTCTGGTTTGGTAGACGTAGAGAACAGAAAATGTCAGAAATAAAAGAAATCCAGAAATGCTTTCTCTTTAATTGTGCCATTATGGGTAGCTGTTTTAGGAGTAATACAAGTTTTTAAAATGGAGAACTTAATATTTCAGGCAACAAGTGCACAACATGTCTTTTTTCCAGAGGTAAGCTCAGCTGGTTTTGACTAACTACCACAAAAGTTTACACTTAGGGAAATATTCCTGTGGCAACAGTAAAAAAAAAAAGTTGTAAAAAAACCCACTTTTTATCTTGTTAGACCACGCAGTGACTGTTAATTTCAACTCTATTTTAAATTAAAATGCCAACATAAGTAAAAGAAGTGATGCTGACTACCCATGTTCTTTTTACATATGCATATATTACACATGAACTCATAGAAAAACTCTGTACCTGACACACACAAATGTGCAACAAGGAGGAAAGTTGTCACCACTCATGTTGTGAAAACCAGCAGGATTAAAGAAAAAACAAACAAACAATCAAAAAACCCCAAAACTTAAACCACCGCAACGGCGATTTTTTAATCAAAAAACCAAACGTATCCAGAAAGCAAACACACACTCGGAGGAAAACACAGCACCACAGTATTCAGCGTGCTCAAGCTCGGAGCAGAACGTACCCAATCAAGCCCCAGAATGAAGTAACTAGAAGATGGAGTACAGAAAAAGGACCAAACTAAGGAAAGAAATCAGCCAGTCTGTTGAGAGTGTCCCCCCCGAGGGCTCTGTACCCCCCCAGCGCAGCAGCACGCGGTACTGACCCATGCAGCACATCACTCCCACCAGCTTTGCATCTTCAGCAAACTGTCTCATTCTTCCCTTCAAAACTTCAGAGTTTCTTTTCTTTGCAGGGAAAAGAGAGCCAAGGAGCGACCAGGGCTTCCCCCAGCTGACGGAAAGCAGCAACTCCCCTTTTTTAAAAAAAAAAAAGCCAAACAAACCAACAACCAACCCAGTAGCAAACAGCCCATCTGCTGTCCCAGCAAGCAGAACAGCCAGTTCTCTGGATTTAAGTCACAATAAAAAGTAAATTAAGCATCTATGTGTGTTTGTTGAGCTTTTCGAACCAGGAAGTCTCTTTTTTTTTTCCCCTCTACCAGCAGCGAGTAGCAAGGAGAGAGCAGCACAGCTGTGCTGTGTAAGCCCAGGTAATTTAAGAATACAGGTGAGGCAGGGGCTGCAGAAAGAAAACACATCTTCCAAGGTCACCTCATCTGTAGATCATTACTATAAACTCACAGTGGTTAATTAATCAACCTGAGCTTCCCTGCTTTCACCTGTTATTGCAGACACATGTATTGCAGACACATGTATTACAGACATTATTCTGACACCAGACATACAAACTGAAATGCCCAGAATTTACAAGAAGATGTCTCCAGTCTTAACAGATTGACACCTACTTTATGAACCTACGCTACAACACAGCAGCGTCTAAAGAGGCTCCAGATTAGAAAATTTGGATTTAAAAAGCAGTTGCTGCGACTAAGAAGATATTTCATGGCATGTTCTTGTAATTCCTCAATCCCAAGGACAAATTCAGGGGCCAGATCCTTCTAACACCGATGCCCCCTTCCATGAATCCCTATGACTCGGATGGATTGCAGCGTCTGAAAACTAGATCAGTTTCTCAAGAGGATGGGTTTCCTACCAGAACTATACCAAAGGCAACAAGTGGCATTGATGCCCCTTGAATGCTGTCGTGGGGAGAAGCTGCCGAGTGGTCCTCACTGCCTGAAGGCAACCTGAAACTATCTCTGAGTGACCAGACACCACTGGTTTGAACAACAAACAACTGACGGGAGAAAAGGCAGGAAGAGCATCGGAGTACAAAACACCCCAGTTTTCTAGATGAGCTGCAAATTCCTGTGCTGCTTTCTTCATTCTAATGGGAAAAATATCAAAGTTTGGATGTCCTCCATCTAGTGACAGACTTGAAAAAAATTGCCATTTCTTAGGCGGCTTTTTGCATTGCTGTCACATTTGCTTCTCTGCCGGTATTTGTTTGCCTGTAGGAAAGGCTAGATAAGCAACAGGTTTTTCCACATTTGTCCAGGTATTTACAAACACCCTGATAGGCATTATTGCTTACTCATGTACAAATGCACTAGGTTTTTTGCTCATATTTTTTCTAATTAGAGTACCTATTTATGTTAAACTCAAAAAGCTGCGTTAAAAGAACATTATTAAGGTTGCAAAGTGAAGCACTCAAAAGTGCAGTTAAAACTGCGATTAAAACCAGCTGTGAATCCTTAATACAACCTCCTTGGGAATATACATACTGATGTTTAACGAAAAGATTGCTTATTATGGCATGAAGTTCAACCCAGCCAAGCGCAGGGTCCTGCACCTGGGACATGGCAATCCCAGGCACAAATACAGGTTGGGTGGAGAATGGATGGAGAGCAGCCCTGAGGAGAAGGACGTGGGGGTGTTGGTGGGTGAGAAGCTCAACATGAGCTGGCAATGTGCACTGGCAGCCCAGAAACCCAACCCCATCCTGGGCTGCATCAAGAGAAGTGTGGCCAGCAGGCCATGGGACATGATTCTGCCCCTCTGCTCTGAGCTCGTGAGACCCCACCTGGAGTCCTGTGTCCAGCTCTGGAGTCCTCAGCACAGGAAGGACATGGACCTGTTGGAACGAGTCCAGCAGAGGGCCGCGAAGATGACCAGAGGGATGGAGCGCCTCCCCTATGAGGACAGGCTGAGAGAGCTGGGGCTGTTCAGCCTGGAGAAGAGAAGGCTCTGGGGAGACCTCATAGCAGCCTTCCAATATCTGAAGGGAGCTACAGGAGAGCTGGGGAGGGACTCTTTGTCAGGGAGTGTAGTGACAGGACAAGGGGTAACGGTTTTAAATTGGAAGAGGGGAGATGTAGATTAGANCAGGGCTTTGAAAAGTCTGGTGGGAGGTGTCCCTGCCTATGGCAGGGGGGTTGGAATTGATGATCTTTAAGGTCCCTTCCAACTCTAACCATTCTATGATTATTTTTTATGAGACTAATGTCTACTGCATAGAAGGGATGCCATGCTTTTTAGGAACAGTTATTCAATAATGTGTGTCATGTTGTTGTTGACTATGGAGCACCAAACCTATTCAATCACCATTTTTCAAGCTCTGAAGACAAAATTCATTTCACAATAGGTTTTCCTCTGGTATTCCTAATACTCCTTCTGCAAACTAGACCCTGGTATCTCAAATGTCGCGCTCAAAAAATACAGCATATTTAAAGTATGATCTCTTGGGAAAATTCTTCTTCCATGACAGAATTGCAAAGCTATACACGAAATAGGGAACAAATCCTGTTCTCCAGTAAGTGCTGAAATGCCGTATCTAGGAGGCCTTGCTCTCCAGTCCTGCAAACCTGACCTGAACTTCTCACAGGCCTTCCAAGCTTGTACCAATTAGTCATTCTTGCTTATTGCTGAAGAACCAGAGTACAGCCAACAAACATAATACAATCTGAAACAGTCTCTAGGAAGGTAAAATCTCAGTTCAAACTAGTCTATAGTTTGGAAAGTTAAAACTACAGGATTTTCCATATGGAAGTATTGAATAACCTTACTAACGGGTAACCTACCAGCTTTCAGCTCATTACTGGGTATTCTAATTATAGCTGGATTTAAACTACCCCTCCCTGTAGGCCTTATATATCAATTTTGACTATCTGAAACAAGTATTCAGTGAAAGTTACCTCTGTTACAAGGAATCATAGAATAGTTTGTGTTGGAAGGGATCTTTACAGGTCTTCTAGTCCTACCCCCCCGCAACGAGCAAGAACTGGGATTATCCTTGATCCTGTATTGTGTCCTAAATTAGACAAACTTAGAAATTAATAAAAGTCTATTATATAGTCAAGTGCATGAGTACAGTCCTATGCTACGAACTGTGTCCTGTCGCATCATATTTTCATTAAGACACACAGCATATAAAAGCCTACACACTTCGGCAATGACTTCTGATAATAAAAGAAGATATATATTCTTCCTGCTAGAAAAATATCAAGGCTGAACTAGCATCCATGTTTCTAACAATATGACAGCTATGGTGAATTCTGAAAAAAATAAACTTAGGGGCCTCATATGGGGATATCTGCATATTCAACCCCACTGCTATAGTCAAGGTAAACACTGAGTCTGCAAGCCTTACACATCCAGCACCTGCTTTCGTGGGGCCAATATTTACTGTATGAGAAGAACTACAGGGAAACAGAGAACTCCCAAGTTATCTTCAACAGTTTCTAACTTCACCAAAAAAACCCCAAGCACACAAAAAACCCCACAAATCAAAAAAACCCCCACCAAACCCAGACATCTGTAAAATACTTAATTTAATCAACCAGAACTAGAATGGCAATATACATTTAGTGTTTGTCATGAAAGATGAGCTTCTCGGCTAAAGGATCTCTACTAAGCTCAGGTTATTTTCACCCCCAAAAGTCCTGGGCAAACATGACATTTTCTCAGAGTAAGATCATCTAAGCTTTTTCTCAGGTATTTGCTTCCTCTAACAGAGCATATTTTGCTACAGATAGCGCTCTATGTTTTAGATTTCAAAAGAATATTTCATGCATTTTAATATATAATGCTGCTAGTCTAAAATCAGCTGTTCTTGAAAAGGAGGAGACATTTGTGAAGCCTAAAAGCAACATTTTATATTTTACCATCTCTGTCATTTTTTTAGTTTGATCAGCTTCCCCTTAGATTTATGAAATCGGAACTTGTAACACTTCTTGTTTATGTCCCTGTCGGTGTTCACATCAGGACAGCTTGGGGAATACCACTAGCAGTTTGCAGGAGCTTGCCTTGGAGACAGCATCACGTTACTTCTTTTTTTAGAAGGACTGAATGGAGGCCCTGTCAGCCAAATACAAAATAAGAGGATAAGTGGAGACAGACTGGTAAGGTACACAGTTTAGACAGGACAGAGGAAGAAAGATAGTAAGGGCATGGAGCAAGGGACAGACATAGTCCACAAGTGAGAAGGAAGAATTAAGAAAAAAATAAATATATATATAGTTTATGAGCCTAGATAGTGAAATCCAGACAACAGAATTCAGGATAGACATAATGGTGGGGTTTCACCCTGAAGAACTGTCAAAAAGAGGCAGCAGGATAGACAAGGATTCTTACACAAAGGGTATATCTTACTATTTAAGTAATGCAAGCGAAAATGAATATTGTTAGGCATTCATAAGTAAGGCACAAACTCTTGAAATACATTGCCTAATTGTTCATTTCTTAAAAACTATGAAAACCTAAACCCCTTTTTTACAGTCTTATTTCATTCAGGTAAAATTCCTTCATTTCTCTCTCCCGCTTACTGCTTATTGCCATCGCTTCCCCCTTCAAGATGAGCTTCAATTCCAACACACCTGCCTCACGGATGGGAAGTTTCAACTACCACTGATGAGCTCCACACACACACAAAGGGGCATGAACGATGGGACCGTTGTATATATTACAAATGCGGCTTTTCCGAAAGATAAGGCACAAAGTGTTTCTTTCTCACTATGTTAATCCCAAAGGTCTAAAATCTGGAACTAATGCAGAGCCACAGAGGAAGTTCAGTTATGCAAGAAGAGTATCCATCGGCAACCAGAGAAGTCTAAGGGAAAGTGCTCACACCAAAATATTTATTATTTATGTTTAAACCCTGTAAGAAAAGCTTGTATTATGTGTGGCTGCTCCCATCACTGTTTGAAGTATTTTTAACCATAAAACCACCTAAGGATGGGAAAAGTACCACTAGCTCCTTCTCCTACTTCTGCCAAGGCATACACTGCCAGCTGCCCTCAGAAAAGGACACTGGTGAGGGGCTTCCCCAATGTGTCTCACCATCAGCTGCTACGCTCTCAAACAGAAATATTCAGCAATTGGCACCATCTGACCTGTATCTTCCCAAAAAACGTATCCCACTCGATTACTGCCCCCTCTGATGAGGTCTGCACTGACATGGCAAGGGTCTTTCAAGGGAGAGCAGAGCGGCCCTCTTCTGCATAATCGTACCAGGTGAGCCATCAACTCTTACAGAGCTTCATTTTATATGCTATGGCAGATCATATATGCCCATGGTTATGGAAGCAATTCAAATTTACTCCTATGCTGAGCTTTGCATTGGTTATTTAAATAGTGATGAAATATGAACCCCAGTTCTCTTAATTGTTCTGGTCACTCTAGTTATTCTGTGAAGAATTTAAATCTCTCTCCAATTTCTTTTCCTCTGAAAAACAATCAAATTTCTTGCCCACTGGGGTGAAAGGTCACATATAGAGTTGGTCTGATTACAAAGATGAATGAGAATAAAAGTTTTGCCCATTTATTCTAACGTCTGATGCCCCTTCATGCTCTACTTATATCAAACTGTGGACTACGTGCATCAAGAGCTGAGGATGAACTAGAAATCACATGTTTTTCTTGGAATTACAGTCAAATAAGAACAAACTGAGACCTCACTGCAGTTACCAGCTAACCTTTACTAAGGAAAGCCCCCATTGGCTTCTATGTCATCAGGGTTCAGCCTTCATGACAAAAAAACAATCAATGCTTAGATCTCCAACACGTTCTTCAAACAGAGTATTTTTATTTCTCTTTCACAAAACAGTATTGCAAATTTTACTTGCCAGATCATTTCTGTGGGTATGAAGTTAGCTATAAAAATGCAAATGTTTTCTAAAAAAAAATGTTCTTGAAAGAGCTGAGAAATGTAATTTGTAGGCAGAATGTGAGCTAAATTTGGCGGCGGACACAAATGCACCAAAGACTGGGAAGCACTCAATTTTATAAAAGCTGCAGGAAAACACATTCTAAGAATAAAAAAGAATTCAACATTTTATTTTGCGTGACATTCAGTCATCCCTTAAGTGGGTTTCCCAATGAAGCTGTCTTGACTGCAACACCTGCAAACAGAATCTGAAGACACCACCCTCTCACCTACGTTTTACTTAACGCATGGTTGTTCACCAGCTCCATTAACCCCTCAGCAGCCTTCCAAGTGAAGCAGCAAAACAATACTGCAGATTAATTCGTGGAGAGAAGACTCCAAGTATTACAGAAGTTTAATGTTGTGATCTGGAACGATATTTACCTTTGAAACTCTGCAATTCTGCCTAACTATAAACCAGGATAATCTGTTTGATTAATATATCTATTTATTAAAAAGCATAGAACAGACCACAAAATCTGAAATTAATTGCTTTGATATGTTAGCAACATACTTGCAATGAAATTAAAAGGCTTGCAAAATAAAAAAGTCTTTAGTCACATGCAAATCGTTCCGTTTGCTCTGCCATCGGATCTTGTCAAAGGTTTTGGAAAATTCAGCACGCGATCTCAAAGATACGTTACTACCCTGCTGTGACATGAAATGCAACGTTTAGACTTATATCCCCAAAACAATCTGTCAATTGATCAAATGGGCTTATCAGGACTCAAATATAGAGTCAATAATAAAATCGTAGCATTAGCTGCCCCTTCCCCTACAGCTGCACACACACCAGTTGTTCGTGTATTGTTTCTTAAACAGAAGACCCAATTCTATCTGAAAAGAAATTAAGTACAGTTTCCCCGAGTCTTTGCAAGATAAAGATCTAGCAGAACTCCATGAATCAACCAGGAGAAGATTTCTCTGTAGTCTGGGGAGCTCAAGGTGCCTTCATGGCTTGAGTGCGCTTGCCTCATGGTCCCCAGGAAGCCCTCAGCTCCTTCTGATGAGCTGATGAACTCTTGAAGCTACATTGGGTAACTGGAATAAAACAGCTGTACCTAGGAGCATGAATACACATGCTGGTCTCATGAAGACCTAGGCTACTGGGTCTAAACCCTTCCCAGTTTCCCAACTAGCTGCTTCCCAGCTATATCAGATGGTGCATGACAGCATGAATGTCAGACATGCTTGACTGTAACATCAACATTCGTAACCCAGACTGATACAGATGGTATCAACAGGGACTTCCTGAAGCAGGAAGACAGAAGGTGTAACACAGAATATTCAAAGAATCATAGAATGGTTAGAGTTGGAAGGGATCTTAAAGATCATGGAGTTCCAACCCCCTGCCCTGGGCAGGGACACCTCCCACCAGACCAGGTTGCTCAAAGCCCCATCCAGCCTGGCCTTGAACCCCTCCAGGGATGGGGCAGCCACGGCTTCCCTGGGCAACCTGTTCCAGTGCCTCACCACCCTCACAGCAAAGAATTTCTTTCTAGTATCTAATCTAAATCTCCCCTCTTTCAATATTTTTCTCTGTCACCACTGCAGTTTGATAGAAACAAAATAAAACTTTTTGATATTTTTGGAGGTCAGAGTTTAACCCTAATTGCAGATGAAGGTGCAATCATAAAACTCCCATTGACTTTGACAACCTCAAATACCAAAATAAAGACCACACACACACAAAATCCAAACCATCGTCCACTGTACCTCAACCCTACAAATGCAGGCTAACACAAAATCACAACAGGCTGTAAATAAATGCTCTGTGCCCTGAAAATATTCAAAAATTTGCTAATTGCACACCCATCTGGCTCAAAAAGAAACTGCACTCATCAAATTCTCACTTGGACCTTTCTTCTGCCACTACTTTCCATCTACGTTTGAAGCAGAATGAAGAATGCAGCTGGTCTGTCCCTGAAACATGCGAGGATAACTCAGCTGCATTAAATCTCTGCAGGATTGCCCAGGTTTACCATCCTATACAGAAGACGTTATTGTATATCTGGAACAGGAGCTATAGTTCTGACATGATTTGCAGATATGTAAATCAATGATACCCACACCTTCATGGAAGAAATATTGCTATTTGTGTGTGCACATACATCAAAATCAAGAAGAACCTGAAGGAATCACTTTGTATTCACAGGATGTCAATCAGCCAGCACTTCGGAACGGTACCGTGCCAAGTAGCTAGCTCACACCTAATCAGAAATGACACAGGAAATAAGCACAAAAAGCAACTTTCTGGTATCTTACACTCCCAGAAAAGAGTGCTCTAAAAAGTTTAGAAACACAAATCGAACAAGGGTCCCAGCCCCTGGAAGTTTACAGCTGAAGTATAAAACAAGGAATCAACCACTAATACAAACGGAGGAGCAATACAATGAAATGATAGCATTTACCTATAGGAATGGTCCAGTTGAGGCGGGGGGG
>VXAK01022166.1:271890-298119 GCA_013399435.1 Arenaria interpres
TGCTGTGAGGGTGGTGAGACGCTGGAACAGGTTGCCCAGAGACGCTGTGGCTGCCCCATCCCTGGAGGGGTTCAAGGCCAGGCTGGATGGGGCTTTGAGCAACCTGGTCTGGTGGGAGGTGTCCCTGCCCAGGGCAGGGGGTTGGAACTCGATGATCTTTAAGGTCCCTTCCAACTCTAACCATTCTGTAATTCTATGACCTTCACACACTCTTACAATGAAGAAGATTAATTCAGTTTATGTGTGGTGTCAAGATAATCAGAATAAGAATCAGAATCGTTGGGCATTTAAAAAAAAAAAACAACTCACCAGCTGATGTTTACAGCACAGACACATACGATATTGCTCCTCATTCATCTCCATCAGCACACTCACCCCTTGTTCTCCCTTCAGTTTCACAAACAATAGAAGATTCTCCTCCACAACAAAGAAATGTAAAAATAACTACTAGGATGTTTTCTGTGTCGCGGGAAGACAAAGAACGCACAGACTCTGAAACCACTTTCCTATTTTCAGAGATTCAATGCCAGTTCACATTAAAAAATAGTTATTAAAGTATTAAAATAAAATGTGTTCCAGCCAATTTAATAGTACAGCATTTTAAGTATTCCAGCTAAATTAATTTGAAGATTTGGCCTCAAGAATACACTTCATTTTTAAAACACACCTACAATAATTTGGAAATTTCATTGACCACCTTCTTTGATTACCACACAAGCTCAGAGCCAAAGTGTTTCAAATGCATTTTGTGTTTCACCAGGAATATCTACAGTCTTAATCCACTTCATAAAGACTTATTAACAAAGCAATTTTTTCATTCTGCAAAGAGAAACCAGTTGATTGAACTGTCATGCTGAGATGTGTAAAATGATGTCGAGTAGGAAAATAGGCTAGTTATTTATCTTAAGAATGAGATGCAACACTGTATTTGAAAAACAGTCGCTATACAGGACATACAGCTGTACAAACCCCCGGAAAAGCAGTGGAAAGCAACTGGAAACTGCATGCATGTTTAACTGGGGACAGGGGGCATGGAATCTACCCAGGGAAGGCCAGTGGCCCTGATTCTCAAATTATCTTTCCCATCTTAAATTCTTAGTTCTAGATTTCAGAGAGTCTAAAGCACGCCAACTTGCTGAGCATTCACCCAGCTTCTGCATCTCCCCATTTAATGCAGGCTTCCCATAAATATTCACAGTCTGTATCAAAATGTATGTCTGCTGTGAAAGCTTTATAGGAGCTTTGGTATGATCACAAAATCCCTGCTCTTTATGAAACAACCGCTCTACCTGTGCTAATAAAGGAGGAAAACCACATGTTTTTTCGATGTGGCTACGCTGGTGCTATTAAGTTAAATGTAAAAGCTGTGAACTCAGGGTACTGAGAAAGGAATAACAGTGCTAATTTAGTCACATAAAAATTATCCTGAAATAATTATCACTCTTTCTTAAAGTGAATTTACACATGTAAACAACCCCTCAAAGTGACATATTTTATCAGATGATCTGTTTCCTTCCCATATTCCCCACAGCAATACAGTATCACTTGACTAGTCCATGATAACGATGCAAAAATGATTTATCAAGTCCTGTGATAGTCCTAAAGCTTATTGAACAAGGGGCAGGTAGGGCATGGGGAGGATGTGAGTAAGGGCAGGTACCCTTTTCTTCATTAAACTTACATTTTTACCCATATGCAAAGGTCCACGGACTTCTGATGACTTCATGTTGATAGCAGCTCCATGCTGCACCACTGATAAGAGAAGTGCCACCATGGATGGATATTTTAGGGTTTCAAGGAGAAGAAAAGGTCACTTTTGAGAAGTCATTGCCATGCATAAAGGGCAGCCAATAAAGAGCAATTAGGGCAAAAAGAGTTTTGAGAATGGCAATGTCAGAAGAACAGGAGAATCTAAGGAATGAGAAACGATAGGGCAGAGAGGGCTGTAAGTGGTACTGGAGATAAAGACTAAAAGTTTGTACGTTTTCGTAGCGGGAGACAAGGATTCTGGTACAGCAATATAGAAAGATGATGATTTTAGTGAAAACATATGTTGAAATGACCGGTTAAGCTAGGCATCTGGGAGTAGCATAAAGATGAATGCTTTGGTAGTTAGTAAAAGACTCAGACCTCTCTGGAGGACAGCTTATGCTACACGCACAGAAAGGAAGGCAAGGTTTCAGAAGCACTCTGTAGGCTGAACTGCAGAGTAAGAGCCAGAGAGAGGAGTCGCATGTTTCAGCCTCAGCAACTGGCAAGTGCTCTCAAAAGTGACAAAAAAAATAGTATAAACGGTGATTGAACTTGAGGAGTTTGGTGTATCAGTATGACAGGGAATTCAATTCAATTTTGTCCACATTTCACCCAAGGGGTGGCAAGGCAAACAAGAGATACAAATGAGATGGGGCAAAACATAGTTGAATCAGCTTCGCTACAGTAACGTATCACAGAATCGTGGAATGGTTTGGCTTGGAAGGGACCTTAAAGATCATCTTGTTCCAGCCCCCACTGCGATCACATGAGTCTGCAAAAAGCAAGTGCCAGGCTGATATTCTGCACTCTGAAATTTAGTAAGGGAATTCTGAATCTTGTTTGAAGCACTGTACCGTACGGCAATAAATGAAGTAATATATCTAAAATTTTCTTCAAAATTACATAAATATCATTGGTCATAATTGATCCCCAGTTGCAGTACGAGGCTATAAACCCGAGATTTTTTCCCTCCTAGGACTGTTCCTTAATACCAGTGCTGTAGACAATTTTAAAAATGAGAATGATAGGAGTGCTACCCATCTCACCTAACTGCACAAGTCCACAGTGCAGATGCATCCACCTGAAGAAGTCGCAACAGGGTTTCTTTATAAGCAACGGGAGAAAGCAAGCTCTTTCAGGACTGTCTTTTCTCTGCTAACCACAAAAAAAACCCACAACACCTCCACAGCTAGCTCATATTAAAGTATCTCCATTTGTTCTCATGAACCCAACAACAAATCCAAAGGATACTCCAACTATTGAGCTGGAAATTAGCCTGGAAGAAAAAACTTCAATCACTCCAATTTGCAAACTTTTGATTTTGCAATTTGTACAACTGATTTTTTTTTATCTGTTTCATATCCTTTGTTGCTGTTAGCCTTAAATTACTAAGCTATTTGAACACTTTCAGTAAAAGGTAAAGTCAAAAATCAATCCAATTTGGTTTCCAGACACAACGTATAAAATACTACAGTTTTTCAGCTGCAGAGAAGCTTTACTTATCTGAAATGCTTGTGCCCACAAGCTGGGCATCCATGAAGTCAGGGTTTGAAGGGGCTTCCAGCATCCTTCAGAGCTGGAGTACTCAAAAGGTTTGTGGATTTTGTCATACCTTTACATCATACTTTTCCTCTGACAAATTCCAGCACAAACTGCACTGATACACAAGCTAACGCAAGCTTGCTTTCCAAAATCATTGTACCAAAGAACCCCAAAGGGTTCTTCTTTTGAATTTAGCTACCTAGCCAGAAGCGTAAAGGTACTCAGATTCCATACCAATTATAACACCAAATGAGTGCACTTGTACAATACCTCGCTTCTGGAAGCGCCTGCAACTCATAAATGAGTTGCACCTCCCCCTTGCTCTGAAATAATTAAGCCTTTTGAGCCTTTCATCCCCAAAGGCTTCAAAAGATTTCTGTAGCCAGATTTTCAGTTACAGTCTCACTCCCATGTTTTAAAAGCCATACTCTACATGTTCAACTCAGCAAAACATAAATTATTCACTAAAACCTTGACAGCCAATTTCTGTTCTCACAGGACTAAAAATACCCATACGCTGACTTCAGCAGTAGCTGATTTTCTTCAGTCCTGTAATTCAAATTTTTGCTATGTTTCATTTAATCTCATGGGAGAAAGGATGAAAAACAATATGGTAGAACACCAAGAATCACAGTTTTCCACTGGAACTCTGCAATATATAACGTACTTCTAGCTTACAAACAAAAAATACTTTGTAAGTAGAGAGAAATCATGAAAAATGTTAACTAGAACCTCTGAGTCCTGGGAAGAACACTAGATGGGAATACAGAGGGCTCTCTAATTTGGTTGCAAAAATCACCACTAACTTAGCCATTGTGATGACTTTATTTCATGTCTGTCTGGCTCCCTCTAAATCTTTAAAGATCTATTCTCAACAGATTTGTGCTATAAGAGGAGATGAAATACAACTTTAAGACGTCTGACATACTCTGAGACAGAGACCACAAGCACGAGAGAGACAGGATGACAGTCAGGGGGTAGGCTGAGTGACATGCCACCTGCCCATCCCAGGCAGAGGGATTGATTACCACCACCGGGACTGCCAGACCAAAACTTGCCTCGCTGTCCAAGTTAAGATGTATTTTTAGTCTTTGCAGATATTATTGGACTATAATTTTGTTCTAATAGCTTTTTATTAATAATACAATATAAAATTAACAGCATTTCTATACACAGACATTTAACATTCTAAAAACAGAAATCTTATGCTAGGTAAGATCATGAAACCTCATGAATCTTGGTTAGCCACAACCTGAAGAACTTGCAATGTGCCCTTGTGGCCAAAAAGGCCAATGGCATCTTGGGGGGCATCAGGAAGATTGTGACCAGCAGGTCAAGAGAGGTCATCCTGCCCCTCTGCTCTGCCCTGGTGAGGTCCCATCTGGAATAATGTGTCCAGTGCTGGGCTCCCCAGTTCAAGAAGGACAGGGAACTGCTGGAGAGGGTACAACAGAGGCTACAAATACGATGAGGGGCCTGGAGCATCTCCCTTAGGAGGAGAGGCTGAGGGACTTGGGTCTTTTTAGTCTGGAGAAGAGAAGGCTGAGGGGGGATCTGATCAATGCTTATAAATACTTAAAGGGAAGGTATCAGGAGGATGGAGCCGGTATTTTTTCAGTGGTGCCCAGGGACAGGACAAGAGGAAATGGGCACAAATTTGAATATAAGAAGTTCCATCTAAGCATGAGGAGGAACTTCTGTCCTTGGAGGGTGGCAGAGTCCTGGAACAGGCTGCCCAGAGAAATGGTGGAGTCTCCTTCTCTGGAGACATTCAAACCCCACCTGGACATGTTCCTGTGCAACCTGTTCTGTGTGGACCTGCTTTGGCAGGGGTTTCGACAAGATGATCTCCAGAGGTCCCTTCCAACCCTGTGTGATTCTGTGATTCTGCACACTGACAAGCACCAGCCAAGCACCTGGCACACGAGGTTGTGTGACAGAACTGATGAAAGGAAACCAGGTGACAAGAACAACCACAGAGGAGGAAAGGGGCTCCCAGAACACCACCATGGCAGGAATCACGCAAAAAGAAACTGTCCCAAACATTGAGGTAAGGAGCTGATTTGCCTTCTCACCCATACAGTTGTTATTCAAATGAGAAGGAAACACAGCCCTAAGACAGCCCCATGGACAAAGCCATCCATCCTGGTAGAGCCAGACCCATCCCCCTGAAACCAAGAGCAAACTTGAGTGAAGGTTAACAGCCTAAGGACTGGGTTGAGCTCATCTAGTTTAGCTTCGCTCTCTCATATGTCACCACGGTATTTAAGGAGAAATCGAAATCCTGTCTTATGTATGCAATGACACATAAAAGAAACACCACAAATAGAGTTTGTTAGGCCAAAATGGCTGTTTTGCAGCTTGCAGATGTGGCAATGTGGGGGAATAGAAGAGCATAAAGGAGGTTGGGTTATGGCACCCAGTCACATAGGTCAACCACTTCGCACTAAGCTCCCAAGCTCAACTGCTGTGTTACCCACACTATCTTTAAAAAGCAAGCTCAGGTGCTACCTAAGAGTCCCTACAAGCCTCTCAGTCCTTTAAAGGGAGGAGCTTTTAGTTTGTTTGTTTGTTTGTTTGTTTTTAATTACCAAGCTAAGATCCCAAAGCTTTGCTGGTAAGCCTCAAATAGTTACTGCCTGAGATAGAGGATCAAATGAATTACTGTCTGAAATTACTGTAATGAAATAAGATACAGTCTGCCCAGTCACAAGATGCTGACAAGACGTGAAGTACTTGATTTTACAGTACTGCAGTAGCAGTGCAACTACAACTTGGGGTGAAAAGAATATTATTTTCAATTGAGTGGGATTTTGTTAACAACAGGTTTGTTCTACTCATCAGATCTATTGTACACTGGCTGCAGCAAATTAAATCTCATGAAATCTGTATTCTTTCACATAAGGTACAACTACAGGGAAATAACAGATCTGATTAAATCATCTCCTAGAAAATCAGCAAGATTTTCTGCTAAAAAATTAAAATAAAGACATTAAGACGGTATGAATGAAATTTGTCTTCGGCAAAGATGCTCCATCATCCCCATATAGACATGACGCAGCAAAGCCCCAACACAGAGACCTTCTGGAACTGTCCCCGTGCCAGAATGGGACTGTATATTTCTTACACCTGGATTACCACAAGGAATATCAATTTCTGTGAGTCTCATGAAAGGATACCAGATTTGCAGTTACACAGACCATAAACCTGGAACAAGGAGTAACTGGAGCAGATGCTGCAGCAGCGGTCCATGGCTTACAAACCAGTGAGCAGGACTGGTCTTTCTTGCAGAAGATCCTTCAAGCAAAAAAGGATGCCAGTGCTAGAAGAGATTTTCGAAACGCTACACTTTTATGACAAAAGAATTAAAGATCACTGAATATTAACAACAAAAAGGTAAAGAATGAAAAAGCTGTTTAACAGGCAGGCCTGGGTTCACTATCTTTGCAGAGGCAAACAGTTATAGGCTAACGGCTTACTGAGGTTGTACACCATCACACAAAAAAAGGCAAAAATACAATATTTATTAACATTTCAAAGCTTAAAAGCAGGATCAGAAACCAGTCTCCCAGGCAGATCAGTATTTTCTTGAATAAATTACACAGTGCTGAGGATTGCCTCCAAAATCCCCAAGCGACTCACAGGACAATGCGACTGAGGGAGAGGAAGCTTATTCAGAACGGTAGGCATAGCAGAAGTTCCAGCTTCTGTGAAAATACGATTATTTGTGAAGGAACCATTTTCTTAAGATTGGCTCTGATAATGTTCCCAGACAAGTTAAAGAGAAGTGAACCCAAGCCTGTCTAATTCTTTGGTTCAGTCAGTCGAGTGAAGGCGTGAAGCAGATCCGCAGGACTCTGGATGTGTTTACAAACATAATTCCATCCATGAGTTTCAAGGATATGTTTTTTTTTTTTTTTAAATCATACAGCCTACAGCAGAGACATTCCTCATCTTCAGGAACTCGTAGGCACTGTAGGTGTGATGGATCTTGTCTCCCCACATCCCCCCGCCGGGAACAGCTGCACAAAGCCCACTGACTAATCAAGGGCAAGAATGTCACCCCCCATGAACCGCTCCAGTTACAACACAACAATAGCGATTGTTAAAATACTCAATTCTAGGCAGCTTGCTGGGTTCCAGATATATAACCTAGGTTTCCAGATATATGCTAAATAAAATGAAAACCTCAACTATACAGGGGGGAAAAAAAAAAAAATCAGTATCATTTGGGAAAAAAATACATTCATGTCTGCAATGTTAAAAATAACCCAGATGAGTCATGGTTACCAACAGCAAACAGAAGCTCAAGCCCTGCTCGAAGTGGCTAGCTTAGATATCAGAAAGGAAAATTATAAATACACAAACACACCCACATTCAAAATAAATCCCCCCGAAAATAATAAAAAACTTAATCTTAAACTTCAATCAGAAACAAAGGGCTGATAAATGAAAAGCAGTATCATACCCATTGGTCCTTAGCCATAAATATCTAGGAAACTAGCAATTCAACAGAGTAATAGCGAGTGGTCACATTAAATGTGACCACTTCCGTATTTTGTGAATAGACTGAAAAATCTTGAGATTAGAACTCACACTGAAACAGGTAGTTAAAACTAAGTATTTTTATATGAAATGGAATAATAACAAAGATACCAAAGCTATTCACATACTTCCCTACAGACAGGGTGTCCCCCATTCATGCCTGTGGGCATGAGACACGCGGTTTGGTACTGTACTCTGAGGGTCAACTTGGTGGCATCTGCCCATCACTTGACTGTGCCCTGTGTTGGCACTACAGCACGAACCGTATTTCTCTTCTCTGTCTCCACACAAGCAGGGCGAGGGAAAGTTAGAAGATGAAAGACAGGAAAAGAGTAACAACATTTTATTGTATTTCTTTGTTAGCTTGTTTATAGTGTGGTGGTCACTGATTGTCTTCTATTTGCTATGGAGTGCCAAGTACGCAAAAACCACGTGAACAGACAGCTATTGCAAACATCATAAACATTACTTTTTTCCTTTTTTATCTTTAGGCAAAACTTCTGCAAGAACTGCTTTCAATGAAAGCCCACACGTGCAAAAGGTTAAAGGAAGTAAATGAAAATAATCTTACGGCTCTTTTTGTAGTTCTCCTTGTACCACCCAATTCACCAGCAACGAATACAGAAAGCAAAGCAAGATGAAGCAATACAATGTCTGCCCAAAAGCAGATATATATATTTATAACATTATATTAGTGTATTTTACCTGTATTTAATATAGACTTAATAAAACTTTAATAATTTTATACATATATATAGAAAATCAAAATTAGAATCTAGATTATTACATGATGGGATCACAAAAGAGAAATAGAATTCCAGAATGAAACTTCTCCGGAAAATTTACTGAAAGAACCTCTCCCTCCAATACTAATCTTAGCATATGATTTTATCACCCCAATAACTATGATGCAAGACCCATAAACAGGAAAAAAAACCAACCCTCAACTGGTTTGGGAAGGAACTGAGACAGAAAGCTGCAGCTCAGCCATACACCCATCCTCCTTCATTCAACAAGGTCCATGCTGCCTAGGAGGCAGGCATAATTCCTCTGAACTAGCTCCCGGCAAAAGCATTCATTTCCATCACCAACTTTGCTGTAACTTTTTTAAATTTGCAATTGCAGAAATGTTACTTTTTCTCTCTCTCTCTCTTTTTTTTCTAGCAATATTCCTATTTCTCACAGCTACAGAATAAATCAACAAGAGGGAGCACCTGCTCCTGAAGTAGTAAAGAAATAAGACAAACGTAACAAAATACTTCGAAACTAATCTCACCTAAATTGATGAACACTATCGCCTTCTGTTATTCCAGTTTAAACTGAATGGACAGACAAACTAGATTATAGCGGATTAAGATCAATGGAAATACACCATTCTTCTGAAAGCAACCCCTCCATCCAAAGAATCCAGTAACTGCATGTATAGACAAGCCCTTTAAATCCCGCAGTTAAATTTTAATGAGTGCTATTAACACCTAGTTAGTCTGTTTTAAAGGACCACTCTTGTACTCTTTTGGCCAGACCTAACCATAAAGATTTGCTGAAATACTTATCTTGGATTTGCAACTTTAATACTACCAATTCCTATTCCAAATCAGAGTGCTCGACCTGTAATCATACAGTTTTTTAGCAAGGACTTTTAATTTAAAACTGAGGGAAAAAGATATTAAACTATTCTGATAAGAGACATAGGCCTGCTCTTTCTACCACTTGTCTGACAAAGCATATGATGACAATAAAAAGGCTTTTCTGTGTAGAAGATAAAAGCCACAAAAGGAGGATGACACACACTGTCTGCAGTTAGAATGTATTTTTGCACAGAAAAATTGTGCGCAAGCGTTCTTGGACTCAGCTTCCAGGGTGTGTTTCTCCAAAGCCCTTTCCCCACCATTACTTCAGCTCTTCTCATTCCTCTTCTGCAACTACCCGGCCTTTTGTGACTCTCCATGTTTTCTCCTCCCTGCCTCCTCCTTCTAAATGTCCTATTCTTGGTCTCCTGCTCCCCTCCACTCCACTGACTCTTCCCTCTTTCTTTTTTTCGCCAGTCAATCACCATTCCTTCTTTGTGTTTCCATCCTTTTTGATGCCCCAATCCCTATGTTCCCACTTCCATCTTCCTCTTGTTCCTGTATTAAATGCTCCAACCACTGCACCCCTCATACCAACAGGACTGTTACCGAAGGCCTCTGCTGTGTTTAGAACCATATGCTAACTAAAATGAGTTAATTACTGAGCTTCCTACTGTGTGAGAAAATAGTTGGTCACCGAGCTGATAGTGATGAGGGTGGGATAACAAGTAGTTTATCATCTCAAGGGTCTCCCATCTGTTAAAGTATGTACTGCTGCACCAATTAGGACAGAGCCGTGGCTACTTCAAAGAACATCCTGACGATCTTCAAGAAGCTGGCACACTTACAGTGAACTTTTGCTGTCCTGAGATGACTCAGTACCTTAAAAGGATAATGTGAGGAAGGGTATCCTTACCGAAATGACCACCAAGGAACTCACACCTGCACAGAAGTGTTTTGCTGATGCTGCAAAATTTAATAGGATTGTGCAAAAAGGGCTATTGGGCCATTCTAATGAATACGTAAGCCGAGATGGAGTTATGTATTAGGTAGGTGGAATAATGAGAATCTTTTGTGTATAAATAATGGGTGAATGTCCCCGGTAAGGCATGCTAGATTTGTGGATTACCCCCTAGCACCTGACGTGGAATAAAGCAGTACCTCCTCTCTATACCGCTCCTGGTTTCCAGAGTTTTTGTTTCCCATAACAGGATGTATCCCTTTTCCTCTGTGTTACATGGATGTCGGCAGAAGGAATGGATACACAAGAGGCAAGCCTGCAAATGTAACGTAATTGAGATGCATCTAAACATCACGGCTCCGCTTATAAAACACATTTAACCACATGAGCTAGAGGTGTGGGTGAGAATAAGCTGTGCCAAAGCCAACCAAGAAGCTCTCGAAGACGGGTGTCACATCTTCACCCTAAGTTTTATAGCCATGAATTTGTATACCTTAGAGTAATCCTCTAATTAATTTTTAGTTAATTGCAGTACAAAGTTCTTTTTTTTCATCATTGTGAAAGCCAATGTTTTTCCAATTTTTATAACTGGTTTTACATGTTTACAGTAGATTAACATTTCTTAATTTCAGTTCACTGCACCAGAACGTAATATGGCTGCACACAAGCTGCTATTAAAGATTGTAGCAGCAGCGTTTACTACTAGTAAACAAACCAATTTGTTCATATTCATTCTTTGCCACAAAAGCTTAACTAGTTTAACTTAATGATTAGTCAAGTCACTCAAACTCTCCAACCCCAGTTCTCCTCCTTGCAGAGCCAGGTAAGGCAATTTCTTTGCCTTTTTCAATAGCTTTTGTTCTGTCAGTGCACGTGCAAATATAAGTTACAGTTCTCTTGCACTTTTCTAGCCGTGCAAACAGCCTTCATTAAGGGAAGGCTTCTGCCATTGCTCCCTCTGGTTCTCACCATCAGACAACTAATTAGCATGGTACTGACGTCCAGTGTCTGTGGCACAGCTCATCCTGTAGTCTGTAAAGCCCCATCTCCAGTGCAAGGCAGGAGAGAGTAGAAGGTAATGGCCCTGCCTGGGGTCCAGAAGCCGTGGGGTGAACAAGCCAACCTCCCAAGACAGGGCGAAAGATTCGGGCAACCTTGTCTCACTGCAGCTGGAAGGCAAATAACGCTTGGCAGAAGAAATTAAAACGAATAGAAATGTGTTCTGGTTGAAGTAGTCCAAAAAGGAGAAACGACTTTATCTTGGTGCCAAGAAGGGGCATGAGAAAGGACAGGGACCATATGAATGATCACATCCATCTTGAGCGAAACGAAGAGGGAATCTAGGCAACTACTGCAGCATTTCTGCATTTCTCTTTGGCTGTCCAACAAAGCCGCAGCTGAACTGTTTGCCCAAGAAAAGAAATTTGGGGAAGAAGGTCCTGTTGTTACCTTTTTTTTTGTCAGGGCACATTTTTTGTGGCATTTTTGTCAGGGCACAAACGTTTTTTTCATGTCAGGGCACAGCTGGAGCCAGCAGTAACCCGGGTGCTGGGGGCATCAGGGGCTCCCCATGGAGGGTCCATCAGGGCAGGGCCTGGCAGTCAGGGCCCGTCCCACCGCCTCAGCCAGGAGAAGGGCGGCCGGGGGACACCGCGGCAGCCCCAGGCACCTTCCTGGGGCCGGGGCCAGGCCAAGGCCAGGCCGGGATGTTGGCCTCCGGGTGGTCCCGGCCCAGCTGGTCCCATGGCCGGGCAGGGCCAGGCTGTGAGGATCTGCTGCGGCGTCACTGGGGCAGGAGCTGGTGGCCCTAAGGAGTGACATGGGGTCCTGGGATGTGGGCAGGGACAGTCAGGGCTGGTGGCACCCTCAGGGCCCAGTCGTTTGTCAGGTCCCGGCTAGATGTATCCCATTGAGCTGCAATACGAAAGGCTGAACCACCTGCACCTAGCATCTCACTTGAACAGTTTCAGCGGGTCTAAGTACACCATCCCGCAGGAGACAACACAGGAAACAGTATCATTAATAGATAACAAAGTAAGATAAACCCATAAGCAGTTTGTTTAGCAAAAATGAATCTCTACACAGGCAGCTGATGTGAAATGAGCTTCTCAGAATCACAGAATCTTCCTGGTTGAAAGGGACCTTTGAGATCATTGAGTCCAACCACCAAAAAAAAAAACCCCACAAAAAACAAAAACAAACCCACAAACAGACACAACCCAACAATCTTGGGCACTAGAGCATGCGCTTAAGTCCCACGTCCACACATTTCTTGAACACCTCCAGGGATGGTGACTCCCCCCCCTCCCTGGGCAGGCCATTCCAGTGCCTGACCCCCCTCTCTGGAAAGTAATTCTTCCCAATATCTAATCTAATCCTCCCCTGCCACAACTTCAGACCATTTCCTCTGCGCCTGTCATTATTCCCTTGGGAGAAGAGGCCAACCCCCACCTCTCTACACCCTCCTTTCAGGGAGTTGTAGAGGGCAATGAGGTCTCTCCTCAGCCTCCTCTTCTCCACACTAAACATGCCCAGCTATGCTAACTTCAAGTGGTGCCTCTGGGAGCTGCAAAGAGGAGGCGGCAGAGCTCAGCACAGTCTTCCCAAGGGCAGGAAAACCAGAGCAAGCCCTGCTGCACAGCAGCCAACACACACAGGTATGGTACACAGACCCTTCGTGCATCACTGTCACCACCAACACAAAGTCATTTACCCTGACAAGGACTCTATGCTACCACCTGGACATACTCCACCCACCTTCTTCCACCTCAGTCTCCTAAAACAGACGTTGTTTCATCTCTGCGTAAAATCCATTGAGGCTGATAATTTCGTAAGGGTAATTTTAAGATTCAACTGGAACTTCAGCTGGGTGCAAAGGTCCAGGCAGAATTACTTTCCAAATTTTACTTTAAGAGTTAAGCATTACCACATATACTAACTTTCCCATTCATGATAATCCAGTGAGCAAGGAAAAAGGATTTACCTGCATTCTCTCAGACATGCAGAAAATTGTTTTGCTAGGATTTAGGAAGTCATGGCAGAAATGCCAGCATATACTCCTGAATCTGGAAACTTAATTACAGCAGAGGCCACTTTTCCTTAAAACTATGCACTGTTGAGGTGTAATTATTTTCTATTCTTCTTGAGCAAACCACATGGTGATTAAACAGGAAGGCTGGGGGGGGAATACTTATGACACCTACAGTAATTGGGAATATCAAACATTCAAAATAACTAGGATGAAACACACTTATTCAAAGTAGGACATACATGTGAAATAATTCACAATTTAGTAATAAATAACCTATAATAAATGTGTATTCTAGCACTACTCACAGGTTTATGTCATTTTTACAGAACAGATATACCATTTTTCTTTCTTTTTTTTTTTCTTTTATCCCCCATTCATGCTTATGACCTATCGAAAAGTCAACCACACTGCTGACTCCGTTTTCCCAAGTGTGACAACACAGGCCTGAGGCAAATACAGTTCCCTAAATAAAATCAAGCCAACTTGCAGGTTCAGCCTGCACGTTAACAAGCAGCAGAAAACGGAGATTTAGAAAAAAAAAAGTGGGGATAAAGGGAAGACAAACTGTTCTATAAAACAAAGCGCTGCCTTTATGAACGGTTACGTGCAGCACTGTGAACCCTTGGGTTCGATTCCTTCCCCCAAAAGAGCACGATGACCTTTCCGTGTTGCCTAGCAGGAAGACTGAAACTTCCTCAGCTGACTTTCAAGCAGGCATGGGAGAATGTGAACGTATGGCTCCCCTCTGGAGCCCCGCCAGGGCGAGGAGAAGGCTCCCCATTGTACAAAGATTGGCTTCCGATGGTCATAAAGGCTGTAGTAAAGAAAAAAAAAGGAGTTTCCAGAAGAGCTGCACTGAGGAAAAAGAATGTTCTCCCTATCCAGATAATTTTATTACATTTTCTATGGCTTTCTGCTAGACTTAGACATGAGTGGTATTGAAAACTGACAGAAGTGAGCAACAAAAAGACAAGAATGCTATCTCAAAAAGGATGCCTACATTCTTCTGCTACTTGACTCCAAATGACTCTCATGTTCACACATTAGAAATAAAAAACAAATACAGAAAATTTCACACAGCATGAATCAAAAAAAATCTAGGCAAAGAAATAACATTTTTGAAGAAACAAAGACTATGAGAGAACAGTTTTACATTGTATTTATAGAACAGTTTTATATTGTATTTATACAATTTTTTTTAACATATGTAATCTTCTAGTCAACCAAACTTCTAATTTGGTGGTATCAGGCTCAACTCGGAACAGGCACTTACCATAACAAAACAGACAGAATTACAACTAACACCACATGCCAGAATGATGTGGAGAAAGCTTTTGTATTTTTTTTGTTTCTGTTCAAGAAGTCTTCTCTTGCAATTGTTACTCAATTTTAAATCTCCATTATATATTCTGAATGAGGATGAAAAATGGCGGGAAAAAAATATAATCTTTTGTTAAATGAACTTTTCAGCACAACTCAATAATTGGAAAACAGAATCTGCCAAATTATTTTTATTTTTTCGCACATTAACCTCAAACCAGGACAAACATTAAACAGCTTTGAAAGCACAAAACCACTTATTTGAATTTTACATTAATTCCCACATTAGAAAGCTGTTGTCTGTGGCTTATGAACTTCATGGTTAAGAACTAAAAAACAGAGGGTTCCTCAGATCTCAGAAACAGTGGAGCTGGTGTCCAAATACATTAAAAGGGGGAAAAAAATATCAACTGCAATTTATAACACATGCCACTAGAAGGTTTTGTTGATAAACTAGGCCATCCTCACTAGCAATACAGCCTCTCATAAGAAACGTTTTAAAGTTACAAATGAAACATATGATGACATTCCACGTGGTGTGTATGGGAATTTGTGTGTAAATGCTACCTATTTATCTTCTGCAATTAGCCCCTGTGATAAACAATATCTACCAACAGAGCTTAGAGAAAACAAACTATTTTCACGTCAAAATGGACAAAAATTGTGATGTTAGAGTGAAAAACTTGCAACATATCTACTTTTTTCTACTCAAGAGTTGAGTCTTGTTCACAAACTGCATTTTCCCAAGTGTGATTTACATTATAGCCCGCCACATCTCCCTAGTTCTCTTCTTCAATTGTCTTTTCATCCCATCACTCCACACATTCTCACACACTTTGTTTCCTTCCCACAGGACACAGATGCATCCTCACCTCCCGCCTATCCAAGCAGTACTGTAAAGTAAACATTGAAATAATAACCATGGGTGTGCCTCGCATCCACTCAACTCCTTTGGCAAAGTGAGATCCTCATCAGAACCAAAGTTAGCACAACCAAGACACTTGCATCACCATTCAACAGAAGAAAAACAACAACAAACCAGGCCAAAAACAATGAAATGAAACAGACTATCACGTTCCAGGCGTAACTAAGTTTTTCCACATGCTCTTACATAAAACCATTAGGAAGATCCATTTTTTTTTTTTAATTATTTTCTCCTTTGATAAGGTCAAAGCATCAGCAAAGGCTCTTACACACCATGTCATACGTTCAGCGCTGCGTAAGTAAGACACTAAACACAGTCAGCTGTGTTCTTCTTCTGTGGCAGGTCCTAACAACAATTTCACACAATTCATACCACGCATTTATTAGGTAGACTAAAATGAAGCCATGGGAATGATCTAAGACACGTAGAAGACCTGAATGTACATATCCTTGTAAAACGTTAGAGATTTGAAAGCACGACAGAAATTTCTTCTGGGTGGCAGCTGTCGATTCAGCCCACTGAGGTTTAACAACGACTGTTACTTCAGGGCAGGCTTACTGGTCATTTTAGCCATAAAGAACTCCAGAGTCTGACAGCATCCTCTGCTATTCCAGCAAGTAAACCAGAAGACTTCATCTTTTTAACTGAAAAAACAAACCCATTTCTCATTTCCTTTAATTTTTCAGCAACGTCTTTAAAATACTGCATTACAGCCCAGATAACTCAGAACTCAGGTCATAAGACTGACACGGAGATCAGTGAGAGTTTCATCTCTTAATCTCTTTCCAATCACCTGTTGGAGGTACTTTTCATACTTTTAATATAATCTTTTTTTTTCCATCAAATGCTTAATAATAAATGCACTGAGTCCATCCTACAGTGCAGGCTATAAAACCCTACCCATCCCCCATTATTCAAATTGTCTGCACAGTAAAGTCTTCGTTTTAGATAAGATTAATAATAAAACATCCACCGTTTCTCTAATCTCTTCCAACGTTGCCAGTTTTAGTTCTTTGTTACAAAAGGGAAATACAATCATTCTGGTCCCGTAGCTACTGAAACAATACCTGGCACTGCAGGTATTGCACAAGGTACCTTTGGTTTTACCAGTATCCATCAATCAGGGCACACTCTGCCGAGCCCTCCCTGTTCACTGAGACTCAACTTCGAATTGTCCTCTTCTACAAATACCCCAGAGATAAATCTGGGCAATCCCTCTCTTTGCTGCGTAACCTGAACCTACCAGTAGAAGCCACATTTGGAGGATTTTTTTCCAGTATCTTTTTACGTCATATCAACTCCCTGTGACTTGGAGAGAATCTAGCTTTCAAATGTCAAAAATCTTTCCAGATTTTTAAGTTCTGACTATTCCCAACATTGAAAAATAAAGAGTAGCTTAGAATTCATAAGGTAGTTTCATTCTGGGTTTTTTTTGTTTGGTTGGTTTTGTTTTGTTTTAATAGCTTCTCTTCCATTGCTTTCATCTCTGGAATATTCAGCTATTATAGTACCAAAATTTCCTTTTTTTTAGCACCCAAGTCAAAATCTTACCTTCTCTAATACAAACAAAGATTCTTATGAAATTATATAAAACCAGAAATGCAAGCTTTTTTAAGAACAGCTGGTGTTGTAAGGCACAAAATAAGATGACCAGTGATAGCTCTTGATTTTGTAGTTGTGGAAGATACACTAAGAAAACCTAGAGAACTTTGATGCCAAAAGCAACACTTCCATGTTTCATCCTATTGAATTTGTGTGACAAAACCAGCAGAAAGGTAAGATATCCATGACTTAATTCTATACTAGAGCTCATCAATTTCACACTGGAATATCTTCAGTGACACAATAGTTACCCAAACATGCTGCACCACTGCAAAGAGTAAGCATTTTGTGACTTGATTAATACTGAACAGTGGGGTTCAAATCCTCTCAGTTAATACTAATATGAACAGTTAAATCTTTGTATGCTTCTATCTCCTTAAAAACCTAGAGTCCAAACAAAAGATCCTACAATCAAACAGAAATATTTCCGCTAACCTCAGTGAGATCAAGATCGAGACTTTACAAAAACACGACTGCCCAGGAGCTGACTGCGATTCAGAAGAGCAAAGTATCACCATCCTTCTTTGGCATTTTCAGAAGGGCCACCAAACCCAAAGATATGAATAATGAAACAGAGAGTGTGACCAAAAGGGGTAACATGAGAGTCCAAATTCCCAGCATCTGACTTCAGTTGCATAAAAATCCAAGGAAAACAGAAAGGTTTAGCTATGGCTTTCAGTTATAGTCACTGGAAAAGGCCAATTGTAACAAGCAGTAATGCTTCAGAACAAGAGTCATAAATAAAGTGAAAAATAATCGCATCAATTTTTAGTGATGCCCTTTTGAAGTAGCTACGAAACTGAGTGATGACTAAGACAATAAAAAGCAGTGACAACTATAAATCCACCTTGGATTTCAATACTATATTTAAATTATATTTTTATGTCAGTGGAATATTACAGATGAAAATCTTCTGTATTGACAGCTGTGGAGCAAGGGAAGATGCTGTATCTCCCTGACAGTGAAAGTCAGAGACTCAAGCTAGAAACCTGAGAATTTTGAGTCCTTCAGCTCCTACTTCTGTTCACACACATTCGGCATCTCAGGAGCCAAATGGCAAGGAGGCAGCCAGAACACTTTCTGACAAAGAGTTTTTCCCTGTACAGGTGTACATTTCCAGCAGCACCCATAGGAGCCTTACACTTCAAAATCACAGACCTAGCAGAGCGAGATCTATCACAAGTATTTTTCAGAAGTTCCTCTCCTTCTTTCTATTACATTTTCTTTGTGAATTATTTTTCACACTGTGTGATTCCAAAGGGGCATTTTTTCCATAAAAGCAGACCGTTATCTTTGTGTACCATTAAAACTGCTATTTGTCTGAATAATCAGCTATACAGTTTTCATAGACATTTATCACAACGATACAATGGTGGTGAAAGTAAAAAGAGTCTACATTACTGCTGTTCTTTTTTCAGGCCAAATGTTCTCCTCCATTACAAGAAGAGAAGACACAGAATTATGTAGGGAACCACTGTGATCCCTTGATACCAAGTCGGCTAGCTCTATCGAACATCCAAGCTTAAAGAGAGATACAATAAAGGGGGAGAAAATGCTTGGGAAATGGACTGCTCAACCATTGCTCAATTGCTCCCAAAAATAGTATCCCATTTGGCAAAATGGAGGTGTCCCAGTTAGACAGAAAGGAGCACAGCAGACATCAGCAAGAGGATGTAAGCTACAGAGTTGCCTGTCCTCTGAAGTGAAGCATACGAACTTTCTACGATCACTTGAAACAACACATAAACAACATAAAGATACACAGTCACCTACTCCCAATCAACTGCTAGTTCACGAGTCCACCTTTTTAGATCAGCAGCCAGGGAGCAGGCAGCATCTGATGGGACTATTATTGACTGATGTCACATTATCATAGAATTTGTACTCACACATTTTTGCAAATGAACAGTTAATAAATGTGTAAAGTTAATAAACAGAAGTCATGTTTGGCATCTGCTACACCAGCCATGAAGGAAACAGGATTCAAAAGCTATCTTGGATGATTTAATCTTCAATACTTTTAAGCCTCTAATTTGAGTATCTAGAATTTGCGTGACAAAGCAAGTAAGATTGATACACAAATATACATTGAAGTGTAGCTACTTGGATCTTTGTTATCAAACTGCTGAATCAATCTAATGCTTCAATCTTCAAAAGGAGCCCTAAATTACTTTTGGGAAATAGTGACAACGAAGTTCAGCTGAATAAATCTTTTATCAATCTCAACCCTGTTTATCTATTAAATATTTCAAACAACTAAGTATTAATTAACAAAAACTTCTTTCTAAAGCTTCACTATAAGGGCAATTATCAGTATGCATAGTGTTATTTCAGCAAGGAATTACTTTGTGAAGAAAATAAATAACATTATTTAAACAGCAAAAAAACCCCTAAGCTCTCTAATAACCATTAACTACCACCATCCATAAGATGTTATTTCGCTCACTGAATCTCATTTTCTGGAAATGAGATCCAAAAACACTGCTCAGTATCTTTAATGTAGAAAGCTGGGAGGTAAGGTTAATATTATTTGACTCTTCTAAGTTTTAATCCGGCGGAAACCTGGCATTGACCTGATACCATTGAGGATGAGGGAAGGGATGCAGAAATAGCCAGAGAATGAGATTAATTCCACATTCAGGAACCTGATCTGAGCCTCTTGAGCCATATGCGAAGTAGCAATGCCAGAATGCAATAGGTATTCCCACCAAGAAAATGGATTCAGTGTATAAATAAATCAGAAAGTTGTTAAAATAGCCAACTGCAACTTCTCTCTTCCAGGGATGAGAAACTGGAAAGTGGTGAGGGATTTCATCTTGTTACCTAACTACTTTCAAGAGGCATCCCATTACACAGCTTCCAGAGCCAGAATTGGCCTTGGGAAGCACAGCTTTTACAGGAGCCGCATTGCTAGCAGCAGAAATCTTACAGCTGTGCGTACGAACAACAGGGGTATGTTTTCCCAGGCTGGCCAGCTTCTTGATCCAAATTCCCTCAAACATCACCCCCAGACCTTGAAGACCACCCTCCCAAAAGGCAGGGCAGGTGAAAGTGGGAACAACACTGACATTTAGGCTTCTTCTCTTTTGTTTTTATTAGTATTCAAATTCTAATCAAATTGCTATTAGTATTCCAATTCAAATGACCTAAAAGATCACCTTCAAAAAAGGCGATTGTTGGAAAGTGATACTTCTACTCCTTCTCCCTAAGCAAAAAGCACAAAGAGCACCTGCAATGACCTCAAGCAGTCTTCCAATGAAACTATGTTTCTCAAATAAAAACACAGCAAAAAAACACAGGCCTCCATCATCACCGCTGATGAAGACTTACACTATGAAACAAAGGAGTTCATTAACTCTTTTATTATTTAACTATAATTTTGTATTGTTTTCCCATTTAGTGTGAAGGTGTGATTTTCATTCCAAACTTAATACAAGTTGATTCCTTCAGACAGCAGATGAAGTGAAAAAATGGACTATCACTGGAAGGTCAACTGACTCCACATCTGCCAGAAGGAGGAAGCCCTCCTACCATCCTACAAGACAAAGGCCCACCAGCAGCCCCCAGGCATTCAGAGTCAAGAACTGTTATCACGACTTGACCGGCTGCACTCAACTGTCGTGTTGGATCACCCAGAAAAAGTAGCTGCTCAAGTAGGTGCCACCTAAATCACTTTGGGTTTTAGTTTCTGCACTCTGAAACATACCTGGAAAGGAACATCCAACCTTTGTAGCATCAGGACAATGTTTTCTAAATGGCCAAGCTAATGGCTTAGCTATCCTAAGTAGGGAATGAAATATTTCTCAAGCTCGCAAGGGATAGAAAGGCTGGCAAAAGACCATTTCTTCACCATACCTGAACCACAAACTAAAACAAACAAACAAAACCCCTATATCTACAATCCTTTCCCCTCTTGGAAGAACTAGATTAATTCTTTCAGTATTTATTAATCAATTATATTTGTATCGTCAGAAAAAAATAACATCACTTGGTAAAAATTACAGTCAATATAAAAAGGAATGTCTGATGACAACCAATACCCGTGTGCTGTACTAGCTTAGCAGATTGCTGCTACTGTTTACTCAGGTCTGTGCAAGCACCTTTAGTGTGTGTAGTTAATCAATGTAGTTAATACAGGTCAAACTATAAGTTTGTAAGTGCACCTCAACACTTTTTTTCCTATCTACTGCACTTCAATATTGGCTCACAGTGCATTACTATTCTGCTTAACAGTAAAACAGCCATTTCCATAATTGGTTGGGGTTTTTTCCCCTTAATTTCCTGTTTAGAGTGACTTTTAGGAGTAACTTACCTCCTCCAGCCAATTTGGTCTCCCTGATTTTGTGTCCCTTCAAATAAACTGAAAGAGTCTGACTGAAATAGTAGAGTTACTTCACCAGTCATAAGATCACACTGTTCTTGCATTGCAGCAATAAATACTAGCCACTGCAAAAAGATTTTAAAAATGTAGTAATGAGATTAACAAAAGTCATTTATAAGCCTAAAATACAAAAACAGACCAAGTTTGTTTTGAATGTTTTGAAAGTATTCTTCTGCAATTCAGTTTGTGCAGTTGCCACAAAGCCTCAGAAAACCTCTTTGCAAGGTGTTCATCCGCAGTCCAACACAATGCAAGGAGCCAAGGTTCATCTGGGACACAAAGGTACGGAGGAAATTGAAAGCAGTAATTAAAAAAGGAGAAAAGATTGAACTATAAAAAGACAAAATCCACTTTAAGCCTATGTAATCGCCAGACTTAGAACAAAAAAGGATGACTATCACTGATGGCTTTCTATGTCAATCTTATTTATTGTGTCTTGGCCCAGGATGTAAATTAGTCGCAGAGGCAGGAACATTCCAACCTCCAGACCGATGGTAACAGGCTGCAAACGATTTCCCAGACACAATGAGAAAAAACTTTCTATTGCATCTAGTCATGCAGAGTGCTTTTTCCAAAGGTATGAGATCGGTCAATTCTCCTTGCCAGGAAGCTCTGTCTGGCAGGGTCTACCTTTTCCAGCTCTCCTTCAGCCAACAGTAAAGCCAAAATAAATTTGTCATCTTTACCTGCCAGCTTCTGCCTTCCAATTTTCCTAGACTTTTCATTAGCGTATTGAAAATTCATTACTGCAGACAGCAGAATGGGAAATTAGGATGTCAGCGTCCCCTTTACCCGAAAATGCTTAGTCTCAATGTGCAAGAGGAGGAGGTGGGCATCTTTGCCATTCCACACTGGCACAATAACAGGGTGCCTAAGATTTAGCCAGTTAACTTCTGAAGATACTCTACCAACCAAAAATTATAGAAAATGTACATATACCTACACAAAATAAGCCATTTTCTTCCTCGAGCACAACCTAGGAAGTATAGGGAAGCATTTAGAGAAACGTAAAAGATTTTTCATGGACACCAATCAACGTGGAAACATTTTGATTCAATATTAATTAAGCAGTAAAGCATGTTTCTGTGAACAAAACCAAGAGTTTTTCCCCCTCGCCGAGGAGGAAAGATGACAGTCATGGATAGGAAAAACAAACATCTCACATAGCAAAAGCTGTTTTAACTCCAACGCTGTTAAACCAATTACAAGAAGGGGAGAGCTGTGATCTCACCCCCAAATCTAGTGCAAACAAACCAGTTAATCCCAGCCAGCAGATAATTTTAGTATAACTCATACGGGGCAAGGGGGGAGTATCATGGTCACAAGAGGTAAAGGTGTTTATTCCAGGAGGAAAGAAAGCACTGGAGCCTGCAGGGCTCCATGCCTCCATCTGGACAATACAACTGTTTCACATCCAGAGCATTTGACTCTTTCCAGTTGTGAATAGTCAGTTTTGTCAATTGTCATTGTTCTCAAAGTATGACTATTTTTCAAACTCCGGATTATCCAACACCATTAAAACAATATTACTTTCAAACCATTTTTTAAAAGTTAAAAAAAAAAAAAAGACCACAGCTTCTTGTAAACAGTCTTAGCAGAATTAAGGAGTATTATCCAGGATTATCACAACCAGATGAAATACAGACTAAATAGGTCAGTGTGGTACATGTGCTCTCTCTGCTTTACTGTACTCCTTATTTTTCACTATGAAGTTATCTTTCAAAAAATAGCCAACAGAAATATTCTTTCAAAGTTCTCCCATTTCTTTTTCACTAGAAAAGCATAAACTAAAATTTTACTCCTGGTGCCAGGTATCTGAAAAACTGCTAGAAAAATCCTCAATCAATAACAGTGTTGAACAATTCACCTTTTTATAATGAAAATGACACTCCTAGAGTTTGATGTCATGTTCTTATTTCACTAAGGTTTCTTGCCTTTTTTTTTTTTAATCTGCTTTCTTCTCCGCTTGGGAAAACAACTTCTAGGAAAATCAGATAGAACTTCAGAGCAATATGACTAAGCTGCTACTCTCCCATGAAACACAAGTGAAAATATTGAAGTAAACAATGATGATGACACAACATCCACGTGTTAAACATGTGTTATAGATGAAAGAGGATTTTAGCCACTAATTTACGCAGCTGAAACACGGTGCCATGGGATCCCATTAGAAGGAGATTTTGTTAGTGAAGAATATTGAAGGCCCTGGAAATTTTTTTGCTCTGGCAGTTAATGGATGTTTACTATCAGAAGTGAATTTAGCAAGCCTCTGAACTTGCTCAGACACACACCTATGGAAGGTAAAGAGTTGTTCCTAGGCCCAGCAATCTCCAGCTAGATCCTCAAATTCCCTAGGCTGCAGATGCTCCAGGAAATTAGTCTGCAACATCGCTTAACTTTTACCAACTCCTCACGTTTTATTTGTGCCCATTAGATTTACCTGAGTTAATTTTACATCTCAGACAAGTTTAACTAGAAGCAACACATACTATAAAAGTGGACTTTTACAGAAGTCGTATGGTAAACATTTGAGTGCAACAACTGGAAACTCTGTTATAATAGACAAGTCTAAAATAAGAAAGCACAGTTCTCAATTGTAATTAGCAAGAAGCAACTGCCAATGTTCTGGAGAAGTTGAAAGGTCCCTCAGCATCAGACCTCCTACCCTGAGACACTTGGGGAAATAATTCTTGACATTGCCCTGTCCAGTGCTAAGCCTCCACTCAAACCATGAAAACATTTGTCATCCAAATAGAGAAAATACATAACCTTTTAATCCAAAAGCATTTATAAACTCATGCGATCTACCAGATAGAAGTCTAAAATTTAGTCAAGAGTCCCTACGTCTCCGTTTCCTTCCACCTTCCTGACAGCCAGAACTTGCACACCTTTCTACTTCCATGAGAGGAATAAAACAATACCTACCTGTGTTGATATATTTTGGAAATCACTCAGAACAAAACTGAATACAAAACTTAAAAGAGCATTTACCCCATCTTCCCCTCAGTATTTGTCACAGAGCCCAAGGAAAATTCAAGAAACATGAGAAGTATAATGGCTAATGAAACTGATGCTGTTATTATTAGCCTAATAGAAGGAGACCTCAGCACGGGATGCTAGTGTCTCACAAGTATATTTTACTATTTATATTAGTCGTGTTTTCTTCTGCTTCAACAAAGTCACCTATTTTAAAGTTTTATAATACTGAAAATCTTATGGGCCTTAATCTTATACCCTCTAGGAGCACAGGCCCCTCTGAAGGGGCACAAGAATTCCATCATAAGCGAATAAAAATCTGGAGGCTCTTAGTGGTACTGCAAGTGTGCCAGTGGAAAATCCCATACATACAACGCCTTCCTTTGAAACATACTTTCCCAAATTGCAAGAAAATTCTGGTTGTTAAAATTTCTTCCGAGGTTGGCTGCTCTGAATTTCTTGCTTCAGGATGGGAAAATCTAGTATTTTTGAAGGCCAACTGATGCAAGAGTTTTCTTCACAAAGCACATCTCTTCTACTGCTAAGGCCCAAACAATTGTAAAAATGAAAATACTATGTACAATTCCAATCATGCTCAAGTTCTTTTTGTCTCCATCTTACTGTTTTCAGAGAAACTGGGTCGGACATTACACTGTTGGGGTTTTTACAGCTTGCCTTACAGCATTTAGATCAGCCAAAAAAATTTGAAACGTTTTTAACAATTCAACTACTTTTCTCCCACACATATAGGAGATAGGACAAGGGGAAATGGTCTCAAGTTGTGCCAGGGGAGGTTTAGATTGGATATTAGGAAAAATTTCTTCATGGAAAGGGTTATCCAGCATTGGAATGGGCTGCCCAGGGAAGTGGTTGAGGCACCATCCCTGGAGGTGTTCAAAAGACGGGTTGACATGGTCCTCAAGAATATGGTTTAGTGATACTTTTTTTTTTACTGCTTATTTCTTGTTTATTTTTTTGTCAGAGTTAGGTTGATGGTTGGACTAGGTGATCTTTAAGGTCCCTTCCAACCTAGACGATTCTATGATTCTATATGAGCCACAAATACTAAAACTGTCACAGGAAAAATGTCAAAGGGTAGCTGGAGAAGTCAGTATTCCCAATTAGAGGCAGATTTGTTTCTCAGGAAGGAAGTAAAAGCATATCTGTTTAGGTTAGCAGAGAAATATCATCAGGTCTTCCGTGTTGGAGACTTGTTTCTTCAAATTATATTTCTACAATAAATACCCTGCTCTTTGAACATGAGCTGCTTCCTGTGCTTAAAATTCACCAACACCACCCACTCCTACAGTCCTCTTTAAGTTCATCACCCTAATGAAATAAGCTTAGCAGACATCTGGCCTTGACCATCCTAATTGAAGCACAACCACGCTCTTATGTTACCTCAAAAATAGCACGTGAGATCACTTCCTCAAAATAAAGGTTTTGCTCTCCCACACCGTTACCAGCAGACTGATATCAAGTGCTGTTCAGCAGTCATTTCAAGGCTGAATCCACCAGTTCTAAAAAGGAAAATAAACCCTAAAAATTTAGGCACTACATAGTGTGTGTGGCTTTGCAAAAAAGTAGAACAGAAGTTTCTTGGTTTCATGGAATCATGGAATTGTC
>VXAK01022167.1:0-11827 GCA_013399435.1 Arenaria interpres
AAAATGAAAAGCTTACACGGACAACAACATGAACAAGCAAATGCTTCAAAATTCAATTAAGGCTGAAAGAAAAAATGTTGCACTAGGGAATGTCTACTGCAAAATAGGAGGACATTTTCTGTGCAATAGTCATATAACTTCTTCAAAGAATACGGCAGTTGTCATCACACTCAAAATCATGTTGAGAATACAGCCTCCTGATTGTATGGAAAAATATTATTCTTTTGATTTAAAGCATTGGGGAAAAGAATGTGATTCATTATATTTAAAGCAAAGACCCATATAACTGGGTGTCTCAAGGGCATCATTGTGCTTATAGAACTTTTTGCTTCTAGAGCTGATATTTCAAGCTGGCTCGTGTCCACATCAGTTGGAAATCACTACCATCTGAGACCCAGTCCTATGTTTCTTGGCACACAAAAAATCCTCTTAACTCAGCGGTAGCTTTGTATACAGAAGGAATTCATAATAAAGCTCTCGTAATGGATGTTCAGTGGCTTTTGTGAAGTGAGAGTTCTCAATTCAGTTCCCAATGGATGCCTTTGGCAGGGAAAGTAACCATCACCACCACAGCTAGTTTTGTCTGGGGCCTTAGCTGGGACCCAGTGAGTGAACAGGTACCTACCCACTCACTACTAGCTGTGACCCTGAAATCACAGAGTATTGCCTGTTGTAAATGAAGCTGTACAGGTTTTTCTCTCCGTTGTCCAGCAGGCAAGAAGTAAGAAATAGCAAAAGTTTATTTGTTGAGAATCTTATCTTTCACAAATATTGTATGCATAAAAAAAAAAAAAAAGAAAAATTTAAAAAGAAACATAAGAACATAGAATGTAATTAAAAAGCTTTATAAAAACATTTTTCCATTTGGTGCAGAGAAATTCTTTGGCAGCCTCAGGCAATCCATTTCAAAGGGAGGCAGGTGTGTCAGTCTCCAAATGAACCGTAAAGCACTGGTCACCTCTGGACTGCTTAGCAGTCCAACACAGTCTTTTAAATGTCTTTCATAATGACTAATGCTAACCCAGTACAATGCTCAATATCCATATACTTCACTGCTTGGAGTTCTGCTGTGCACAGACAGCTGTTTTTTGAAAGAAAATTTAAGACACCGGGCAGGTAGCTGGTTCTGCCTGCCTTACCAGACTGCAGTGTGTCCTTTTGTCCTTTCCTAATGCTGTTTGCAAATACAGCTTTGTGTCACACCATTGATCCACTGTCTGTCTATGGCACTGTTTCTGTCATGTACATGGCTGCTCTGGATGTAGGTGGGTTTGACTTCTTGGGCTTGACCAAGGTGGTTCCTTGCCTTTGGTCTGAGTGTGATGAGTCACTCCATTTTGAGTAGTGCAATACGTACAAAAGGCTGCAAGCCAGTATACCTTTCCGTAATGTAAGTACTGCTTCCTCCCCTGGCTTTCCAATCTCTTTGTTTTATTTCTGGACTGTCACTGAATCTCTCATTTTCTTCTGTCCTCAGTTTCTGGCTCTTAAATGTTGGTCTTTTGGGTAGATAGAGAATGCCCGAGTACGTGTTTCTCATACTGATATGTATATTCACACAATAATGACAGTACTAACCTAAATCTCATTAGGAGCTATTCATAGAAATTTCAAAACTATTGAAAAGTGTTTTAATGATGGTCTGAGAACTAAGGGGTAGGGAACGTTATTCATTATTCTGCCAGTTCTAGAAGAAGACTTCTAGAAATGCTTATATAAAGACTGATTTATTAAAAATTGTGATGCAGCTTGTCTAACATGAGCGCTATCATTTCGTTGCCTTTGGAAGAAGGGGCTTGAAAATCTGTTTTATTCAGTGTTTACATTGGTGGAGAGTGAGATACTGTGGGGGGAGACAAATTAAATTTGAGTTTGATCATTTCGTATTGAAAGCTGAAGAAAATGAAAGGAAAAGGGGAAAAAATAGGTTGTCTGTTGTTAATTTACTGCTTTGTTGGTTAGAGCAATAGCTAATATACCTGTCCAATGACTTAAATACAAACTGTATTGGGACTTTTCTGATACCAAGTGAACAATTCATGCTTTCAAATACAGATTTTCTCTAGAAGAGATCATCAGTTATACACTCTAACTGTGCATATGACTTCTCACAAGAAGCAAACACTAGCTTTCTGTCAAATGTCAACAAAGTTAAATTCTTGGTCTGTATATAAATAGATGAATTTATCTCTCAGAAGTGACTATGAAGGCAGAGAGTATAGTGTATACAATATGATGATGAAAGGAAAGAGGGAGAGGATTAATTCTTTTGCTTAAATAACATCACCAACATCTGGCAGAAATTGGGAAATGACATCTGTCATAACAACACAAGAGCAGAGTCATTTGTGAGTAGGTGATATAATGGGAGCAGTATCTTGCAGCATCCCCTGCTAGCTTCAGTCCTCCTTCAGGGCCACGTATTTTGTGCATGGTACAGCAGAGATCACCAAGTGGAAAATAGCCCTAGCATGCAAAAATACATTTGCAGAAGACACGAGATTGAGCACCAGAAATCTACAAAGATGGATTTTTCAGAAGAATGTGTCCCTGTCCAGCAGAGTAATTTATCTTCATCTATAAGTTTTAGAGCACAGTCAAGTGTGCATAAATCATTCCTTGTTTGTTCTATTTGTACTGTACGTGGATGGGATTAGAGTACTTTGGACACTGTTTATGTCAAAGAGAAGAAATATTGCAGTGTTAAAGAAAGAAGGAGAATGCTTCTGTGCTACATGCAAAACATGCACCAGTCTGCAGTCAGAAACAAGCTTCAAACAGCAAATATTGTCTGGAAAAGCAAAAATATTATTTTTAGCCAAATTTTTTAAAAACAATGCCCTGTATTACTTGAAAGGGCACTTCTCTGGTGAAAGAAAAAGAGAAAAAAGGGAGAAGAGGGGAACAGAAGTCGGGGGGTAATAATGAGAAAAGTGAAAAGAAAGGCAGGAAAAGGAAAGAAATGGGGGAAAGGGAATTCTCCCCCTGCTGTCTTAAGTTTGTTACATATTTGCAGCCCCTTTGAGCAGGAAACTCTTAGCTCCAAACCACGGGGACAGTGTGCTGGTAGAAGAGAAATAAAAGGGAGAAGGAACGATTCCTCAAAGAGGCGGAGAGATTCTGAGAGACGAGGATGTAGCTGCTTTGCTGCTGTCCCCTGGTAGGAGCGCATGGTGGCTGCCTCCCATGCAGTTGGTATCTGAGCTCTCCCCTACTCACGCCAGTAGCAAAGGGCTCTGCCTAGCGCACAGGGGGATGTACGTGCTCCTCGGGATCACGCTGCAGCAGCGCAGGCCCGTCTTTGGCAATCCAGCCCTCCTCAAGTGCCTCTTGAAGAGAAGAGGCTCTGAGGATTCATCAGGGCTTTCACTGTGGTGGGAGAATACTTTAGGAAATATGAGATTCGTAAGTAGCTTGCTATTTTTGCTTGGTTTTGTTCTTTATTCGATAGCAATTCCTTTGTTTTCTGGAAGGGACAGGCTATCTCCTGTGCAGTCACAGCCCTTTCCACCCCCCTGTGTTGAAGGTCATGCAGAGCAACATCAAAGCCCAGCCTGCACTCGCACACCGAAGCAGGGTGTGCAGCACACCACCATGAACGTGCTTCAGCAGCTGCAGCCATGGGAAGAGACATTCACCCCCTGATTCAATCCATGATTAATTCCCTTCCTACAGCACTAGAGTTATTTGTATCCTCATTGCAGCATTGCAAATTGCGTTGATTCCTGGTGCAGGTGACAATGCGAGAGAAGAGGGAAGCAAGGGGACATCATAACTGGGGCCAGGTCTCTGAATCTGAAGTCACACAGAGATTACTAGGCCTCACTGCTACAGAGACTGCTCCTGTGTGTAGAAGACACAACATAGTATTACGGAATCGCAATAGCGTTGTCATGTAGCAGAGATACCAGTTGTGCTCCCCCTGTTGAATTGAAGGATGATAGAAGCATCGCTTACTGCTTATATATCTATATAATCTCATTACACAAATAATGGACAGAGAGCTGTATGTGGATTTTGTGCAAATCAGCTTGGTTCTCTAGCTCCTTCTGTGCCCTGTCCTGTGGCGTTCATGGCCTAGGAGAGGGCCGGATGCGCAAGGGCTGTGGCACACAGTGGGTAAAAAAATGAAATGGTAAGTCTGACATTTGAGGTTATGCCGAAGCATCATTTTCAAGGCACAGCTTCTAGTAAATTTCACAGGAAATTACATATAAAATTCATGGCATTACAAAGCATTATAATTCACTGCTATTATATGACCACCAGCTGCTTGCTTAAACCTACTACAATTTCTTCTCTAGAACAACACAAGCTGAAAGGTAGAATTAAACTCCTTGTGACGAGAGCCACCTTTTTCATATATTTGCACAATATCTAGTGCAGTGGGACACTAATAACAATAGGAAATTTCAGCTTTTAATTTTAATCTGCAGTCTTCCTGGGTTACCATTTACCTTTAAGATGACTTAACTTTTTGCATGTAATTACAGTCTCTGGATCTTTGAAAAGAACTGTTTCTCTTGAGTTTTCTGAGTGGAATAAAATACTCTTATTAGCCTGTAACCTTTTTTAAATCCCTCTCCCATATGGTATTCATGTGGCATCACATATTACAATACAGGATAATACCCTGGATAATATGTGCTATCATGAATATCCTTACTTGATGAACGGGGTAGTTAAGATCTCTGTGCGCGATGCATGATTACATATGGGCAACCTATTGGCATAATTCATTATGATTAAATCAAAATAATACATGACAAAAACAAGACTTCTACCAACATATCTGATATTTTAATCCATTTCATGTTTGGGGAGAACTGAAATATTAATAAGCAGAAAAATAAAGTATTCAAATTAATTCTAGCAGGGAAAAAACCCCAATTTTTCTCTCTTTTTTCTCCTTTACCTGTTGACTTCTGGGACAGATGACAACCTGATACGTTTCCCTGGAGGCTAACATCTTGTGTTCCAAAACATAAGCTTTCATTAAAAAATTATGACTTGGAAGGTGATGTTCATATTCATGTGAACAGAATGCAGGTGCTGCTCTTTGCTAGTGCCTACAGGCAGCCTGAAACAATCAATGTGACAAAAAAAACCCCACAGCTGTATCAGCTGATAGCAACTTTAAACGTCAACGATGAGGATTTATTGTCAGTGTTCTCGTTGTTGTTGATCCCAGCACAATAAAAAAATACAGGGTCACTGATCGATAAGATCCTTTTAAGTCATCAAGTTGAGGCTAGCACGCCGATGAATAATGTCCTGTAGTCGCTCAAGCTCCGTCTTAATGTTAGCTACGCCTTTTGCTCTCTCTGTTCACAGAATGAGTCTGCTTCACTTCCATGATTTAAAAGCTTCTCCTAATTTCCAGTCTAAATACGTGCACAGTTTTTACCCAAGTATTTTGATATTAAAAATCCGTTTTTTTCTTAAATACTTGTTAGCTACTGTTGTGTATTTCTCTCTCCTCCTCCATGTGCAGCACCTACATCGCCTCTCAGCCTTCACCTGGCCTGTTGTACGATAGGCTGTCTTGCCCTGATCACAGTACCAGCTCTGTCTCCACCTCTTCCACTTCGAATCACTTTCCCTGAACTTTGAACAGTGTTCCAGGTGAGGACTTACCACAGCCTTATGCAATAGCATCAACACTTTCAATATTTCCACCTCTTCTTTTCCTTGGCAAGCGCTGCTTGTGGTATTTTCTAGACACATCACTTTGACAGCTGACAGACATTCTCTGACTTTGACTAGTACCCACGTCCTTTCTCACCTCAGTGATTTCCAGCTGATGAGCTCCCAGTTTATAGCAGACATTCATGTCATTGATCCGGCAGTGCGTTACCTTGCATTCCGAATAACTTCTTGTCCCTGTGCAAACTCCTCTGTTTATTGCTCTTTGTCTGCTGCCTCCAAGGGCACAGGGAAGCCAGGCTGTGCTTTAGGTGTTGCATGTTCAAGGAGCAGAGAAGGCAGGAATAATTTATTTGTACAGAAAAAATGAGAAGGGCATGAGGAAGCTGAAGGCAGTGCTGTAGGATGCTTCTTTTCTTTAAAAAAAAATTAGCTAAATTAGCCTTGTTCTCCAGAGTTACTTTTGTTGAAGGAAAGGAAAGATGAAATTACAATTATTTTTCCAGCTCACTATAAATGATGTTCTGCTTTGGGAAGAGTTTGGATTATTGTTGGACTGAAGAGCTGGCTATGGCAATTTATTTTTTTTTCCCTATGCAAACTACAAGGTTTTTTAGAACTTTTCCCTTGTTATTGATGGGAAAAAAGAAGTTGATTTTAGGGTAATAATGCAGGATTTTCTTAGCACAGAGTATGCCCTATTTTATTACATATCCTAAAATCAATTTTTAACAGAAGTTTTAATTACATACTACTTTATTTAAAAGGGCAAAGATGCTTTAGAGTGTTGATTGGGCTTATAGCAACTTGGTTTCTTTTTAATTCTCTTCCATCCCCATTATCACTTTCCTGTAACCAATTTCAATATTACTAAGGAGCTTTCACTCAAATTGACACACATTCAAAACAACTAACTAAAATTAATACATTCTGAATCTGTACTGCTATTTTTTTGAATATTTATTACCTTGAAACCTACGAACCTGATATAATGGGAAGGAAGAGTCTTTCCTCTCTTTTCATAAGCAAATTTCCTGCTAAATTGTGACAGAAAATACTCCTCATTAATGAATCTGTTTTACGCTTCATATGGCATGTGACTTGAGCAGTAAATGATGGTTTTGCAGCTTAGAACAGAAATACCTAATGATTTTTTGAGCTTCTTAAATTCCAAAGCTGGCCATTTGATCATTGTACAAAGATGACAATTGTCTCGATACCCTGATTAAAATGGAACAAAACATATTTATAACAATAGTTTATTCTAAGCCTAGAGATAAAAATGCTTTTCTGCTGCCAAGTAGTCATCACCCACGGCATGTAATTAGCAACTTGCCTTCCACTGGTTTGAAAGATATTACTACAATGTATGCAGATAGTAGGGTTTTTTAGGATAAGGTGTTGAAAATGAAATAGAAACTACTGAAAAGAAACAATAAATGTATTTTCCATCTGAAAGCTAGTGACTTTTTAGAGAATATGTGTTAGTGTGGCTGGTTTCCCATATTATTTGCTACAGAATAATCTTTAAACACTTCCCAAATGAAGGGTATTGTAATAACATGGAAAAAATGTAGTACAGTTATAAACTTGAACAATGCTGGGTTTGGGTTTTTTCTTCTCTGAGATAGCCTCTTAGTTGATTACTTTTTTGACCATGTGTTTCTTAAATCTTAGGCCACATTTTCTTCTTCATTATATTGATGAAATTTGTGAAGGAGCCTTTTCCAGTTTAACTAAGGGGAGAAATTAGGTCTTTGCACTTTACCATGGAACAGCATTCACTCGTGTCAGACCATGTCTGTTCTAGTACAGTGTGAGGTGGTCTCATAATTTGAACTCAGCCCTGAGGCGAGAACCTCTGACTTCTAATCATAACCTTCAGAGTCACTGCCCTGATCTTTGGCATTTTCTTGGAGTAATATTCTATGTCAACTATGTGGAAAGCAATACTAATATCAAGACCCACAACAAAAATACCCTTTAAGGACTCATTAATCAATATTTGCATATTATTTAAAATATAAATATTTAAGCATTGTTAATATTGTGTATTTATTAGATTTGTTTTACAATCTAGTTTCTGATTAATCTGAAGAGCATTATGGAAGAATCTACAGTAACTTTGCCTTTTGGCTAGCAGTACTTGTAATAGCTTTAAAAAGGTAACAACGAAATGATGAATATCAGGCAATTGCCTAGATGGTCCTTGTTTTCAAATACCTAGGTCACTGTAATGGCTCCCTGCAAAAAAATGTTCACAGAAATGATGCAAATAATAATTAGTGTTTGGTTAAAAGAAATACTTAATCTTTGAAATGGCAGGACTAGATAAAGTATTCCTTTATTATTTGAAAACTGTTGTTATTACATGTAAGTCTCCAACCAATAACCTTTCCCTGGCTTGGGGAATGATGCCCAAGGTAATCAATCTGTCTATCTTATCGATATAAATTGTGGTGGGAGTTGTAGTAATAACCACCATAACAAAAATGCCTAAATTTTACACAGATTTCATCAGGACTTGGGAGGACCAAGAGTTCATTTGCAGACTTTGAACCATGCAATGGTTAGAACTATTTCTTGCAGTAGTAGCCTGAAAGAGGTAAGAGACCACAAGCCGAGATAGGATTCGGTTCACTTGAGAAAGACAGAAAGATTGTTGATTATGCAAAAGGATGAAGCACTGTTTGAAGACTTGAAGAAAAATGTGAATGAGAGCACTCATGTCTAGAGGCCAGCAGTAAGAAAGGCAAAAACCTGAAGCTATCACCAGGGGAGGCTGCCCACCTCTTTTTAAGGCCTATCTTCGTTGAAAGAAAAAGTGTTTAAACATGCTCCGGATAGGAGATGACTAAAAAGCCAAGCTGAACTAAGATGGAACTGTTATTGGAAGTTCTTAAACACATTTTTTCATCTTTTTTCACTGTAGTATTTCAGGAGAAAGAGCATAATTGGAATTACCAGCTTGTGTGTAAGTATGCACACATAGTTATGTGTATGTATAAGGGTATAAGTAGTCAGCAGTGCTGTGGAACACAATGTAATTTATATAAATAGGAATTCATTAAGGTACAATTTTCAAAGTAATTAGCTTGAAAATAACCAATTTATCAGAAACGGGATAGATATTCAAAGTAAGGATTCAACGCCAGATACTGAATGGCATTTCAGTGTCTAAGCTACACGTTTCGGTAGGAGAGTAAAGGCTTGTGTGTACACAGCATTTTATTTTTCGCAGGTTTAGTTAATTCATGTTGAAGTAACCTGTGGTCGTATAAACTGAAGGCATCCATTACTGGGAAATCAGGGAATTCAAATTCAAATGCATGTGGTATGTCAGTAGAGGGACCTTGACAGACTGGAGAAATGGGCCAACAGGAACCTTATGGTATTCAACAAGGGGAAGCGCACCTTGGAAGGATCAAGCCCAGGCACGAGGACACACTGGGGGCCAACCCGCTGGAAAGCAGCTTTGCAGAGAAGGACCTGGGGGTCCTGGTGGACACCGGGTTGAACACAAGTCAACAATGTGCCCTTGCAGGGAGGGTGCATGGCATCCTGGGCTGCATTAGGAGGAGTGTTGCCAGCAGATCAATGGAGGTGATCCTTGCCCTCTACTCCGCACTGGTGAGGCCACACATGGGGTGTGGGGTCCAATTCTGGGCTCCACAGTACAAGAGACATGGAGCTGTGCGGGAACAGTCCAGTGAAGGACCACTAAGATGATTAAGGGACTGGAGCATCTCTCCTGTGAGGAAAGGCTGAGAAAGATGGAACTGTTCAGCCTAGAGAAGGGAAGACGCAGAGGAGCTTCTCATCAATGTGTACGAATACCTGCAAAGGAGGGTGCAAAGAGGACAAAGCCAGGCTCTTTTCAGTGGTGCCCAGTGCCAGGACCAAAAACTGAAACACAGGAGGTTCCCTCTCAACATCAGGAAACTTCTGTACTGTGAACGTGACCAAGCACTGGCAGAGGTTGGCCAGACAGGTTGTGGAGTCTCGATCCCTGGAGATGTTCAAAAGCCATCTGGACGTGGTCCTGGGCAGCCTGCTGTGGGTGACCCTGCTTGAGAAGGGGGGATGGACCAGGTGACCTCCAGAGGTGCCTTCCAGCCTCAGCCCTTCTGTGATCTGTAGTGTTGGTCTACATCCTAGAGTCCTGAATCCTTCACCTGGAATATAGTTGGTTTGGGGAAACAGTCTCAAATGAGGTAAGTAGTTTTCTTGGCAAACATTCCCAGGCAGGGAACAGAGGACAGTTTGGTTCAATGTCTGTTCTTTACTAAATATATGGACACAAGTCAGTACATACATCTAGGATACATCAGGCCCTGCCTTGCGTAGGAACAGCAGCAGCGTAGGTGCTGCTGTTCGTGATACAGACTAGCAGTTGTCTGAATGTGCCTCTGTTTTGCATGCAGTTCACTAGCCCACCAGTTTCCCTCCCACCTAATTACTTGTCTGGACTAACAAACTACAGATTTACCTGTTCGCTTCCGGGGTGGTGCACATTAGATGTGGCCTCAGATGTTGCGAACAGCCACAATTGTGTCGTTTGTGGTAGCACTCTGTGACAATGCGACACCACGTTAGCATAGTTGGCTTGTGAGGTGCTGGGGGCCAGGCAAAAACCTTGGCCAGAAGCACATTCAGCAGTATTGCTAAAAGAATGGCTGAGATGTCATGCCCATTTCACACTGCAATGACAGCTCAAGAGCAAAAAAACTAAGAAGTAGCACCAAGAAAGATCAAAGCTGTTAATATTGCTGCCAGAACCACTCGGTACTCCAGCTGCTGACTGGCAGTGCCGAAGCCCTCAGCTGTGAGATGTCTCGCACATCTCTGCCAGCGTCCAAGTGCTTCTGAGGACAAGCGGTACGGAACACGCTTCTGTCCGTGTTGGCCAGTGATAACTTAAAACCAGTGCCCGCTATTCAAAGAGAATGGTAGGAGGGAAACTGCACTCATTTGTGAGTTTGAACTCACATCCCAGAATTTCAGTCACTTTTGGCTGGCTTCCTCCCTGTACTTCATAGCATGCTGTAGGAAAAATCCTTCATAATAGAGAAGCCTGTCTCAGGATATCTGCGCAGTCGAGAAGCTTAATATGGGGGAAAATCCCCTGGTGTAGAATGTAGAGAGGGCAACAGGATTGGAGATGGGCTGTCTGTTCTGTGGGTTAGTAACCTCACGCAGGGCAAGCCCTTGTGTCAATGAGTCCTCTGTCCTCATGGAAGTCTAGCTCACTGCTTTCTAGTTTCAGAAGACATTAAAATTTTGGGTGTTCCTTCAGAGTGTGTCATGCAAATAAAAGGGAGGAAAAAAAAAAAAGAGGAGAAAGCAGTAAATAAGAATATTCCTGAATCAAGGGCTGTAAATTCTGCTGATGTTCGGAAAAGGAAGGCTCAGATGACTTTAGCTTTTTTCCTTTAAGACTCATAGAAGAAGGGTTTGGACAGACAACAGCCAGTGATGGAGTTAATCTGGTGTATTGAATTGTCAGCCATTAGGTGAGCTAACAATCACCGTGCAATTGTGAAGTAAATTAGTTAGATCAAGAGGGCACTTGTAAAATTTATTAATTTTATTTCCCATTTGTGAAGGGTAGAAGTCTGCTAATGCGGTTCAGGCGGGGAATCGTAACTCCCTGACCCGCAGTAATGGAATAGCCCCGTCTCCGGAGCAAAGGATGCGGAGTGTCAGGGGAAAATACGGAGGGGGTTAGAAAATTCAATAAAGAAAAGCAGGGAGGCTGCAGACACATTACTTGGCATTCTTTCAAGATTTTAACCCCAAATTGTCTTAAGAAAATATAATTGACCTCATGGAATTTCCACCCATTGTGTGCTCCATTTAAAACGTTTCAGAAATCAGCCAGATCCTCAACCTGCAGGCGCAGCGACGGGTTTGATGAGCAGATTTGAGTTAAGCCTCCCCGCAGCGTTAGTGTAGAAGGGGTGTGCTAAAGGAGAGTTTCTTTGGGAAGCAAAAAAAAATAATAATAATTATGAGCCCCCCCCGCTTTATTTAACGTAGGGGGGAACAACGCCCCAGCGGGGGGAGTTTGCCGTTTGCCGGCCGTCGCAGGAGTTGCCCGGGGGAGGAGCTCCGGCCCTCGGTGCCCCGTGTCGCCGCCACGGCTCGCTGCGGGACGGAGAAGCCCGCGGGCCCGGCCCCC
>VXAK01022168.1:0-11940 GCA_013399435.1 Arenaria interpres
ACTGACCCCTGGGGAACACCACAAGTCACAGGCGTCCAACTAGACTCTGCACAACTGTCTGAGCTTTGCCATTTAGCCAGTTCTCATTACACCTCACTGTCCACTCATATAACCCACACTTCCTAAGCTTACCTCTGAGGACGTTATATGAGGGAGACAGTGTCAAAAGCCTTGCTGAAGTCAAAGTAGACAACATCCACTGCTCTCCCCTCATCCACCCAGCCAGTCATTGTGTCATAGAAGGCTATAATATTGGTCAAGCATGATTTTCCCTTTGTGAATTCATGTTGACCACTCCTAGTGGCCTTTTTTTTCTTCTACGTACTTAGTGATGACATCCAGGATGAGCTGTTCTCTCACCTTTCCAGGGGTGGAATAATGGTTAACAAACAGTTGGTGGATACAGCTGATTCATATTTTTCAGATGTGCTTAAAAGACTGTAACAGCACACACCCCCTAAATCCCGCTTAATAAAACCATAATCATGTGAGATTTACTTTTTTCCCCCCTTATGGAAAAAAAACCAAACATGTTATATCAATTCATAAGTAAATTTGCCTTATGGAGACAAAGATATAAACACATTTCAGAAAAGTAATTCTTGTCTCGTAATTAGCATCCTTTATAAATAGTTTGAATTTTCCTCAAGCTGCACTGACATTACCATTTCCTTTCAACACAATATTGGTAATTTTAAAGTCAAAGTTCCAGGTAGTTTTCCACTTTAGTTACACACCCCTTCATAAATAGTTACCTATAAAACCTCTACCATAGGTTAAGAATGCATATACAGGTTTCAGAGTACACATTATACTGTAAATATACACTCCTTAATAATGATAGCTCTTTTATATGACTGTGCTCATGAAATTGATTTTAAATAGAGGACAAATGTAAGCAAACATGATGTAAATCCTTCCAGAGATACTCTATTTCCCTTTCAAAGAATGGTTAGTAAGTTTATTCTAACATCTTTCATGTTTGATTCAGTTCTTACTACCAATTTTAAATCAGAGAAGCCTGACCGGTTTTCATATGAAAGGGTTGAAGTCCAACAGTTTTTAGACAAAGGTCTGTTTTGGCCTTTCTCTTATGCTTTTGTATGGGTCTTCAAACTGGCAAGTGTTTATGGGAAGTGCTGAATACTCAGTTATGTTACCATCTTTGTAACATATAGATAAAGTTGAGATTATTAATTTAGTAATAAATGTGTAACAAGCTAATTACCTTTACAAAATTTTTTAACTTATTCATAAACATATTAAATGAAACAACAGAGGGGAGTAGTTTTCTCTGTTTACAAGTTTCGGATGTAATTTTATTGATTAACAAACTACTCACAAATTTAAAACCTGTAGATGAGAAAGAACTGCTGACACCTCCTTAATGGAAGAACTGAACGTAACTGTATTATGAAGTGGAAGGGAGCTAACTTTTAGTACTAAGAGGTGCATGGCACATACTATCATTAACAGTTATTAGAGGTTATTAATATGCTATCATCTAACACTTCTTAGAGATAATGTAGCTCTGAAATGACAGAAATGTCTACTTTCAGATAAAAGATTCAAATGTTGTTAACAACATTAAGTCACGTAGCATGAGTTATTTATAAATCAGGATCTACCCACTGAGTTACAAAATCAATTAAATTCTTGAAAATAAAAATATGAATATTTGATCTAAGCCTTCAGTTTACATATTGATCAGATTTTGAAGTTGTTCTTGAGTTTCTACCACTCAATTACAATAAATATTTAGAGTTTAACATATAGCAGATTTTCCATTTCATAAAAATGTTAGATGTCAGAACTTTAATGTATTTCATGTTTTTTAAGGTAAATTTAAAACTTTATTACCTTTGGGACTGTTTTCCCCTTTATTTTAATGTTTGACTTACATTTTTGATCTGGTATTTTTGCAGCTATTGGTCTGGTTTTTATTGAATCAATTTGTACACAAAGCAGAAACAAGAAAAAACATCACCATAATCCCATTAATCTACTAATCAACCATATAAGAAGGCCACTCACACATCCTTGATTCTTCAAATCTTGGGCTTTCTTGTGAATACAGTCATACCACAAGAATTTGCATTCATGACTAATCTGTCTCACAAGTTGTTGCAAAAACTAGGAAGTCAATGTCTGTAAAGAATGTAAAAGCCCAAAAATATTCTCTTTAAAATAATCCTTCAAGGCCCCTAGAAAAATTACTTATAGTGTGGGAAAAAGCAGTATGTGCAGAAACATTTAATCGTATCATTGTCTTGGCAAAAGCTTCCCACAATCAACACAAGGAAGATGGCTTCACGTTGGTTACGTTAATCTGCCAAAGTGACTGATGTCTGCAATATTATGTGTGTTCTGAAGTTTGGAGTTCATATCTTATTTAGATATCCTATGGTATGTACAATTTTGGAATGGCAAAATATCAAAGGCTCAGGTAAACAACACCTTCAAAACATTCTCTGCAAATCTTAATCAGTTTAAAAAAAAAAATACATCTTTGTCAGAAGACACACCTCAAAGACTCAGGAAGATCAACAAAAGAATAGGCATCTGACTTTGACATCAAAGGCACAAACCAGTGCTGAATAACTAATAAAAACTTATCTGTGGAAAAGGTGAAGAACTGATATAAAACTTGATTCCACAATTTATAGAACCTAGTAGTACATCATAATATTATTCCATACTAATAGGAGAATTAAGTCTGCATTCTTCTAAAAAAAAAAAAAAAACAAAGAAAGAACAAACGGCAAAAAATCCAAATCAAGCAAAACAAAAAAGAAAGAAGAAAGAAAACTCTGCACACAAAAACCTACAATCCGAAAATTTTCAGAAAAAATTATTTGCAATGTCACAGGAATATGAAGTCATATGATGGGATGAAGGAGGTATAAGATGCTTAGCCTTTTAAATATATTAGTTCTCTTCAAATGTCCATTTATAAAAGTGTTTATATTAATATTGCTTATATTAACAACCCAGCTATGGTGTTTGCTCATTAGTTTAAGAACAGAACTCAGAATATTCAGGAGTCTCTATTAATTCCTCTGGGGTATAGTCCAATATAGCACTATAATCCTAGTTAGTCCAGTATGTAACAATGCAATTACTTGTTTTAGTTTTCATCAGTAAAAACTTGTTCTATTAAGAAGAAACAGAAAGTGAGTAACACCACAAAAAATATTGGAAAATCACATGGTGAAAAGGAAAGCATTCTTTTTAAAGATTTTAAATTAAAGGCACTAAAACCTAACTTTGTAAAACTATGATTTTGTGAAAGACAATGCAATGATGTGCTGTTCATAGAATCACAGAATGGTAGGGGTTGGAAGGACCTTTAGAGATCATCTACTCCAACCCCCCTGCCAAAGAAATTTCGCCTCGAGCAGATCGCACAGGAATGCATCCAGGCGGGTTTTGAATATCTCCAGAGGAGAAGACTCCACAACCTCTCTGGGCAGCCTGTTCCAGTGCTCTGTCACCCTTAAAGTAGTTTTTCCACATGTTAAGGTGGAACTTCTTGTGTGCCAGCTTGTGTCTGTTGCCTGTTGTCCTTTCATTGGGCACCACTGAGAAGACCCTGACCCCATTCTCTTGACACTTGCCTTTTAGATATTTATAAGCATTGATGAGATCACAATATGAGACACCACAATAATGAGGTCATTGTTACACAATACATAACCTTTCAAAGGATACTGAATATGTCCTATATTCTGTTATTTTCTGGTAGAAAGATAGAAGAAAACAAATCAGTAATATCATAGTGTAAATTCTAAAGGTGTGAGAAAAATTAGATTTAATTGCAGGTGTCACAGCACAAGCAATCACTTTTGGGAGTGCAGAATTCACAAGATACATCTATTGTATGATTCTTTTTATTGTTGACTAGGTTATATCAAGAAGCATTTCTTCTCCCAATTCTATTTATGGAGGTATGCTACTGAGTATGAAGAAATCTTTTCCCTGTGAAGTCTGAAAAGATAATTTGAACAGCTGGTAATTATATTAGTCTCAGCACTACTTTAAGTTTTCAGATACACCAGAATTATTAAAAACCAGCATACCTGGGTTACCAAATATTGACAGGTGGCATGCAAAACTCTTAAAGCAACCGTTAAAAATATCAAGTATTTTTGCAAGACAGGTTTACATTTTAGGTAACTTTCTAAAATGTTGTTTGTTAGTTATTGTTTTAATGAATGAGTCAATTTATGAAATCCCATCATGAAAATAGTTGGTCTGTGGATAAATGTTTTAGATTAATGAAATATGATAGCTAAAAGGGAAAATAAAAAGGTTCAGAGTCATGAAGAATAATGGTAACTGCTGCCCATTATTCACAGCTGCCAATTCATTTTTTTTGAGGGTGCAGCTTCCAGTTAAACCAATATTTCAGAGGTCTCTCTGGAAAAATGCACATATAATACAGAGAGGTTAATGATTTGTCTTCTACAATATTACTATACAGAATGTGTATGTCAAAGGCTAAGGTCCTGGTTCATTTCAAGCATGCAAGTGTGCAAGAAAGCAATTTTGAAGAACTCAAAGTTTATAAATAAGCAGGTCTGTTCACATGTCACAGCCTGCTTTGTTGCAATTAGTTTAGAAAATTCTGAAGTAAAAAATATATTAGTTATGAATATGTCTCAGCTTATCATTTTTTCTGAAGAATTAAAAATACTGAAAAAAACCAAAATTTCTTTAAGAAATATTTGGGCTGTATGCCTGAAGTTTTATTGTATGTATATTTTTTTTGGTGATAAACGACACCATTTGAACAACTATAAGAAACGTGCAGCAAATCACATTCGGAGACAAGAAAATACGCTCTTAAAGTAAAAGCATTTTTTAATACTATGTATTACTCTGTGTACTCTTCCATTTTGATCACCTCAAGCACTAATGAGTGTTGAGGAGTTGGTATACAGGCCTGATGGCTAATAACATTAGGACAACTGTATTCACACTTCTTTAAGATAACCATGGTACAAGACTATCAGGTAATAGAAACCCTGGGGACAGTTGGTAACTGGCCTTAGATGGGAAGAAAGTCACAGAAATTGGCCCAGAATCACATCATCTGTGCACGCTGACCACCTAATATTCAAAATAATAGATAGTAAACCTGATAATTCTTTGGTGAGGGACACACCTTGGACACATGTCCAATGCTGTGTCAAGGTGGAGCCATAGAGTGTGAAGGTTGTCCAGCTAGTCAGATCGGATGCACCAGCCATTAGCCAGGTGTCCTGTTCCTGGGACCCTGGCACTGGGCCTGACTGGGCCACAATCACTGGGTCCTGGCTCACGCAAATATGAAATGTGTGAAGTGGCTGTAGAACAGAAATGTTAGGAAAGAAACTGCAGTCCATTGAATGTATATATCCCAATGAGGAAACTGATCTCTGACCAAGTCTCTGAGCAGTGCTGATCTGCTCCCACAACTCTGTACCACCAACAATCTCTGTGAGAGTTATCGAGCAAAATAGCAAATATCCATTTTTCAGATATGCTCAGTCAGGGATTTAATATTTACAAGGTAGGAGGTTCCAAAGCCTCTCTTGGCTACTTGTGCTAGAGTTCAATCACCCTTACGATTAAAAGTTTTTTCTAACATCTAGATGGCATTTCTTGTGTTACACTTTAGTTTGAATACTACCACTGTGCAATATTGGACAGAGCCTGGCTCTACCTTCTCTATGTCCTCTCATCAGCTCTCTGTAAATACCAGCAAGGGTCCTCAAGGCTGTTACTTCCCAGGATAAAGAGATCAAGGTCTACAGTCTCTTATCAGACTTCCCATGCTCCAGTCCCTAACCACTTCGGTGACTTTCCTGGGAGTTTCTCCAGTAGGTGAGTAGCTGGCCTATCTGTAGGAACCTCAGACTGGGGACAGTAAATGGGTCCCGGACAGCACAAACTGGTCCTTCTGCAAATTTGCTGGCTGCACCCTTGCTTGTGCAGCTTGGGATGTGGTGATGGCTTCTTTGCTGCCTGGGGGCACTGCTGCCTGATGGAAAACCTGGTGTCCCTAGGGCCCCAAAGCCTTTTCTGCTGCTACCAGCCAGTTATACCTCACCTGTTCTGTTGCATGCTTTTTTTCAGCATGGGGTTTGGCCATTACATTTGCTTTTGTTGAATATTTTCATTAATACTTTGAGAAATTAAACAATCAGTGCTTACTTTACAAGGGACCCTGCACATAAATAATCATAGATTCATTCAAATTGGAAAAAAACGTTAAGATGATTGAGTCCAACCCTAAACATAAGACTGCCAAGTCCACCAGTAAAGCATGTCCCTGAACACCACGTCTACTTGTCTTTTAAACATCTTCAGGGATGGTGAATCAACCACTTCCCTAGGAAGCCTGTTCCAATCCTTGACAACACTTTCAGTGAAGACATTTTTCCTAATATCCAATCTAAACCTCCCCTAGTGTAATTTGAGGCTGTTTCCTCTTGTCTTTTCACTTGCCACTTGGGAGAAGAGACCAGCATGCACCTTCACCACAACTCTTTGGGCCCACTCATCCAGCCAGTTTCTCACACAGCTGAGTGTACACCTGTCATTATATTCTTTTAATAATCATTATATTCTTGTTAATAACACTGTAACAGTAGTGTCTTCCTGAGGTATATATGCATATCTTATATCTAATCACAAGTGTTATAATTCAAATAATGTACATGACATCACATAACAATGAGTACTTTATGGATTGTTAGCTTTTCATTAAAATTTATTGACTATCCAACAATAAGTGAGGTCTCTTGATTTTGTGTCATTCACATAATTTACTAACCTTTTAAGTTATTCCTATCAGGATTAAACATTAAATTTTTGGCAACAGGTAAAGAGAAACAGTTGCTATTCTGCATAAAGTTATTATGCAGGACTTGCACTCTTCTGTAGTAGAGAGTAGACACTCTGATTTTAGTATCCGCAGAATTTTTACCAGCCTAGATCTTAAAATACCCAATTTAGATCTAAGCTTTTTCCCAGATAATACATTCCAAGACAACAAAAATCTGAAAGCAACTAATAGTTGTCACAGAACACATTCTGCAATATTATAACTGTAAATTAATAAATCATGTAAAATAGATTTAGATAGGTAAGCATCATATATGTACTTTTAAAAATGTGTTCATACAGACAGAAGTTGACAGTACAAGTGGCAAATGCTGTTCTTTAGTTTTTAATGACAAAACACACATAAAAACTAGTGAAATAAATGTCTCTAAACTTCACTTATATGATTTAATAACACCTTGACCTGCACTAGAAACCAACAACGGATGCCTGAAAAGTATTTTCCACTCTCAATCCACAAGTTCTCATGTACCTATCAACGAATTAGATGGTGAGAAAACTTTTAGAGGGGAAGGCTGAGGACGGGGGTGGCAAGAAAGAGAAAGGGAAAGAGAGTTACAACACAACATGACTGTTCACTGGAGACTGAGACAACAAATTTTCCATCAGAACCCTACAAATAAGAAATTTCAGATCATTCCCAGGTCACAAAACAAAGAAAGAATTCAGAGTTCTTGTGTGCAAGAGGAAGAGCAATACTTCACAGGTCTTTTTGTAAACTGTATATATACCCTTTTTCTTCCCAGAAAATTTCACTTGTAAAACGCATTTAGAAAAAATACCTGGGAAGATGATTCATGGCGTTTTAACCACACCCCTCCTATATACATTCTTGCCAAGTTTTTAGTTATTTTCTGTAGAGACCACATCGAAGAAAGCATGATGGTAGCATGAACCACACTGCATCATTCACTGTATGATCCGACCAGATTACTTAAAATTTGTATATATCCTACGACAAGCTCATAAGCACTTTTCTTTCATTGGGAAAAGTGTTTTTTTAATTAATACGTCCTATGAAGACACACAATTAAATATCAATGGGGAACAGTGATGTTCAGAACAATCTGACGAAGGCTGGAGTTAGAAATATGTTCTATATTCAAATGAACACATTTGGTTTTAATTAAAAAATCCTTGATGAAGAACAAGGCTCCAATTCATTTACTAAGTGTTATCGTGATAAGAGAGGCAATATGGTCTCAAAATTACAGTACAGGAGAGCTGGATTCCTTACTTTGCCACTGATTTATTGCTCAGTATAATACAAAACATGTTTTTGTCTTTCAGTCTCCTCATTTTTAAACTGGGAATAACACCTGTTCAGTGACTTCAAAGAACAATAGTTGTGAAATGCTTTCCATTTACAAACATACCAAAGTCTCTCAGTATTGTAGATACATTTTGTCAATGCAGAGAGAAATTTTTTCTTCCAAGTTCTCTTCATTAGCAGAGAAATCTCATAAAACAGAAACAGTTTAAAGAATACTTTTAAATATTTCCATTCCATGGGGCTTGCAGAAAAAGCACTTAGTGAAGAGGAAATGACATTTATATCTATGCAAGACTCAGTAGCATTTTTATATGGAAAAAGGACACTATAAATTTTGACACAGATTACAAATTTGAGATAAGAAGTAGCACAATCGTAAGAACAAAGAAGTAACCTTCTTAGAGGCAACCATAAGAAGATGGTGTAGAGGGTGAATGTTTTTTTGTGCAGTTGCTGATTAATCCACTGTAGTATTTTTGTGTTACTAAATGAAAAGAAAATCACACAAATATAAGAGTCTTTGTGTCTTCTTAATTAGAGGCAGGCCAGTAAGCATAACGTAAAATGAATAATGTGTAGACTTTTGCACGGAGATGACTCAGCCTTATCTCAAGTCACAAAAATTTATAAAAATAATTAAGAGTTGAAATGGTCTAAGTACACCCAAAAAATATAAAAATTGCAAACACTACTACTATCCCATGGTCCAGGTCAACAAGTTTCTGCAATACATACATGAGCAAACATGCACATTTTGTTTTTACACAAATAGTACTTGTGTAAGTGAAAATGAAAGTAGATTTATTGTTTTGTTTTCATCTACTTGACTTTAAAAAGCTATTACCTCAAAATTTCTTGTAATAAACATTCTTCATTTTCACACCATTCAGGTGTTTCTCCTGAGTTCACTCTTCTATGTTGCCTTCATGCAGTGTGTTTTTGGACATTTTAGTTCTACCCACAAGCTAGCCTATGTTGATTTTAAATGTCAAATCAATAGATGTGATCTTCGAACACAACAGTTCTTTCAGCATGTTTTGCACCACCAATAGGGGTTTCATGGACTTATTCTGGTTATTAGTTCTACTTTAATTTCCTCAGGAACTGTCACAATTTACAATGCCACAGACAGTCAACTCCTTTCAAATACTCTATCAAAGATTGTCCTACCATGGAAGATTTCAGCTGTCCCTTTCTCAGAATTAAAATTAATCAGTTTTGGCAATTACCAGTTCCAAAGTCTAAACAGCTGGATTGAAGGCTCTCATTAAATGAGGAAATTATGAAGACATAATTTTTTAGGTGCTATCACTTAAATACATAGTTTTCATATCTAATGATTAGATTTCTTACACAGTCTTTCATATGTTTTTTGTATGGTTTTTATTATTTTCTTCTGCTTATTGTGGAGCTGTTGTAGTGAGCTTTCATTTTAGCCTGCACAACCGAGGGTATGTCTATTTGTCACTTCGCGAGTTTCCATAGTAACTTCTTTGGATTTTCAATTTGGTTTTTGTTTGGGTTTTTTTTGTTAGTTTGTTTGGGGGGTTTTGGGATTTTTTTTTGTGGTTTTTTTTTTACAAAGGCCCTTCATTCCTGATACAATTCTGAAAATTGATATAGGCTAACTGATACAAGGTGCCTAAAAAGGGAAGCTAAAATACTACACTTTCAGTTTTTTTCAGGTCTTTTGCATTCCCCTTCCCAATGACGTTCCAGCCAAGAATAAATTCCCGCTCCCATTTTATATGTTGTGAACCAGTTTTCTTCAGGATTTGAGAAAAACTGCTGGAAGGTTAATGTTAAGACCTAACAACTCTGAAGTGAACATCACAAAAGCTGAGCAGACTTCCAATGAAATTACTACCAGTGAATTTAAATCTATCTGGAATTAGAATCATATAAATATAAATCAGTAATTATAACTCAGCAATTAAAACTGTAGGTATACGGAGAATGAGCATTAGGCCTGAAAGATATGTTCCTTCTATTAGGAACATGAAGAATTAGCTGCTTCATAGTGTTATACACATACCCTGTGCCAGCAGGCCGAGGGAGGTGATTCTACCCCTCTATTCCACTCTGGTGAGACCCCTCATAGAGTACTGTGTCCAGCTCTGGAGTGCTCAGAACAGGAAGGATGTGGATCTGTTGGAATGAGTCCAGTGGAGGACCACGAAGATGATCAGAGGGATGGAGAACCTCTCCTATGAGGACAGGCTGAGGGAGTTGGGGTTGTTCAGCCTGGAGAAGGCTCTGGGGAGACCTTATAGCAACCTTCCAGTACCTAAAGGTGGCCTCCCGGCGAGATGGGGAGGGACACTTTATCAGGGATTGTAGTGACAGGAAGAGGGGTAATGGTTTTAAATTCAAAGAGGGGAGATTTATATTAGATAATAAGTCAAAATTCTTCACTGTGAGGGCACTGAGGCACTGGTACAGGTTGCCCAGGGAAGTGGATGACCCATCCCTGGAAGTGTTCAAGGCCAGGCTGGATGGGACTTTGAGGAAACCTGGTCTAGTGGGAGGTGTCCCTGCCCAGGGCAGGGGGGTTGGAACTCGATGATCTTTAAGGTTGTTTCCAACCCAAACCATTCTATGATTCTACTATTCTATTATTTTAAATCATTTTAGACATTAAGTATGTATAAATATAATACTTTTAATATATCTTCGGAATGTAGAACAACGCCCTCCCCTTTTTTGGTATATTTCGGATACAAAGCAGTAATATAAATATCAGCACATCACTAAACAATAATTTCTCTCTCAAAGGTTTCTGTTTCTGTAACTCTCTCTTTGTTCAAATTTTGTCTGCAAAACACACAAACAAGCAAGATCATAAGGTATGAGACAGCCATAGACGGTACACAGTTATAAGAATGAAGGAAAGATGAATCAAAGAGTAGCACCCATTCTGGTACGGCCCTATCCCTCACTTTTTAGCTTAAAAAGTCTGTATCTGACTTTTGCCACTCTTATTCCTTCAGTCTCACACCCTCCTTCCTAATTCTCTCCTGTTTCAGCAATATTCCTTGCTCAGTCCCAGACAGGTAATATGACTCCTGAATACTGTTGGTGAGTACTTTATGAATGCAAAATTATGATTAGGAATTAGGAGACTATGCTTTTCAAATAAAAATTACATGTAGGTAGAAGCTCATCCAAAAAGTATCATGCTCCCTCCCTCTCCTCCGCCTTAGTCTGACTTAGGAAGTAGAGCCTAAAATGTGAGTTTTCAATTTTTTCCTCATGCACCTTTTTCACTGGGTTCTCTTTCATAACGTGAGAGAGTTTTTCTTGAAGTTTAACCAGCTTCCCCCATTGTTACCTTTGATCCAGTGCTTATATCACATGAAACAAATAAAATCCTAAATATCAACATCCGAACACGCTTACAAAAACACACTATGGAAGTGGAACTGAGAGCCATGGGTGTGACACTAGATTACATTTTCAATAGTAACAAATATTTTAATTAGAAGACCATTTTGCTATGAAATTTTACAATTTTGTTCCATAATTACTCTGCCTACTTCTGTCTTCCATCTAGTATTCTATAAACATATTGCTCATTTTTAATGCATTACCTCATACATTCCTCATATTTCTTCAAATGTCTGCTATACATTCTGTTTATAGAAAAAGAGGTATATTATAAAAAAGCTGGAGTTTTTTTTCTGTTTTGTTGTTGTTTTTTTTTTTTTCTGAAGGGAGTCAAAGGTTATAGTTAATACACAGGAGTGGTTGCTCTTCTCAACCCATAACAGTGATCT
>VXAK01022169.1:1009-20046 GCA_013399435.1 Arenaria interpres
CGGCCCCCCCCCGCGCCCCCCTCGGGGCCCCGGCCCCCGCCGGCCTCCCGCTGCCCGGGGAGGGGGGGCGGCTTTGTCTCGGCACTTCTGGTGTGGCGGGGGAGCTGCGCAGGCCCGCCTTGCGCGCCGCTGCGGGCTTTCCCGCCATTGGGCTGGAGGGAGGCATGCGGGTAACGTCTGTCCACAGGCGCCAGGCGTTTTGCCAGGCATTTCGAGGTTTTGCTTTGTCTTTGTGTCTGGCTCTTTCTCCTTCAGTCCTCCCTTCCCGCACCACCCCCTTGCCTTAGCCGTGGCCTTGCTGTGTTGCACTGCAGTGATGGTCTGGTATCTGTTCAGGCTGACACGTTGTGTAGGCCAGGACATAAGTGTCATGTCATTGTTCTTTAAATAAAGAATGAGCTTAATTTAGAATACTGGGCCAAGCTGACTTTAATAATTTGGTATTATTTTGACATCTTAAGTAAATTCCTTAAAACATCTGTTTTAGGGGGAGGCTGGGCTAGGATTACCATCGAGGGCAAAAAAGACAGTAACCTCAAAGACTTTTCACTTCAATCTATGCTATTTGATTTTATGAGAGTTCTTATCAGTGGTTTGTTCCACTTTTCCAAAGATAATCTATTTGAAATAGACTGTATAATGTGAAGAATTAACTGAAGGCAGTACTACTTTTAGTTGCTTCAGTCTAAAAATATTTTTTTAAATGCTCTTTATACTTCATATCTCTTAATTGACATCTTGCTCAAGAAAATGTGCTAGTGCTGTTGAGGAAAGAAGTCATTTATATTCTATGAGGTGGTGTGGAAGTCTCTGTTGCAGTCTGGTGTTAATAACAGCCTTGTGCTTTTAATAGGTCATTTACAGAATCAAAATGGTTGAAGCAGATCGTCCCGGGAAACTATTCATTGGGGGCCTGAACACAGAAACTAATGAGAAAGCCCTCGAGGCTGTATTCGGCAAATATGGACGCATTGTGGAAGGTAAAAAGAAAAAACCCCTTATTTTAAGATACTAAAACATCAAAAGCAACAACATAGCTGTGATGACTTTTTTGGCATTGATCATCTGATATGATGCTGCTTTCATGTCCTCTAAGAAGTTCTGAGCTTAAAAGGTTAAATAAAGGTGAAGTGTTGCTGCCTAATTACGGAAGAGGGTAACTTAATGTGGCTTTATTTCTGCAGTCCTTTTGATGAAAGACCGTGAAACCAACAAGTCCAGAGGATTTGCGTTTGTCACGTTTGAGAGTCCAGCAGATGCAAAAGATGCAGCCAGAGATATGAATGGAAAGGTAGGAATTGAGACCAATTATATGTCACCGTTGTTACTGACCAGCAGTATCGATGTTTGGGGTAAATAAACTAGTAATAAAAATTGGAAGGACAATGAGTTAGAAGATCCTGAAGACAAGTTATGAGTTTAAATTTGGCAAAATGTCTCTGCATCCATGAAGCTGGAATCACTTTCTCACAATTCTGGATTTGACAATAGAAGGTGAAGTCTGGCTGTGAGTCAGTTATAGTCTCTCGTTTTCTTTTTTTAATTGGATGTGGAGAGCTTTCTAATAGTCAGCTCTTCATGCCTGTACATCTCCCAGAATGTTTTTGTTTGATCATATTTGAATGCAGTACTGTGTAAATTACACTCTGGGGAAGTGACTTATCTGAAAACTATTAAATGTTTCCCTTAACGTGGGTTTCATGTAACTTCCCTGCTGTGCTGGAGTATTGATGCACTATCTGCTAATCTGTAGATATCCTCATGCATTTGTGAGTTGCATCATCAATCTGCTTTTGATTTATGAGCATCTTGCCAGTTAATGCGGAACAGCTTTGCAGTTAGCCAGCAATTGAATTTGCTTGGTTACACCCTACAGTGTGATGATATGACTTCAAGGGGTAATAAAAATGTAATGTGTATGTATTGTCTTTAAAAAGAAAAACCTGAGAATTTGGAACCAAAGTTCTGAGATAAATACCAAGATAGTCTGTGGAAGGATTGTAGGCTGTTGTGATCTCTGTCTGTTCCAGTGTGTGTTTGAAAAGTAGGTGCAAGTTAGCAAATTAATCATCAACAGCTGCTTATCTTCATAGAGGTACTGTCTCTTTAGGCAGTGAAAGCCATCTTCTTAATTTGAATTCCACTCTGGTCTTTTCGTGCATAATCTAAATACTTGTGTTAAGGTCATGCGGTGTTGGCCTTTTTCTAAGCAGTGTCTCTGAGATGTTCATGGAAGGTGAAGAAGCCTCTACTGATTCTGATTAACACTTGGGATTTTGGTAGCTGTTTCTCTTGTTAGTGTAAGACATTGAAGTGGAAGAGGAATGTTAGTCGTTGCAGTCAGTAAGTAAAGCATAACGAATATCTGCACTTTAATAAGAAAATGAGCTTGGTCTAGTGTTCACAGTGAACACAAATAGTAAACTTCTTGTTTTGTGTTATAGCAGGTTTTCTGCTGTGTGTACTTATTTTCTGGGTGCTTCAGGATGACCTCATGACAATTAGTGTTACTTTCTTTAGGAAACTTGCTTCATTTTTAAACAAGTTAGTAGTTTGTGTCAAGGCAGAGAATGACAAGTCAGATAATGTCCTTTCTGTACCAGCCTGAACATCCTTAAAGGTGCTCCTTTTATTGAATTTATTTCTCCATTGTGTAGTTTGCTGCAGTTCTGAAGAGTTGTTTACTGCAGTTCTTAAAGCACTGATTTCCTCTGAAGTAGTCATTACACTGAACCCTTGCTTAAGGTAACTTCAAGCACTAACAGCTAATTGTCAGACTGAAAGGAGTTCAGTCACTAATTCTGAGTTTATGGAGTGCAGCTTTCCACTGAAAATCCCTCTGAAAATAATCACTAACTGTTATGAATCTTGAATATTGTGGCATGTTTGGTCACATTGTAAACATTCAGGAAAGTAATGCTTAGTCAAGTAGCTAAATGAGGTTGGATGTTTGTGGCTGAGGTAATGTCTACGTGTTCTGGATTGCACCGTCTGCATCACTGTCAAGAAATGCTAGAAAATACTCGCCTCGTGGATCGTCATTCTCACGGTTTCTGTCTTCAACAGCACAAATCTAAAAATGCCTTCATTTGCCTTGACACTTGAACAGCAAATAATGTGTGAAAAGACCATCCTCACGCAGGATTTGGCCTAGAATGATGTTTTTAACAAACTTCTAGGTGCTGCTGTGTATAGTTCTAGTTCTGTTCTGTACTGGTCTAGCTTGGACCGTGGATATGAAAGATGTGGAAGATGTTCATGCTCTCCTCATCTTCAGAAAGCCCTCTGGACACTAAGTACTTCTTGTACCTCAAAAGGACTGTGTTGTAGATCTGAGGAGGCACGGTGTTTGAGGAGTGCTGTGGGAAGAGATCACTGCAATAAATCAGAATTTGGAGTTTCCATGTCCATTTGGAAATGAGGGATTGGAGCACTCATGAGAATTTCAGGCACTTGGGAAGCAGCAGCAGCCCTGTGCAGACAATAGCCCCACAAAGCTGTAAGGAGTTGGTTGACCTGTCTAGCCGTGGGGAAGATCTGCATAGCTGGCATCTTGCTCGTTTGTCATTCCAAAGGAATTCAAAGCTGCAGCCAGGAGAAGAGGCTAACTTAGATTCTGCAAGAGTAAACTTAGATTTGATTTTTCTTGCTTTGCAAATGTTCATGAAAAGCAAATATCTAATGTTTTTGCTCCTTTCTGGGTGGGGGGAAGGAAGAGGGTTAATTATATTTCATGCTAAAATGGGACAAGCAGAGACTAGTCTAAGCCTGCTTGTTGAAGATTAATTTCCGTCCTGCAGAACAAGGTCAGGAGATAATGGTTTTGGAGCGGGGGTGGAGATTTTTCACTTAAATTACTTTCTCTGCAGAATTGGATCAATGTTAGCATTATCTGAGCAGCACTGAAGAAACGTTAGAAGTACTTAATCATAGTAAATTATTAGCCTTCTTTAAGAAGAAACTTAATTGCGTGGAAATCAAGTCTACATTCTGATGCCATCTGGACACAAGCGTGAATACCCCCAGTCCATAGTGGACATTCTGTGCAATAGGCTGTTGGCATGAGCTTTTGGGTTTAAGTCCCGAAGACAAAATAGAAAGTCAAAGAGAGAATATGACCTTAGAGAAAACATCTGGAACAAGCCAAAGACTTCATTCCAGTGTAGACCTGCCAAACCAGCTGGATTGTGTTAAAAGGTTGGAAGCAAATCCTACAATGCAAACAATAGTCTGAACTGTACTCAGCACTGCAGAAAACTGTCTTCCTCTAATCATCAGAAAGTGTCTCCAGTTCTTCTGGTGAAGAAATGATACAGTATATGTAGAAGCTCAGCCTGATAAGAAACGATCTTCAGTTCTTGAATAATTTGGTGAAAGGAAGCCCCTTTGATGTGCCATCAAAGCAAATGCAGAAATGGTGGAGTCACTGCAGCATCAACAATAAAATGCTCCATTGGAGAGGAAAGCCCTGTGCAGTGTTAGTGTGCAGTTTCATGCAAGTGTCTCTTAACAGTTTCTTCGGAATACTTGACTTCTGCCCCACTCCCAAAACTTTGCAAATTTCATTCATCTTTTCTGTTGGAACACGGAACAGTTTGCAGGACAGTTCTCTAATTCTGTTTGGTTAAGGTTCCTCGCCTCACGTTACAAAGCCGTGTAGATTGTTCGTTCCACATGTAGGAGTTTTTACGATTGCCAATCTGTTATTATCCGTAAATGACTCATGTCTTAAATGACTTTCCTGCTTTTTAGCACCGAGGTGACTACACTTTATGGTGCCCATATCATACTAAAAATGCTCCTGTAACACTCTGAATCAAGGTTATAAACACCAATTAATGAGTGTTCGTGTTGACAGCTAGTGCTTTGGGCTCATTGGAAAAAAAATTCCTTACTCTGAGATGGCTTGTTTGAGTTCTGTCTGTCCAGTGAGACGAAACCATTCTTCTTTGACTTAAGAACCTATAAAATGAAGTTGTCCCCTCTGCTTTAAAATAAGACAAACTTTGACAAATACCTTCCAGTTAACAACAAAAAAGAATCTTGGACCAAATGAAAGGTCTTTTTTGGGCCTTGGGCATAGCTGTTTAAGACTACTTGCATAAAGCCATGAAAAAATCTACAACCTTATCTTTTATCTAGATAAGATGCATAAGTGCAAGGCAGAAGGAAACAGGAGGAGAAATCATAAGGAAAACTACCTCCTACATAAAAAAGGAAAGAAGTTGGGCCTAGCATGCAGGTTTTCAGAACCCGTGCTAGCAGAAGGGGATGGTATTTGATTTCCAAACTTGCAATAAGTTGTCAGGAATCTGCCATGAAATTGAGGACAGCATTGGTTGTGCTGGCAAAACCTAGGGCTTCAAGCCCACTGTTCCTGCTTTGGGAAGGATGAGTGAGACAGATGAAGGACGATGGCAAAACGATGTGTTACAAACTGAGAAGCTCCAGAGATTAGATGGACTAATGCTTCCACCTGGAGTGTTTCAGCCTGTCATGCCAAAAGGCTTTTTGAGAAACCTTCCATAAGTAAAATATCTTTAAGTCAAAGCCAAGACCACTATGTTCTTGCTAGTATTTTTTAACTCTTGCCCCTCACAATGGATCATGTTCGACCTTGTGGCTATACATGTAGGTTTTTCAAACAGTAACTATAACTACATATGGTGGCAGAATACATGAGCCACTGAAGTGGATGATTTCAGAGAGGGCTAGATTTCAGCAGAGAACAAAAAAAGAAATCAGTACCTCAGTAAACAACTATCACCAATTCAGAGTAAGATGTTACTAGCAGTCATTTATTGCAGCAAAGAAGTGCAATAAACAACACTGCCTGTATAATTAATGAGTTGTCATAGCAGAGTCAAATATTTACTGCTGAAAAAGGCAAATAAACCATGTTTGCCACGATAGATGTGCAGTAACCTAATGTCAGTAGAGCTTGTGGTCTTGGCTCTGCTATAGTTGCCAAATGTGTGGTGTCTGAAAGACCACACAGAAATTTGATTAATTAGGTGACTTACTCAATATGTATGATCACCTGCTCATATTTAAGGTACAATAGTTGGCTGAAGAGCTCCTGTTATTGCAGGTTGATATTTTGAAAAAGCGTCCACTTTTTTTTTTTCCCCACAAAGCTCCCAAACAAACAAAACAAAACCAACCCCAAAGCACCTCCACTCTGGAAAAGCAAGTAATAGAGTAAATTGTGACAGTCACCTTCCTTGAAACCCCAGCTTGAACCAGTAGAAAAGAGGGGTGAATTACCATGCTCGGTCTGCTTTGTAGATGCTGAAATTACTTCTAAATACTTCAGTGATCACCGTTTTATCAGGACATCAAGGAAATGTACTAAACGGCCTCCCCATTGCCAGAAATCCCAACTGAAGCTAAGATACCTTCAGCTTAATCATGTAACTACTGGTGCAGTCCTAGTTTGGTACAAAAGTCCGTGGCAATTGAAAGTAAATTGGAGATCATAAATCCTGTTTCATTTACAGAATAAATGACATGGGGCTGCCGTAATCATTGGACACTTGTGTTTTCACTGAAAGTCCTTTCTGATGCTGCTCTGTTTTTGTTTTTCTCATCAATACCACAAGAATGAAGTACTGTAGAAATTAGGCCCAACATGCTGCTGAGTACGTGGGGACTAATACTGAAGACTGAAATCAGTTCTAGAGTTGCTCTAACTTTATAAAATGGAAGCCCTGTAATAGCCAAGCAAGAGGGGCTTAATTTAAGAAATACAAACGTGACTGAGCAGTAAGTAAAGCAGCTTCTTCTTTAGTCATTAGATGGGAAAGCAATTAAAGTGGAACAAGCAACCAAGCCATCCTTTGAAAGTGGTGGTAGGCGTGGGCCGCCACCCCCTCCACGAAGCAGAGGTCCTCCCAGGGGCCTTAGAGGTGGAAGAGGCGGAAGTGGCGCGAGAGGACCACCTTCAAGAGGGAGTCACTTGGGTATGTATTTACCTCTCTCATTATATACTTGGACAACATACAAGACAATCCCATTGGAAGATGACAATAATCCTACTGGAAAAAAAAAAGTCAAACAGCCGAATAGTGCACTCCCTGTTCTTTATTAAAATGGTGAAATATGGTCTCAGCAGTTTAGTCAAATTTTTGATTAGGCAAGTACACCTTAAGAAAAGGCTTTCAAATACGAAGATTCCCTTCTACAACTAACACTCCACTTGACTTTTGGCTATGAAAGAAAATCAAAACTCCTGCCCTGCACGTGAGGAAGGAAGCTTTCTGGTATTCAAGTTGAAAAAGCGATTCTCTTCCACCAGGGAAAGGGAACTGCCTTTCATTCTTACTAGCAAGAGGTCTAAACTTTACTAAATTTTAGGACTGATCCTTCCAGATCATAATGGGAGTTAGGGAAGCTAAGCCTTGTTTGTCTTAATAAAATAGCCTGTTGAGTTGAAGCTTTCTGAAGTGGAAAGATAGTACATAACTTGATACTGGATATTCTTTAAGTAAAGATACAGCTATTTGTTCAGAGACTTTTCAGTATCAAAACAAAACTGTTGCTTAAAAGAAAAAGCAAGCAGCACCTGAGGTAAAAAAGTAAAAGCTGTAATGCAGAAAAATCCCTGGAAATAGTGAAAACTCCTGTCTTGACGAGTCTGTGTGGTAGGTTCTACAGACTCTGTAGTGCCTCTGTTCCCTCTCTGTGTAGGATCTTCTCTAGTACATCTTCCCAGGTGGCTCTTGTCTTCTGAGAACAGTAACTTCTTGCACTTAAGCTGTGACCGATTACAGATATCAGCCGTCTTTCTCCCTTGTGTCACACCCTGTGGCTTTTCAGTAAGTTCTAAAAGATAGCTCTTGGCAGGAATTTAGGCTGTGGAAAAGTTAACTCGGTGGGCTCTTATTTCTGCCAGTAGCATCTAGTAGTGGCCAAAACACAAGAGAAGGCTTTGAGGTCTAATCTTAGAGGCTTACTGTTGATCACATAGTGGTAGTAACAGTGCCTGAGTTGGTACAGTTGAGGCTTTAGGGGCATACAGGTGAGTATTGCAGAAATAACAAGTGGCTTCATGGCTTGTCCTTCTAGGGTCTTCTCGAGGACCACTTCCCATGAAGAGAGGTCCACCTCCACGAAGTGGGGGCCCTCCACCAAAAAGATCTGCACCTTCAGGACCAGTGCGTAGCAGTAGCATGGGAGGAAGAGGTAAGGACTTGCTGAATTATTTTGTTGCTTAGTCAGCTGTAGCATCTTAGTCTTTTTTTCAGAAACTGTTGCAAATCATTGATTCTAACTTAAATCTGCAGTGGGGTAGTGTATTGGTTTTCTTATCTGTCGGTTCTTGTCATATCAATATCGTTTTTTAGCTGTTGAGAACAACTTGGTGTGAATTGATGAGTATGCTCCTTGTAGCGCTGCTTTAAAACTGTACAAGCAGAAATGTAAAGTATTGTAAGTATAGGCTCAGAGGTACTTTTAAATCACTATAAACAGTGTGCTGATGCTTGTTTGCCCTGAGTCTCCTGCAAATTAGGTTAAAAAATTTGGACTGTTTCTCTTTTAGCTCCTGTGTCACGTGGAAGAGACAGTTACGGTGGTCCTCCACGCAGAGAACCAATGCCATCACGAAGAGATGTCTATATGTCTCCAAGAGATGATGGCTATAGCACTAAAGACGGGTAAGTTCTTTTACTAATTCAGTTTGGGGGGGGATGGTTGTTCAGAGAAAGGATTTTGATCCTTGACTTAGAGGCCTGATTTTTGAGGCCTGGCTTAGAGCTGACATCTCAATTCTTGTTTTTGTAGTTACTCGAGCAGAGATTATCCCAGTTCCAGGGATACACGGGACTACGCGCCACCCCCACGAGACTACGCATACCGTGATTATGGTCATTCCAGCTCACGTGATGAATACCCCTCTAGGGGATATAGGTACCTACTGTTGGATTTTTCTCCCCGTCTCTCTATTCTTGCTGCGATCTTACTGATTTGTACTAAGTCTTAGTAGTCTTTCCTCCTATAGCGATCGTGACGGATACGGTGGAGGACGTGACAGAGACTACTCGGATCATCCAAGCGGTGGCTCCTACAGAGATTCATACGAGAGTTATGGTAAGAATCCATTTTGAGAATCACGTAGTAATCTGTACAGATGTCATAAAACCAGCTTTTACTAGGTTGCTCGTGTTTTAGGGGGAAGTGGCACGCTTTTTCCCCCCCTACAGTGAAAGTGCAGTTGTTGGTTATCATTTGATCATCCTGTTAAATAAGCTCTAAGCTAAAGAAGCAAAGTCTACAGTTCAGAATTGCAACTATCTCTGGAAAATATGGCCGAGTTTCTTCTCTAAAATAACAAGCTGTTCTGGAATACCCAGTAAAGAGCCTGCCTGAATAAACACCGTCTTCATTCCTTCAGAGTCTTTAAATCCACTCACTGCCTGATAATGCGATCCCCACTTTAAATACCATTAACGCGGCAGATTATATTATGAACATCGCAATACATACAAAAGAGTAGCAGTAAACATTTAAATACAGCAGTTCTGTAAATTCAGATTGAAATTGTGATATATAACTTATGGTGTTGCCATATTACCTGACCATTGACCCTGCAGGTAACTCACGTAGTGCTCCACCTGCACGAGGGCCCCCGCCATCTTATGGTGGAAGCAGTCGCTATGACGATTACGGCAGCACACGAGATGGATATGGAAGCCGAGAAAGTTACTCAAGCAGCAGAAGTGATGTCTACTCAAGTGGCCGTGATCGTGTTGGAAGACAAGACAGGGGTCTTCCCCCATCCATGGAAAGGGGCTATCCACCTCCTCGTGATTCTTACAGTAGTTCGAGCCGCGGAGCACCCAGAGGCGGTGGCCGTGGCGGAAGCAGATCCGATAGAGGTGGAGGCAGAAGCAGATACTAAAAACACTCTTAAACTTTTGGACCAAGACAGATTACTTCTCAAAAAAAAAAAAAAAGCGAAGTGGAAGCTGTTCTATCTTTACTACCAGAGGACTACTAAAAGGAAAAGTTGTTTTTACCTTTTTTTATTGTTGCCTGTTAAGTTTTCCCATCCATGACTTTGATGCTTTTGTGAGGAAAAGTTAAACCAATGTTTAATTTCATTTCAAAATTGTTAACATTTCTTTCAAAAAGCAGATGTTAAATGTATAAAACCTGAGCTGTGTACTAGTGTTGTAATTTTCAAAGTAAAGTTTCCCTGAAATGCCACACTTCCCATCTGATTTTCCTCATGAATGGAACAAGCAGATCGTAAGATCTTCCACACAACATCCAACCATCTAACATGGAGATGGATTGTTCTACATGTTCGGCATCTCATTCTTAAACAAAATATTGCTTGTGATTTGGAGGGTGGTGGGGATATTCCACACAAAGTTCAGTTTTGCCTAGAATTTGAAGTCACAGTGTTCCCAGTACAAAGTGAAATGTCTTCTGATCCTTGTGTTAAAGAAAAGTAGAGGATATCATTCACTTAACCTGAAAAAGCAAGTGGATAATACTATTTTCTGCCTTCCTGCTGATTAATGGGGAGTTTGAAAAGATCTCCCTTCCAAATTAATCATGTACATGTAAGTCAGCTACAGAATACTGTTAAAATAAAAAAAAAAGTTGACCAATTCCATCAAAGAAGCTGCAAAACGATGCTTACTCATACTGTTTCAAATTTTTGCAACTCTGTAGTGTTTCACTTTTAAAGGAACATCTTTGATTCCAAAGGAGAAAATAAGATAAGCAAAGAAGTCTTTCTCTCCAACTTCTCAAAGGCTTATGGCTTCATAAAAACAAGTGAATCTTTCAGCATTCCACAGCTGATTTAAAGCATCAAATGCCTGTGAAACAGCAAAGATGGTAAGCAAAGCAAACTAGTTTTTCAGTCTAAGTCAAAATTGAACCAAGTTACCTTCCGCTAGTACAGTAAGACAAGCTGCACGTCATGGCAATGGAAGTGCTGTCTAGATTAAAAAAAAAAAATAAAAAAAAAAAAGGAAATGCTTCAATACATTAGAAGTTCTCCAAATTCAACATTTCTTCTTGGATAAAAGCAATTTATGGCACCAATTTTGAAACTAAAGACATAGTGCAGCTCACTGTAGACAGAATATTGAAAAGTAGGGTTGGGAGGGGGTATTTTGTGCCCGGTGTCTTTCAGTGAAGATGCTTAAAGAGGCTGCATATGTTATATTTTAACAAAATTAAAGCCTTGCAAAATCAGGAATTGGTTTAGATTGACAAATACCCGCTCGGCAATTGGGAGTTTGAAGCAAGCCATTGCAAACTTGACGTTTAGTTGGATGCCTGACTCTTTGGTTTGACACTGCGTTACAGGGATGTCTAATACGTGTGGCAGAACCTGTGGCAAGTTGCTATGACTCAGGTAAAGCCATGAAGTTCAAAAGATGCTCTTGAATATAGTAGACGTGAAGACCTCCAACTAAAAAAANACCAACCAAAAAAAAAAAAAAAAAAGTAGAAATAATCACAAACCCAAAGCTTTGTGCTACTGTTTAGTCCTCAGTAAATTTTGTCGTTCAACTTATGGATTTAACATGGCAGTGCACCATTGGAAAGGAATGAGAATCCATAAGCCATGCAACCTGTCACTGAGCCATCCCAGTCCATCCCAAGCCAGTGAATCCTCCTCCACTTAAAAGAGAAGTAGTAAAACTTGCAACAGAATAACCTGCAAAACCCAAGCTTGTGACTTTTTTTGAAATTTGGGGCGGGTGGGGTGGGGAAGGAAGCGCTGTAGGTTGACACGTGCCTTAAAATGTACATCTCTCAACTGGTTGTATCTTCTCTTGGTTGCAGGGTGATAACTTCCAGAAGATACCGCTGAAGTAACGCTAGTTCATCTGCTGATGGGCAGAGATGGGTGGTGCCTGTACCAATACGTAAGGTAAATGTTATACTATGGTATAATAGCCAGAAGGAAGATTCCTGCTGTTCCTATGTATAGATGTGGATGGATGCTCTTGGTGGCCAGATAGTATTCTCAACTTTCTCTTTGAATTTTGGAGGAGAAGGTTTAAATAGACTTTTTAAGCCTACCTAGGAATGACAGAAACTTCTCATCTGCAGAAATTGGTCCTATTTAGGTATGTTTGAACTTAAAATATGATTACGAACACACTTTATAAATCATGCTGTAAAGAGCGCTTAGTCTAGGAATTTTCATAAGACCAGACCATAAAAATCTGAGTTGGGATAATGAACGTCAGTACAGACATTTAATCAGTCTTGTTCATGTCCGGAACAAACAATTTAGTGATTATACTGAGTATAATCTTCGATTAGTCATTAATCTCTGTGGAGGTCCTTGGATTAAATTGCAGACTTCCAGGCATGTCTAGAAGGGTTTCAAACTTTGTAGGTCACCTGGGTTTATGACTTTGAAGCCTACCCTATTAAAATAAGTGTTCAAACAAATGTAGGAGCAACTGTCTTCAGGCTTCCTGACTGACTGTTCTCCCTCTCTGATAACTCATGAGGAAAAGAAATGCAGTACTGGCTGTTGTGCTAATAACAGGTTTTTTTTTAAAAAACTCCTACTAAATAATTATTACTCGTTAAAAAAAAAAAAAAGGAAATAACTTTTAACATGTGCAAAACTTGTTAAAATCTAGTCTGTGGTGAAGAATAAATCCCTTTTCCAAGGGAAGTGTTTATATAGGGAGTCTGTGTACTTTTTATGTAACTTTTTATTGGTTTTCAAAGTACTCTGCGAATGTAACAACATATTTTGCTGTTGGCTTCAAAAGGATTTTAAGAACCAACTTTGAAATGGTGGAAAGAAAAAGCCTGTGGTTGGTAACAGTGTTTTTCATCTGACACACGGTCAGTGATTTCAGGGAAGTTCCGTTTTGTGTGAAGGAGAGGTTCTGTTGCATCCTGACTGATGTTTGTGATCTCAGTTGTTTTAGAGTCTCAGCAACAGCAACTAAATATCAGTGCAATGCTTTTGTCAGAATATGCAGTAATATTTTGTAAATACTCCTGATAAATGGCTACTGTTACCCTGATAAAGAAGAAAAGAGACACTTTTATTGCAGAGTACTGGATTGTATTTCAGATCAAACACAGAATCATCACGGGTATTTTCTGTCCTGAGTCAGAGGAAGTATAGAGTTAGATAAAACAAAAGCTGCTTTCTGACCAACTTCTTGGTTTTCTGTCACTTGATAAAATTTCAGTCAACAAAAAAAGTGTTGCTTTCTTTATGTTTCTCGGAACTGTGACTGTTGGAATATTTAAATCACGAATCCTCCTGGAAAGGACACCACTTGAACTGGAGGTAGTTTTTTAAAGATAAAAAAACCGTAACCTTTTTTCGTTCAAAAATCACTGATGTCAGTAGTATGGCACCAAAGTGGGTTAGGGAAATATGCCTAAAAGTAAACTCTTTGCCCCTGCTCCCCGAAAAATCTGCTAAAAATTAGCAGGAGTAATTTTTTAGATTTACAGTTTGATGCTGATACAGATCATGAATCCTCTAATAAAGAGATGGAGTGCTGTCTTTAATAAGCAACTTCAAAAGGTTTTGCCAAATCATCGTACAGGTTGTGTCAGAATGTTTTCAACTTTTTACTGTATATGTGCCACTGGTGGTAGTGGGCCATGTTGTAATTAAAGATATTAAAACAAAAGTGCACTTTCTCAGCCTGCTCTGCAGCTTAGAAACAGTTCTAAATTCTTACCAGGTGTGATGCCAATGGGAGTTCAGGGGGCAGTAAATAGAACTTAACTGACCACGTGATAGGACAGGTAATACTAACTTTGTAAAAAAATAAGGATGTAGTCACAGAATCACTGAATGATAAGGGCTGGAAGGAACCTCTGGAGATCATCTAGTCCAACCCCCTGCCAAAGCACGTCCACCCAGAGCAGGTTGCACAGGAACGTGTCCAGGTGGGTTTGAATGTCTCCAGAGAAGGAGACTCCACCACCTCCCTGGGCAGCCTCTTCCAGGGCTCTGCCACCCTCAAAGTGAAGAAGTTCCTCCTCATGTTGAGATGGAACTTCTTATGTTCAAGTTTGTGCCCATTTCCTCTTGTCCTGTCCCTGGGTGCCACTGAAAAAAGCCTGGCCCCATCCTCCTGACACCCACTTCTAAGTATTTATAGGCATTGATCAGATCCCCCCTCAGCCTTCTCTTCTCCAGACTAAGAAGGCCCAAGTCCCTCAGCCTTTCCTCATAAGAGAGATGCTCCCGTAATTGCACTAACTTGGCAAGCTCGCCTTTTCTTGATCAGAAGTTCTGTTTAATTTATAGCCCATCATTATTTACAGCTCAGTACGGGTGTGTATACCAGTTAATTGTCGGATTCCTGAGCGTCACACTGAGATGGCCAAGAGCTGGTGGTGGTTTGTGGCAGGCGAGAGCTTGGAGGGGCGTCGTACGCGTGGGGATTGGAGAGGGGCTTTACTCAGTACTTGCTCTGGAGACAGTGTTGTAGGAGAAGCGTGCATTAGGACAACTGTCCTCAGATAGTTTTGATTATTGTAGTTACTACTAGTATCTTCATATTGTCGGGACAAATGGAATATCATCCAAATGTCCGCATTTGTGTGTACAGAAACAACCAAAGATGATTCAGGTTTTTTGTCTCTTGGTTTCGGAGAGCGTACTAACTTGCCTTTCCTTTTTTCAGTTACGGTGAGGAAGGCGGCAGCGCAGCAGTGGATGTGCGTTGGAAAATGGAAGGATAACAAACTGCAACTGATAAAAGCTTGGCTTTTGAGTGTGGTGTTACCCCCTGTTTGTTTCAGACTGTTGTGTCTCGATTCAGGAATTGTTCTTTGAAAGTAGCGCTACTAATCTCTTGGATACAAAACAAAATTCTCAGGTGGAAGTCAGTTGCTGTCTGCCGTAGCCACCGTCTTCCAAGAGTCAAGAATGAACCTTTTTTTTGAGTGCATCAGTAGATTCTGCAGCAGAAAAATACTCCAGGGTTGCCCTTTATAGAGGGTGCTTTCTGTTTATGCCGACAAAAAAGACCAAGTTGTATAAAAGTGAGTTTTATTCCTCTAAAATACGGAGGACTAGATGGTCACAAATTCTTCTTCACCAAGCAACCATGAAAAGCTTTATTATATTCTTACATCAACGGTTTTACAACTGTTGATGCCTTCTGGAAGAGAGGAAGGAAATGTTGACGTACTGAGACACTATTAGTGATAAATCCCCAGAATAATTGGTGTTTCTGTATGTACTGGCTCGTTGCAAACTTCCAGGCAGCACTGCATCTCTTGCAAGAAGGTGCTTTCTCCAAAACTTGGTTTTGATGCATTTTTACCTGACGTATATGTTGATGAGGCAGTGTGTGAGAGAACACCAGTATTTCATGTGGAAAACTTAACTTCCGATCGACTAAGAACAGTCTTAGCTAATAAAGTCGATACTTCCTTCTGTGGTGGGCGTAAACTGGTGTCATTTAAACAATGAACGGTTTATCTGTGCTATTTCTTCTTTATCTACTCGTTATTGGGATTTAAAGCTACCTTTGGGTTTTGGGATCAAAATATCACTTCAAACTACAGTCACGGACTGCAGATTGTAGGAGTGAGGCTGCCTCTGTGTAGCAAACGGGTAGGATTACAGTATTTCCCAGGGCAAATAAATTTACTGTTAAACAAAAGCATGGTGGATTTGTTTGTTTTTTTTAATTTAAAACCAGACCTGTGAGACTTGGGTGGCAGAAAAGATCACTGGTGTTCCGTGTTGATGGAGGTTGGTTGGTACAAAGCGGTCTGAGATTGGATCGTGTGCAAGAAAGAATAACACGCTGTGAGATGACGAGGCTGGTTTTTAAGCAGTGTTTTATAGTCTGGGTACTGCTCTTTGGGCTAAAGCAGACCATCCTAGCTAAAATGGAACGCCAACGTGAGCTATCACCTGGAGAAAGATTGATACCTGCCTGAAATGCTGAATAACTTAACGTGGGTGGTACGTTTGCGTTCCTCCGGCATGGGCTCAGACTTCAGCGTTGAAAGTCGCTGGTTTAAATGTAAGGCCTCGGTAGATTCTGCAGCGGAACAATAATCCAGGGTTGTTCTTTGTTATGGGTGTTTTCCCTGAAAATGCAGAAAAAAAAGAGCAAGTTACGTAAAAGTGAGCGACTTTGAGAACAAAGGCTCTCGCGTGTTACCTGAATGTCCTTCACTGGCTCCAGTGTCCCTGACGTATCGGAGTCCTTTGTTAACGGGGTATAAACCGCCGCCCCCCACTTTTTTAAAAAGTCATCAACTGATGTAAATCAGAGTGTAAATAAATAAGATTTGTAACTCGGGGGTGGAGACGGACTCTGCAAGAGATGACTGAGAATTCATTTGATTTGTCCCTGTGGGCACATAAGCAGATTTTTCCAAAGGCCAGACTAGAAGGTGTTCCTCGCTCGCTGGCTGTGCCCTCAGCTCGTGGGTTCTGCCACGGAATTCGTGTTATTCTGGGGGTGGGTGAACACGCTGCGACGTTTTTAGATAGATCCTGGTGGTGTGAAAGATGGACAGTGAGAAATACCTTAAATTCGGGGACTTTGTGGCTCTAGGTCAGCGTTTCGAGCAGTTGCTAACCGTTCAGGCTGTGGGAAGTATTTAATTGGAGTTGTAACCGTCACCATCCGCTTGGGTGCAACAGCTGCACGTGGAATAGTCGTGGAACCAAACCTGCTTTTTTCTACACAAAAAAAAAAGCTTTGCTTTAGAGCAAAGGCGTGGGGGCGAGACTCAGGCCTGTGGTTCTGCTTGGTAATAGCAAATGGTCAGAGATTGCTCCCACACCCAAGGTGGAAAACCCTGGGAACCTCTTTCGTCACCCCACAAACCTTGGGGCTTGGCGCTTTCCTGGTGACTTCGTCCTCAAAACCACTTCTGTTGATTCTCCCCGAGGCTGGGCTCAAAATAAGCCAACGCTGGGAGGGGGTGTTTCCACAGCAGAGACCTGGAGCTTGGCCCCACGGCCTCGTAAAGGTCCAAAGTCTGTCTAAGCCTAAAAGGGCAATTCTGATTTCTTACTGGTGGCTGCTGGAAATAATCCTTGGTCCCAGCGCCAACCATGGGACTTGGGAAGCGTAGACACAAAGCGATGCATATTTACTGCGTGTACCTTACCCTTTTGCTGTTCTCTTTCTCCTGATCTTTTAAATGATGAGCTGAAGATGTTTTGGAAACAGCTGCTTCAAGTACCGGGGCTGGGAATCGGCTCCGAATATCGTCTCTTGAGAAGTCCTGGTCTCCAGGGTCATTTGTCCCTATTTTACTGCTTCAATCCGTGGTGCTCTCGTTAACTTTGGAATGGGGAACTGAGAAAATGGCTTTGTGTTTTTTTCCACCTGCTCTGCTCAAAGGACAGTTAGGAAGTATGAGGAAATCTGCAAGATGACTTTTCTAAACGAATTTGAGTTAATCCATCTGATTGCGATGGGTAACTGTCCCAGAGCAGGGTGAAAACCTGGTACGGCTGGGTCTTCGTACCATGGGTCCTGAAGAGCTGCTGGAAAGGGACATTCCAACGGGACAAGGGAAGTAGTTGGACGCTTTCATTCTCAGCTTTGGATGACTTCGCTTTGAAAAGTTCATAAATTTGATCCAGTGTGTTTGTTTTCCTTCCGTTTTGGAATATTTGTGTGCTTCTTCTATAAAATAGTTGAGAAAGGAAGGCGAGATCTTTTTCGGTGGAATAAGCCTCCACGCTAAAACATTTCTTTCTCCAATAGCGTTGCAAACGCGTAGTTGAAGGTCCGCTCTCGCCGGTCTCTTTATTAAAAAAAGTTTCTTCCCTTTGCGTGCCAGAACTTCCGGTTCTTAAGATTCGGTGAGTTTCTGCCCTGAGCCTAAATAAATAAATAAATGACTTTTTTTTTTTAAAAAAAAAAAAGAAGGCAGTTTCACAGTTGGGCTGTGCAGAAGCAGGAAGATGCAATCACGGATGTGGGTTCCAGCGAGCTGCCGCCGCTGCCGCCGCCGCGCCGGAGAGAAGCGCGCCGGCGGCACAACCCCCCGCCATGAATCCCCAGGAGCAAATTGTGACCTGGCTCATTTCCTTAGGAGTTTTGAATTCCCCTAAGAAAATCCTAGACGATCCGGAAGAGTTCCTGAAAACTTCCCTGAGGGATGGAACGGTGCTTTGCAAGCTCGTCAATCGCCTCCTTCCGGGATCTGCGGAAAAGGTAACTCTTTGAAAAAAGGTGGGTTTTGCCGGCCCGAAAACGCAGCGTTCCTCCCTAAAACGCTGCTCCTTTCCAGGGGGGGTGTTTCTCGGTGCGACGATGGAGGAGCATCGGGGATGAAGGTTCTACGTTTCAGTTAGTGGTTGTATCTCGTTGAGGGCGAAGTACCATCGGGGCTTGGGTTCTTTGATTTTGTCTCTACGTCCAGAACCCCCCCCGAAAGGTGGCAGTTGGCCGAGTCGTGCGCCTTGGTGCGGTGACAGGAAATACCGGCCCTACCAGAGATGAAAATACCTTGGTTTTGAATAGGAGGATACGCCGTTTGTCTGTATTTACGTAAACGCCGTTAATTACCGCTGTAAATATATTCACCCCTGCTGTAAAACACGGCGGTAGTCGGGAAATCCAGCAGAGAAGGTTGGGAATAAATGACAAACCTTGCACCTGGGCCACCTTGGGTTGTCCCAAGGCCGGCAAACCCCTGGGTGCTGGAAGCCCTTGAAGCCAAGCGTAGATTTTTTGCGAGGCAGATACTCGGGACACCCCGAAAGTGTGACAAGTAACTGCAGGAGAAAAAAAGGGAAGGAGTCCAGTGCGAGATAGGAAATGGCAACACAGAAGAGAAACTGTTTAATTTAAAAAAAACCAAAAAAAGCCGCCGACCCCGTCGCGGCGTGCGCATCGCTTCCTCCACGGGCTCTTCCTGCCTCGACAGCTTGCCTGCCGCCCCCACCCGTCCCCGTCCTCCCCTCCCTCCCCGTCAGAAGCTTCCCTAATTCAGTATAAACAGCACATGTCAATATTCCCCCCCGGCCTGCCCAAGGGAGGCTGGGCGGGAGGTAGAGCGATGATCTCAGTGGATTTTTCTCT
>VXAK01022170.1:0-12639 GCA_013399435.1 Arenaria interpres
AAAAAAAAAAAAAGGTAGCACTTGGAGTTTTCTACTTCTAAAGGGGCCCAGTTGTCAGTAAGTGGCTAAATTTTAGCAAAACAAAATTTAAAATATTGAAGCCTTCATCTGAGAAATGCTGTAAAAGACTTGAAATGTTTTACGTGCTCATTTTAGAAATGCACAGTCTCTTTTGTGGTTGACTTATAACCTTAAGGCTTTAAAATGGATCCACCTTTTTTTTNGTTCCAGAGGAATACAACGTGTTTAGGGGCTGGCTTTAGAGTCTGTCATGCATTCCCACCATGACAGATTTAGCAAACTGCAGCCGAGAAGTTAGACTAGTTTGTACTTTCTGCTCTTTGTGCTGTGGAAAAGCTATTGTTTTCACTGGATCACTGGCATGTTGATTACTTTGATGCCAAAAAGCATAGGCTTTTGCAGCTGTTTTCATTTTCAATTAAAGAATGCAGGCAAGAACAAGCAGAAATCCTAAGAAAGAGCTTGTTATAGAGTCTCCGCAGCAGTCCAAGGATGCAGGTCCTTGTGAAGCAGAAGCGGAGAGTCCTGTGGTAGCGCTGGTAAGAATTGATTAAATAAGCTATCTCTTCCCTTTAATAATTCCAGTTCTGACTGACAGTGAAAAACTGCTTAATCTGACACTATTGACAAGTTCTAGCACTGTTACTTGTGAAGGAGCTGTGTTTAAGATTGAGGTTTGATTCTTTGTGTGTTGTCTGCCTTTTAAATTAAGTTTTACTGTTCTGGTTTGCCAAATCTTTCGTTTTCCCTGAGTGTGACTTTGGAAATTGGTTTTCATACTAGCTGCTTTTCAGTGTCTGTTCTGTCTAGCATAGTTGTACACTTTTTGAACATAGCATGAAAACTACTTATGCTTTAGAATCCATTGCAGCACCTCTATTTTTTAACTGCACAGCATATCTTTCAATTAAAATATATTTGAACTCTCTAAAGACTGTATGTGCAATGGTTAAATTTTACTTAAATATTCTAAGAACTATCTAAATAATTCAGGTGTACTTCTGTTAAAGGATCTATTTTTCAATGCACGTTATTTAGGAATTGAAAGTTTTAAAGTAGCTTCCAGTGGGTGAAAGGGGAATATTTCTATATGCAAGGGAAGTAATCAACTAAGAACTTTTTTTTATATACATCCCTGCACACTTAGTTCTGTTGGAATTTTAATAGTACAGCAAGAGAGCATCATAAACAAGCTGTAATGAATCCATCAACTCTCTCCAGCTAAGACAATAAACCTTTTCAAATAACAGAGGAGGATTGTTAAACTGATAACTTATATATCAGTAGAAAGAAGTGCTTTAATAGTTCTTACTAAAATTCCAATTTTACTTAGTAATATCTAACATTTAATTGCTGAATTAAAGGATGACAATCTCCTCTTTTATTGTTTGGCTGTGGTTGAAGTTAGTGGGAGCTATGATGCTCAAATTATGGTGCCTCCCCCCTTATTTGAGCTTCATGCTACGCATTTAAGAATTGAACTAAAACATTTTGGCTGTCTATATTTAGTAATACACATCTGTAACTATATGGGAATTGTTATTGTATATACCTGAAAACTTACATGTGTGTTAGTAAGACAAATTTTGTTTTCCTTTGCACTGTTTTCTTTAGTTTCATTCTATTCAGAGCAGTTGTTAGTAAAATGTGGGGTTTTTTTGTATGGGTGTGTTCTGATTTCTGGTCCAGATTTTCATCAGTACAATATGAGCTAATCTTGTGTGTGCTTTCCTGCCTTTGGAATGTTTTACTTTATTTAGAACTGTTTTTATTCCCCCATGAATACTCAGAGAGGATATTAGTGTTTCTGCAGATACTTAGAGTACTGCAGTTGATCAGGAAGCGCATGTACTAACTTAAAAAAAAAAAAGTATAAAACATTACTGTGTTTACTTATAACCATTTATGAAGCACATCCTTATAATTTTCCGGGTACTACTTAATTTAATGTTCATGTATTAATATAGCTCCAGTGTTTGCTCTTCCTTTTTTTCATTTTCAGATGAAGTGGGTGCATTCAAAACAAAGGTCAATATTTCAAGGGAAGAACATTTAGGTTCCACATAGGTCATGTAAAAAATGTCTTCACTGTCATTTCAGTTGCTATTTTGGTCTTAATCTGTTATATATATAGACAAGCATATATATGGCATATAATTATAGATGTTATAATATCCCTTTTTGCTTCTGCTTTTGTCTAGTTTATTGAGGAAAAGTAGATGAAATGGTGCAAGGACACTTGGCACGAAGTGTACTGCTAGGCACAAAGCAAAAGTAGGGCGCTATGTTTCATTTAACACCAGCATTTGGGTCTGTTTCTATCTCACTGAGTTGTGATGTTGCAGTAGATTTTTACTGCCACAGTACAAGTAGGTGTTTTCTCAGTGCTATGGGGTGTAGTAAGGTAATAAGTAAGACTGATAATGTCGCTTTCTGGGTTAGAAACCTTAGAATTGTATTCGATGGCAATCCTCAAAAGCATTTGGAACAGGAGGCTTCTGGCTTACTCGAGTAATACTACTAATACATCGACTATTGCCTAAAACATTCTTTCAAGTGGGGGTGTATTCCTTTTGTATGGGTAATTTTGATGTGATTGACGTAGCACTTGAGGTTTTAGAGTATTCTTTATAAATATGAGAGAGAATCAGCTGTCGGAACTTCGAGGAAGCAACAAGCTTTTTGTGGTGTTCATTTGATTCTTTTAAACTTAGTTCACAGAGAGTTCTCTGAGTATTGAGAGAACTGAGTGTAACTTTAAGCGTCCCGTGTGATGCTGAAACAATGTTATTTGATTGAGTGCTGTGCCTAAATTAACTGTCCCAGGATAGGTGTGTAGGTTCACAGAAAGAGTCATCTGCTGTTTCCAGTGCTGGTATGTTAGTATCTATTTTCTCTTGTTTTTCTGTGATTTCAATTAGATTGTGTCATAACTTTGCTTTTGAGGTTAACAAGCAAGAAGAGCCCACAGAAAAAGCATTTAGATTTTCCGGGTGGTGCCTCAAAACTTTACTTGGGATGAACTGCTATTGTGCTAGCTGTTGTGGAACTTACTGAATTAGCACACGTGCTGTCCAGTTGCACTTTAATAGTCAGAAGTAGTAACTGCTTCTCAAATCAGATGATGTTTTTGGGAAGTTAGAACTTTTGGAGGCCATCTTTCTGCTTGGAAACGCACTGGCAGTATGAAATGTAACATACCCGAGCTCTTCTGTCCAGCAGAGAGAGCTTTGCCCAAGTGATTCTAGTGTTAGAAGTTTCTTTGATGATAAGAGAACTTTATAGAACGCAACATGCTTATTTTACATCTGAAGGCAAAGCAAATCGCAGAGAAGGCTAGAAATTAAACAGCTGGAACTGCATCCATATTAGCAATGTGAGGTAAATACTGCCAATACAGAAGGTCTTGTCAAAATGTGTGAGCTCTGAAAAGCGTTCTTGTGTTTAAATGGGCCTTGTGTTTAAATGACCTCTTATAAATAAGACCACAATGCTTTGTAATTTAGTCTGTATTCACTGAGTTCTGGAAGCCCATATTCTCTTCTGCTACAGCCCCCTGAAGACTTGGGTGAACAAAAGAACAAGAGTTTTCAGGCTTTCAGGTTAACCTGAAAACAAATAAATAAATAAATTATCATTTTTGAAAGAAACACTGTGTAAAAAAGCCTGTATAACTGTCTGCTCTTTATATGGCTCAATCTGTGTCTGTAGCCCCAGTAAGCACTTCTGATCTGTTTATATGAGCATGAGAACAGGTGACAATGCATTTCATTCTTTCAAGTCCTAGAGATTTAAAAGTTTTGAATTTGTCAATAAAAGCATATTGTTGCTTAAGTATATGCATAGTGGTAGTTTTTCACATAAACCTGTGGCAACTTATTCCCTCCCACTGCCTCAATGTTTACATCACAAAGTTAACCACACCTAAGAAAGGGGATAATGAGAACTGTAATATTTAGGAATGTGCTCTAGGATACATATAGTTTTTTGAATGGATTTTTAAGTTGATTAAAAAAATAACACAACCTGGGCAATTTATTTTGAGTTTATTGTGGTCGTGGGTCAATAAGATACAGGGAGCTGTTACCCATGTTTAGTATTAAATAATCTCATTATTTGTCCAAAGTGGCTTCTCTCAAGCCAATGTTGAGAAATATGTAAAACCATATATTCGTAAACTTGTATGCTGTGTTGCCTGCTAGTGCTTGTAGATCCATTCTGGTCTTTATGGGCACTTGTTGATTTGCAGGTGTATTTGCCGAATATGGCTTTATAAGGTAAACAATGTTTTGTAGCATAAGTCGAGCAATACTCAGCATGCTTAATCTGACCATCCTTTGTTCTGTGAGAAGGCAAGAGGAAGATAACATTTGTCACAATTTAAACATACAAGAAAAAACGTACTCTATTTTTTTTCTGTAATATATATTGTAGGCAATCATTGAAGTCTGAACTTAAAATGCCTTTTATCTGATGGCTTTTGACACTGCTTGTCCAAATATATAAACCATAGTCTGGCAAATTAAAATTATTACCAGGTAGGTGTCATGACTGCTGTTTTGAAATGCTTCTTATTTCTGATAAGTTTCCATACCTATAATACACTGGCAAAAATTAAAGTGGTGTGGCAGATACTCTGCTGTTTTATCTTCTTACATCCACAGCATTGGCTAGCCTGAGTGCTGGACCCCTGGAAGCCCTATGCTCTTAGCATTTTTTTAGATTACAGAAATAAAAGTGTTTGTTGCAAATTAATAGGAAAAGTTAAGCCTTGTTTGAAAGACTGACTTTTAGTGCCTGTAAACTTGATTTTTTTGCAGTTTTGACTGGGCTGAGTTTTATATGTGTCAGCTGGTCCATAAATCATATTCAACAATACTGTTGTCTTTTATATTACATGGAATAATAGACCGGAAAAACTTTTTTTCAGAAGAGCTTGAGAGAGAATCTGCTTCCTTGTGGTGTTGTAGGTTTGGCTAAATGCCAATGTCACTGTTCTGTTTATTGTTTTCTTTTTTTTTTTTTTTTCATATCTGGTTCAAACTGATAAAACATCCTCTTCCTTTTGAATCTGACAAATGACTAAGAAAGAAATGAGTAATGTTTTGGAGAAACTTAGGGAAGTAAATTCTCCATGAACTTTTACAGAAATGATATTTCTGCAAATCAGGAACACTACTGATTAAATAGGAAGATGGTGTGGTTTTCTGGTACCACTATCTTTGTGTCCCATTGACTTAGAGGAGAGGTGTATATTCAGGACCTCAGCTCCAGAGAGCTTTATTTTTATTCTTGTATTTACAACATGTAAGCAAAATGTGGCAAAGTTCATTTTCTTTTAAGATTTTTTTTAATCAATTTTATGGTTATGTGGACCTGTTTTGTGACTAGAAGGTAGAGATATGCATTTGCAATGAATTGGATGCTTTCTGAAGCTGCTGTACATGCATCTTTGGTTTTTGAATTGGCTGTGCTAAAGAAGTGATTTGCGTGTGTGTACAAAATAATGAAATAATTTTAGTTATGCTTCTTTTAAAACTAATCCTTTTCCTCTATTTTTTGGTAAAATGAGAAGAGACAGAGCTAGCTTTCTTCCAGTCTTCACCTGTTGCCTTCCCAAGAGAATTAACAGGAGGATGGTTGTAGCTCTGGTTGTAGCAGCAGGGAGAAAAAGATGAAAATGCTGATCACATGTAGCACCATGTAAAAATCCATTACTCATTTGAGATGACAGCTGTCCCTTGCTACCAGTTAGTGGAATTGGTGCTGTCATCTATCTGCTTGCTAGTTCAGACAGTAGATGTCCTGCTACGTGAACCTTCTGACTGTATTGACCATGTATACCTTTCCTCTTTCCTTTAAAAGGCTTCCCAAATTGCATTTTAAGTATATTAAAATATGTAGCCTGGATTAATTTTTTTTAAAGACATTTTAAAAATTTTGAGCTGCACTGAAGCTGAGTAACAGAATTCAAAAATGCTTTTGCAGCAGCATTTAATGAGGACAGAGTTTCATGTTCTGCTTAGTAATCTGAATCTCTCCTGCCTCTGAAAGGGTCCGATCAGCTCCCATCTATTGACACAAGTGGTGATGCAGCCATCTGACCAGCATTTCAGAGACCCAGTCTGGACGAAACCTCACTGGGGTTGGGGGGAACCCTCTAAAGCCAGATCACTCCTAATCTGTCTCAAAAAATGACTGTTTGGTTGCTGGTACTAGTGTGAGAAGGCTCATGAATGTGCCACGAGACAGAGGGTCCTTCTAGTGTCAGCCCTCCTTTCAATTAATTGAAGCCAATTGTGAAGCCAAATCTTTAGCTAAAAGAAGAGACTGCACACAACTCAAATGGTCTTTCTCCCCTGCTAATTTCTTAAACCGGATTTAATTTGGAGTATTTATTTTTGTTTCTCCTAAAGATCAGTCATCCTGCATCATGCTTGTATCAATCTGTCACTGCAACACATTGTGTATCGTTTCTCATGACATACTCTTCAGAAGGAATGGTCACCTGGTAAAGGCCACCTTGACCAAATGGACTAATCTGGCCATAGTACTGTAGTAGTCTCTAAACCTTGTTTTAACGTAAGAGTATAATGCACAAGAGCTCAAGCTCAGTGCTTGACAGGTGAGCATCTTGCTTGCCTGGGTAGGCAGAGAGAGACCTGTTGCTTAAGTTGAAAGTGGGAGAAAAGTGAGCGAAGGCTGTCTTGCTTTCTGAAGGATAAGCTTCATTTGTGAATGTAAATATACTTCAAATGTAAATGTACTTCATTTCACTGAATTCACTGAATGTACTGAAATGTACTTCATTTAAAGAGCAGTAAAGTTGGAGGGCCTCTTCAAACTCTGTGTTATCCCTGTCTCGTATGCCTAAGGAAGCAAATTTATACTGGACAGTTATTGCCTTGGTGAAGAGTTGGAGAGTGTAGGTGAAGTTACTGTAATTTCTTTGGAATCAGAACTTGTTATGACAATTTGACACAGTAGGACTGTTCAACGTGAAATTTTGTGAAAGAGTAATTTGGTAGAGCTTGCATCAAGGAAATGTGTGAAATTGTTGAGTGAAGAAGGTGCATCTAGCCTTCTGAGTACTAAGGAAGCTTAGAGCACACCATTTCAGTAGTCTGGAATTCATTGCAGCAGTCTGAATATTCAGTCAGACTTAACAGAAAGTTTTCCTGCAATCAAAATACTTTGTAGAAATCGTATGTTAGAGAAAATGTCACATTTTCTTTTGCTGTGTTTACGTGCTTCTCTTATACTTTTCTGAGCTAAGATGGTCCAACCACTTCATCACAAAAGGCTTAAGCCTTTTCTCATGGACACTGGTGTTAGTTCTTGGCTTTGTTATAAGCCCTGTTCATGAATGAGAGGAGAAGATGTAGCAGCAGCTGTGGTTCAGGTGCTAAGCTCTCAAAATGTGTTGGGTTACAATATACAGTGAACCAAACAGCTGTTTTCCACCTCTGAGGAGAAACACGGCAAGCTCAACGTCATAATTTGCCACTGTGTCTCCTAGCTGTATTGGTCTGTACTGAGCACGCTGTTATATAGCTTATAAAATTTTAGTAAATTTTTCTAGTGTGATTGTAAATGGTAACTGGTTTTGGTGATGAAGCTGCGTTTCACTTGTCATTTTCTGGTGGATTTATTTTCCAGATTTTGCTTTTTTGGCCTTTTCAGCTGTTATGCTCTGTTATGTTCTTGTATTTTGCTTGATATTAAAGCTACGGTGTGGTAGATATGAAGGTATCTCAAGTAACATTTGAGTAGCCTATGAACTGAACCTGAAAACCTTGGTAACTTTCTCTGACTAAAGCTTTCCTAATTCCTTGCAAAAAATAATATTATTTGATTCACTTTTGGATGAAGAGAACACCTGTATGGTTTCTCAGGAATATTATTGATGTACTAATGATTAATAGCAGTTACTTCTAGACATAAAGATATCTCTTTTGTGTAGTACAGCTGGAATTTGAAAGGTTATTAACATAGGTTATGCAAAAATAATTATGCTGTAATAATGGTATAAGCTGGCCTTGCTGACATTCTCAGGTTTAATATACCTTAGTTGAAGTTAGTGCCATTGATTCCAATTGGAAAGTCTCTAAAAAAAAAGGTGGTGTTGTGTTTGATACTGTGATGCACAATTTTAGTTGCAGAAAGTGCAAGCTAGATTATAACTCCAGTTTCGCACTGGTTTGCACACTCTAAGGCAGTGCTGCCTCATTGAGAACTCTCTCTAAAACTGATTTGCCATCAGAGCACTTAACAGAATGCTTGGCACGGGGAAGGTTTTTCTCTGATTGTGCACTGCCAGCTGTAATGCCTTAACAGCGGTGTAGGGTTTAAATGTTGAATCAATGCACAGTAACTGAAGAAAACCACTCAGACAATTAAGAGGAAGGAGATGGCCTATGGGAATTTTGAAAACACTATAGAGAAGGAGGAATGTCAATTAGCCTACTCCTACTGCAGGTTACTACTGAATTAAAATGAAGCTCAATCTTAGCTTTGAGCTAAGATTGTTTTAATCCCTGCTAAAGCCAGATCAGAGCTTGCCAGGCAGTATTAAGCAAAGGTAACCACCAACATAAGTGATTAGTAATTTCTTTATAATATTTTTTTGCAGTAGGATTATAATAATCATACATGATTATTCTGATAAGCTCTGACCTAGTGTGTTTTGTGAAATACTTCCATTTCTTCTTTCTGAGGTAAATAGCATGATTGCTTCTGTAATTATCAGTGCGCTTGTTTATATGGTATAGCGCGTTGTGAATACTGTAATTTTTTGATGTAGATGAAATCTCATTCTGCCATTTTTTTAAAGAGTAACTTCTTAACATGAGTCAACAATTGTATTTTTTCCTCAATATACCTGAATTTGTTTTCCTTTTTTTTTTTTTTTCCTAGGCAAAACCAAAGCTCATAGAACCAATAGACTATGAAAATGTCATCGTTCAGAGGAAAACGCAGATTTTGAATGATGCTTTACGTGAGATGCTACTGTTCCCTTATGATGACTTTCAGGTAATTTAATCCTCCTTGCCTTTTGTTTGTTGGGTTTTTTTGGTGTTTTTTTTTTTGTTTTGTTTTGTTTTGTTTTTTAAACAGATCTTTAGCAGTAGTAGTCATGAGATTATAACATCCCATTTCTTTGTTTTTAACTTTTTAGCTACAAAAAAAATTAAAAAGCTTCACCATGAGTCCCTTTATGCTGCTTAATTTATTCTGTCAGATTACAGGAGAAGAAATAGCACAATTTCTTCATCTGTTCAGATTATAAAGTCTACTTCTGCAAGTCAGCAATTTTACTGCCTTTTGAAGTGATCAGTCATTTTTAGATATTTCCCCCCTTTCTGACGTAGGAAAACGTGATATTTGTTCAAAAAAAGCATCAGCTTTTTGTCATGCTTTAATTCTTAAACTGATTTGGGTTTGATTTTGTTTTCCCCACAGCCTCCATAACAGTGAAAGGCATGAACCTCTTCAAATAAAAACTGTTACTCTCAGCTGCACGTGACCGCCCAAAATTGGGTTTTGGCAAAATACCCTGTGCATAACAGAGCTCTGACTTGATTAAGCCAGACTTTACCAAGATTTGTGGTCATCTTGATATATTTCCATAAAATAACTGTGTTCATTAAATACCTTTAAATTATTTAAATAACACTTTTAAAAATCTTACTGTAGATCTAGTTAGGATAACCACCAAATTAAGAGACTGGCGTTGGTATAAATAGTAAGGAAAGTCTCTCTCGTGTGCCCATACCTGCATTCAAAATGTCTACTTATATTTGAAAAGTATGCAGACACCTGAACTGTCTGTAAATTAACTGCTTCTGGATGTGGGAAATTAATGGTCATCCTGTGAGCGCCCCAAGCTCTGGGCAGCTGTTGACAATAGGCCTCTGACAGTAGTCCAGGCCCTTGACAACAGTGCAGGCCTCAAGGTTACCAAATGGTTAAGTTGTGATTTGTAAACTAAGGAAGCTGGCAGAAAAGGTATAGCTGTCTTCTGAATGTACTGATAAGTAGGACCTTCAGTAGAGTAAAAAAACCAGAAAAGACTGTGTGTGTGAACAACTAATTATAGCCAACTATGGGACCATGTAACTAGTTGTCACCTGCTAATAATAGTCCACTATAAAAGCATCACCTGGGAATTGTCTATAAAAGCTGAGCTATCTGTGCAATAAAGTGGCATCTACCTGATCATATTGGTCGTCGTGTATGGTGTCCGAAGCTTCCGCGTGGTTATCTGGGGACTGTATTATAATTGAATACCTCAGAATTGTTCTGCAAAAACCTAGCTGAGCACTTTGAGCCAGGTAGTTGAAGCTAAGTTTATGTTTTTCATGGGGAAAGTTGGTGATTTGGTATATTTCTATAGAATGGCATATAAAGTCCCATAAATTACACATGTTGAGTTTTGCATTAGTTCTCTAGCATATTAAAGTATTTACATGAGTGCACATGGACTCTATTTTCAATATAGTCTATGTCCTTGATTATCACTGATTCTTAACATGAATAACTCTACTTGTAGCCTTCCCACTCTGAGCTAAACATTTTCTTTTTAGCAAGCTACAGAGAGCAGAGAGTAGTTTGGGCTTCGTGTGTTCTTACCCACATGTGAAAGTTTTGAAGGACTGCAAGTAAGACATCTTTCAAAAGGAAGTAATACTGCCTATGAACATTATCTAATATTACTAGTTGCCAAATGCTAGACCACTCGTGATGATGCCCTATACCAGGTATTGGGTTTGGGACTGAAAAGCTTGTGGGGGCTATATCAGCTGGATCCTCTTCTACACTGTGACTTTTCAGTATCGCAGATCAAGAGGAATCAAGGATACTTCTGACAAGAGTACTCTTATCTAATTGATTAGTTTAATTACCAGAGGTCATTCTGGTGAACAGCTCTGAATTATCAATGGAGAGGAAACAAACCTATCAAGAATATCCTCAGGCATTTTATTTGAGCATTCTGGGGGATATCTGAAGTGTTTGACTGTTGTTTCAAGTGGCCTTTTCTGCAATTCTTAACCTCAGGCCTATATATATGGCTGAAGCTAGAGCATAGTTCTCAGTCTGGTCCTTTAGAGGGAATGACTGAATTTTGTTCACAAACTGTAATGCCTTTTGTTATGCTTTCTTTGGATTCTATGGTCAGATTTTCATCGAGGCAGCCGTTAAAGTGTGTGTTAGATCAGAGGATTTTCTTCAGGTAGTCACAAGCTTGGAATATAGTCAGATTTCCTGTTCGTTTATCCCTCAGCAGTGTAATATCTGAATACGTTTTCTGGGTTTCCCCTATATAGTGTTTGGCAGAGTCTCATTTTATACTTGATTTATACGAAGACTGGTTTGTACTATCAAACTGTATTATTATGCTGTCAAACTTTTATTTCCTTGTAGGATTTGCTGGCACAAACTTACTTCAAATATTTTTATTGTATACAAGACTCCAATACCACTTTGATCTATCTGGCTTGTTTTCAACAACACAATGCATTTAAATCTGTCATTCAATGTATAAAGAAAATACTACTAAGTCAGAGAACAGCAGTCCCTTATGTGCTTATTTATTATTTTGCAGGTTAAACTTTTTAACCCTGTGAAGTTTCCTATAATCATATTTACGGTTTTGAAACTGTTAGTCTTGATATGCTTGCCAATACAATTTGAACAATTTAAATGGTGGCATATTTTCTGTATTTGCCATTCTGCTACACATATTATTTTTATAGTTCCTTTTTTCTAATTTGTTGCTGTCACACAATGTATGGGCAGCTCCTGGGTCAGCCTCGGCTCAAATGTTTGGTACTGCCCTCATCCCCCACAAGAGGAATTTAAAATAGTGAGCTACAGTATGTAGAACTACCTGTATACACACTTAAAACAGTTTATAGGTGGAAACTCCTACCATTGTCTAAAAACCTGTTCAAGCCATTTCCTCATAGAGTGTTTAGTTTTTATTTTTACAAAGTTTTTCCTCATGCTTAGATTAAACTGATTACAATTTAAAAAATGCTTGCTTAAAAAGGAAGCCAAGCCCTGATAATTTATAAAGACATTAAGAGTAAGGTTATTTTGTTACCAGCCTGACCTTAAAACTAGCACTTAAAACAGCACAGAAAATACTTACTTTTCAGCACTAGATAACACTGCTACAATTTTTGGTAGATTACAAAGAAGTTAGATAGTTTTAAAGAGGCAGATTGACAACACTGTTGAGTATGTGCTAAAGTTGAAATAATTGGGGGAGAAATTAGAGACAAATGTTTGTGCGTAATTTGGATGACCTTTTTTCAGGTAATGCAGTTAGGTAACCGAAATGTAATTTAATTCGATGTCGTTTTTTTTCCCTATAACTAGTAATAATATTTGCAGAAATTCAAAGGCAAGATTTTTGTAACAGATGTTTTGATGTCATGGCCAATACCACATTCAGTTTGTAAATCTTACCACCTCAGAGAAGCTAAATATTAAACGAGAGCTGATATGAATTATCAGTCCATATTGGAAAAGGAAGCTTTTACAGCAGCTGGCTTCTTTGGACCATGTATAGTTTGCTTGCTTGCTTTTTCATGATGAAATTATTTGCCTAGT
>VXAK01022171.1:0-41698 GCA_013399435.1 Arenaria interpres
TATGTTTAATAGAAAATTTCTCTAATATGGTCAACTTTGGGATTTCCAGGTGTTTGCTAGCTGTATTATATTAAAATGTAGCATACTAACTGAAAGTTTCACAAAAGATGTCTAATCTTAGTTTGGAAAGTCTCACTGGAAAATGTATAAACATTCAAGATACCTCCTGATTGTTAAATCTGGCTCTTGACCTACCATCTCATCCACAAGGTCCCCTGGCATTGTTTGATGTTTTCTCTAGTAGCGACAGTTTGCCCAAAACTCAGCAGATCAAGTTAACCGTAAAACTCAGTAGAAAGAAGCATGACATTCATCTACTTCAAATTACTGCTATTCACCTGTTTTCATTGTAAGTTTGCACAAGATTTTGCCAGAACTGTCCCTGTCTTTCATGGTAAACTAGTGCAGAGGTGCAGAAGCAGAGAATACAGGTTAAAATACATTAGAGCTCAGTATGGTCAGCGGATTACTTGCACTTTACTGTAATCCCTTTTATCTGCTGAGAAATATATAAAGAAGCTACAGAAAAAAATCTGTAGCATACACCCTAGGAAAGGCCTTATGTCTGGGGAAGGTCAAAATTCTGAGGATGAATAAGTCTTTTAAGCTGTGATTGCAGTTGTCTTAAGTTTCAAAGAAGGCAGTTCCAAAGGCTTAGGAAAATAGATAAGCTTTAATGATGCCCTAATGAGCTAATAGATACACACTGGCCTGTAAGTAGGTAACGAGCAATAACAGTATCTGAAAGGATCTGTTGGACATATTTTGCTTAGTGTCAAATGTTGGAACTTATTCTGATGACAGATCTGTGGTGTATTTATAGTACTCCATACTGTGGAATACATTACTGGTACTTACTGTCCTAACTGGAAAACTCCTACAGACAGATGTACAAGAGTAATATACCCACCAATATCTTAAGCATAAAATATGTGGTGGTCCATCTGAAAGATGCTGTGTCTCATTCTTGCCTAGGGAAGCACTACATTTGGAGATGCTTTATTCTGAAAATAAAGAGACAAAAGATCTTTTTTTAATGGTTTGGGACATTGGTTACAATACCGTGTTTACTACTGAAGGCTAAAAGTATATGGCTGTACTACCTGTTTCATTATTAAACATACAGTTATATGGAGCGAGAAAAGACATGTGGTCTGGAAAGTGAGGCCAAACAGCTACATGTGGTAACTACTTAAGAAATAAGAGTAATGGTGCCTTAACCCAATATTTCTTGTAGCACAGTAATAAGAAGTTAAGTGAAGAGTGTCTTTATTGTCATTATCTTCATTATATCCACTGATTTGGTTTATTCCCAAGGTCTGTGGAAAAAACTGCTAAAAATGTAAAACATTGACTAGACAAGCATCATTGGGTGTTATGAATGACAGTAAAACTAGAAGTTAACAGGACATGCAGGCTGTGAGGGAGACTGGGAAATGAGCAACTGGAGAAACTAGTAAAAGTAAGTTCCTCTAGGAAGCCCCAGCTTTCAGTTGTGTTGCTCATCTCTGGAGTAGCAGCTCTGTCAGCTGTCTGCACTGATACCCTTTTCCTTTGGGGAACCTTTAAAACTTAACTTGTCAATCTCCTTTGAATTGGTGTGGTGTTGAATATCAAAGGGAATAACCATTTGCTGCATTGGTCTCTGATCTACCCTCCTATCACATTCCCAATCTTTTCCCAGTTCTCTGCTCCTTTGACAAGGGATGGAAATCCTCTATTTTATGGTTTGCAGGGGGTCACATTATTTGTATAGTTCTTTGAAAAGCATAGTCAAAATAATCGTGAATTGGATTGTAAGGAAAACCCTTACAATAATTTCATATTCAAGCTGCCTGAAATATTTGTGGAGCTGCCTGCATGAATTCACACTGCTTGTTTCTATGGGCAAAGAAATACTGATCTGAAAAAAATGAAACACTAACTTCAGTGTGTTTGCAGACCTTACATCTTTTCTTGGCAAGAGTATGAATCAGCATACAGAATGCTTGAATGACTGCATAAACCTGAAAATTGGGAAGTTAATCTTAAAATTGAGAGGAGAGAGATTTGGAGGTCAAAAGTGAAACAATACCATATGATTCAATTCATCATTATGTAGTACAAAAAGTGGCCTAATAATAGAGTGAATAGCATGAATACTGTTGCAACTCTTGTTGATTCTGTTGTTACTTCTAAAGAAAAACCGGTTATAGCTTATATATATGTTATGAGAACATTGGCACTATTTTCTTGACCTATAGTTTTCAATGTCTTGGTGTATCTATAATCTTGCAGTAAGGTCTTTTTTTCCTTCTCTGGTTTGATGTCATAATATTTACCTAAGCATATCTGACTTGAAGGGAGAGTTAGCCCAATTGTTGTATTTCCTTGGCTTCATTGGCTTTAAGATTTTGGAAGGTGATTTTTCTTTCAGTTTTGTAAACTCATCGTAGAAGATCAATGTACTGTCTATAAATCTAAATCAACGTGTAACGACAATGCCGAATGTATAAATATTAGGTCTGACTTTTTCTCTGATGCTGAACTTCTGGAATAACTACTGTCGATGATGAGATTTGAAAGCTCAGTGTTTTGGACTTTGAAGCTGTTTTTCCCTGTGTGTCCACTTCACATATTAAAACCTGGAAATACTGTCAGAAAACTGGGTATAAGAGCTAGTGTGTCCTGGCTCCAGTGACCTACATACATTCTACAAGCTATTTGGAGTATGGTTGCACTAGAGTAGAATTGTAATTTGATTTTACTGGCAACTGATTCAGGATTTGTCATTTCTATATGGCTTGATTCAATAAATAAAGTATTCTTGGTTCATCAAATGTTAGCATTCCTGCTCAGGAGACACTGTAGAGCTATAAACAAACATTTACTAAAATGCAATTGTTAATTACTCAGACACATCTACTGGAAAAATGTTCCTTTATCGGAAGTCAATATGCGTGACTGGCTGTGAGTTTTCTAGTGAGTCAAGGTTTTGTGAAAAACTACGAATTCACTGAATGTAAGATCCTAAGCACCAAATGTTCTGCCTTTCCTGCACCTCTGAAACACATACAGATTTCATTCTCCAGGACTTAATGGTTGGACTTGATCTCAAAGGACTCTTCTGACCAAGATGATTACATGATTCTATGATTCTAAGAGCACTGGCTTGTAAGCCCCAGGTTCTAGGCAGCTCTGTGTTCAGGACTACCTTAGGGCTCAGAAGCCTCCATGGTTAGATGTGCTGTCTGCTTGGGTTCCTCCTTCATACATGAGTTTCCCTGGTTGTTTCCAAGCACAGTATTGTTATTGTGGAATTTGAAGTTGGATTAACTCCAGGATATCCACCATTAGCTTGATGGAACATCCATCTCATGAGGTAAAAGGATAAGTAAATATTCTTGGACACAGCCAGAGCTGGAATGGGTAGGGCCCTGAGCAGCCTTATCTAACATTGCAGTGTAGTCTTCTTTGGGCAGGAGGCTGGATTAGATGTTCTCTGGATCTCCATTCCAACCCAATTTATTCTCTAATTCTATGATCCGATTTTGGATCTAAATTCTCACCAGGAAGCATGGGAGCACTGGCATCCCATGTTGAAGCTCGAGATGTTGGCTCATTCCTCAGCAGGAATATGTGCCAGAGAGCATAGGTCTACAGCTTTGGCAGCTTGGAGCTTTGAGGTTGGGGTGTCAATCCAGTTTAATGTGGCTTAGTGTTTGTGGAGGTAGACTCCCTGGATTTCGTTGTACAATTGCAACAGTTTTGTAGATCAGCATAGTTTTGTCTTTTGAAGCAACTAACCAGAAAAACTTGCTTTTCAAAATTAGAAAGTTTCCACAGACTAAATTTTTCTTTAGAAAAAAAGAAAATAAATCCCTTTGAACTTGAACTAAACCTTTTCCTTCTAAATGTTTGTATTTCTTATCAAACTTATACCAACCCTGGCAAAAATTGGTGAATCAGTGACGACAGAAAGTATTTCATGTCTTACAAAACCAGTCATCCACTGAAACACATATACTAAATTTTTTCTGAACTTTTACTACTGCTTTTACTATGATTCAGGCAAGGACTACATAGGTTAACCAAAGATCTTAATCTTGTAATAACTCTATTTTTGAGTACTGCTGTTGTCTGGGGAGTTTCCTAAACTACTTGTGTGGTTTTTTCAGATTTTATTTTTCCTTGAAGAAATTAGTTGAATTAGTAGTTCATTGTTACCATGTAAATAATCCTGTTTTTTCTCTTCTGTGAACTTGAGAATTTGAGTTTTATAAATATTCCAACTTGCAAAATGTCAACTTCAAAGCAGTCATATTTCTCAAATGTGAAACTCAGGTTTATGTATGCTAGACAATACTGCAAAGATATTTATCTACCATAACATCAGGTTAAAGTAGCTTGATTACTCTAACCATATTGCTGCGAACTATCAGGTTCCTATAAACTGATGTTATGACATAAAAAGCATTTTTTGGGAGAATAAAAAACCCCAAAGCAAAACCCTTGGACAAATGTTTGTACTTAAAAACCTATTAGTAGCCAAGCATATGCTGTGAAGAACACTGTCAGTGTCCGAAACCTGTTTTATTATCTTTTTGGAACTTAGGATTTGTTTGGATAAGGGATGGGAGATAGAGGTTTTTCATTGGTAGATACGCTTAACTAACTGCAAATTAATGATGGAATGTCCTCAAAATGCAACTGAAATTGCGCAAGACAAATGCAGCTAAGTATAACTAATTCCTCCTTGATATTTTATGACTATTGTTTCCCTCTCTTATTATCCTTATTTTAGTATTAACAACAATATAGAGATTAGCTTAAGCAATTGAAAGAGGATGTAATGCTGTGTACAGCTGTACTTCTGTGCTTGCCGGGTCCATTTCCCTTGTTGCAGTTTTAGTTTCCAATTCCAGTAAACAGTTACAGACTGAGTAATTGCAACCTCTTACTGGCATTTCTTTTCACGTTTGGTTCCTGCAATAAAACAGCCTTAATTCAATTCATTTATCCAGTCTGACAGGTGGGTAAGATCTTCAGTACAGCAGGAGAGCAGGTAAAACATCTTTTTGCTGGAAGCCTTGCAATCTAGGTAATTTTATTTATTTTAGTATAATAAACATCTATTCCATGGTCAGACACTGCCTGGAGACTCTTTTTATTTGCAGTGTTGGAAGACATCTTATTCATAGGGTTGCCATGTGCCATGCGAGTCTTGAAAGAGACTGGGAGCCACAAACAATTGCAAAATCAATTTTGCAAGAGGTCCTTCCCTTTTGGAAAGGTTACCACTTATGTGGGCTCCTTATTTGAATTGCTACATGTAAGTAAACCCTGAGTTAGAGTTTTTAAACTGATCATCAAAAGAAATTAATCAAAAAAGAAATTAGAGGAGATCAAGGTGGCTGACAAATTGAAAGTCTTTGAAGTTAAATATCCGATACTGGCAATTTAGGAAATGTTGATGCTGACATGATTGTGTCTTTTCAATGATGACTGATAAGAGTTATACTGTTCCTTAGCATTTTCAGAGCTGGCTGACACATGACCTTAAAATTACCTGTCTTTTACAAAAGCTTTCAAATGAATCCCCTTGAAATGAGTAGGAACAAATCTACTTTCTAAAGAATTTGGAATTGCGAAAGTGTTTTTGTTTCCATGATGGCGAAGATTCATAAGAAAAAATCACAGAGGCCTTGTTTACTTAACTGGTTAAACACAAGCAGTGATTATCCCTTTACTGGGACTCTTCAGTGGATAGTTGGGCACCACCAACCCATTTTAGTCCATTTGGAGTGAAGACCTGAGATCTAGTCTGCCAACCCTCAAAAAATCCAGTTTCCCCAGACGGGATTATGCATTATGTACTCTTTTAGTAAGATGGGGATGGCTTTTGGCTGTCACATCTGTTGGTGGTCAGATCACATGGGTTTCCTCCCTGGTGGTCATCCTCCAAACTGTGACAGAACAGGGCAGCTGCTGCTCAGGAGGGCTTCCTGTGCTGATACTGGAAAGATTAAACCCTTTTTGGCCCAGGTCAATCCAATTTCCTAGGAAAGCTGCCTCCCTCTGACCATAGCACGCAGATAGCGGGAACTTGTTATTCTATAACAAGACATCTATCTCTTCTTAACACCTGTGGCAGGCTGGTGATTGAGTGTTTCAGGATGAAATGTAGGTACATTACAAACTCATCTCCTTGCCAAATCATCTTTTACCAAAGCTTCCAGATAGAAAAATGGGGGTAAGGACACTTCTCCCTTGCATGCACAGACGTATGCTGCCCCTTCTGCAACTCTTACCTGGGTGAGCAAAATCTCCCACCTGGCCACCAGGTGGGGGCATTGCTAAGATATTGATTAATTGGCAAATGCATATCACATCACTGAGTCAGTTGCATGTAAAAATCGCCTCCTCTGTCTTTTATTCCGCATTTTTCTAAACATTGCACACACTATGACAGATAAAATGCCTAATCATCCATTGATTCACCATAACAGGAAAATACCCTTAAGAAAACAACCAATAACTTGGTAAGATTTCAGAGGATTGCTGCAAGTACAAAGACAGATTTAATTTTTTCTTAAGCTCTCTGCATGTTGCTTCTTGGTTTTGGTTCCTACTTCCCACTGTTGGACATAAAAGACTGGATTGATGTTTTTTCTCATATCAGTTTTATCATTAGTTTACCAGACGCTGCTTTGGCAAGCATTACAAAGCTTACTTTTTATTCCATATGAAAACACAGTGTAGGTTGTGTTCTTCATTTGATAGCCACCATCCATTTTCATGATAGGTTAAATTATCCCATTATGTTTCATGAAGAAAAAGTGTTTGATTCTGTTTTTATTTTGTTCTTAATTCTCTAAGGCAGCTGAACAACTAGGAAAATTCTCCACAAGCTTAAAAAAATGGAAAAAAATCAACAAGGTTTCATGCTATTTATATGTAAAAGTTGGTTTAAACATATTATTGGGAATCGGGTTTTGCCATTTATAAACTGGAAAAAAAAATATGTAAACCTGTAAAATCCATGGTACCTCATTGATACAAATGTACATGCTGTTCTACTATATCACAACTTTCAAAATGTAACTTTGAATTCATAAATTATGGATTCCTACATTAAATAGATGATTTTCTAAAGATTTTTTTCTTATCAACCAAGACCTTTCTTAAAAAAACCCTATATGTGAAGATGTTTCTGCCATGTTTCTAAATAAAACATAATTAAATGCTTTTCCTTAGTGTTAAAAACATTAATGAATGAAATGAAAAAAAGGGCTCATTTACAGAACTGTGATGTTACTCGGGAAGAAGTTGGGCAATTTTTAGGCTGGCATTAATTCATACCATGTCTGTAATCTTTATCATGAGAGATAAGATAGAAAATGTCCCATGGTTTGCCAAATTGATAAAGCAAGCAGAATGAAAACAGGTAAGATCTGCTTTATGGATCTCTTTGTAGTGCTTCAATGAGGTAAAAAGATTACCAAAAGATGCCTTTAGAAATGCTGTTTTTTAACTTTTTTTTTCTTTTTCTTTTTATTCTCTTTTTATATTTTATTTGTTAAAGCATCAGGTTCCCTTTTCTGCAGTTCTTCAGGCAAAACAAGAGATTACTATAGCAGTAACACTACCTAGATCTTAGGTGGATATGAAATTCTCACCTATCACCTACCAATCTTAGTGCTTTTCAAAGCGATGTGTCATTATCTTTATTTTGCAGATGAGAAAACTGGAGCAAAGATAGATCTATTTGCTAAAGTTCATTTTTGAAAACTAGCGATAGCTTTTTTTGTTTATTTGAAAATAAACTTACATTCCTGGTTCTGAGTTGCATTCTCTTTCAGTAGGAAAAAAAGATATAATAAAACTTAGTAGAAAGCATGTTTTTGTTGGTGGTGGGGACAAGTATGTAAAATAACATTTCTACATAGGGATCTATGTTATTTGAAAACTTAAATTTCTTAAGAAACAAGTGGGGAAATTGAAGGCATAGTCAGTTCTTCCCAATCTATCTTCCCACTCTGAATAACACCCTTCAGAGTATATAAATTCACACAGTTTAGTGAAGCTGCCTTTCCATAATTTGCTTCTGTTCATTCTTCAAGCCGGTTGTTTTTGCATTTGAATTTCTGTTGTCCTTTTAAATTTTAACTAATTGTCCCTTGGTTTTTCACAGAGAGACCCTGATATGGACATCATATATATATATGTGTGTGTGTGTAGATAATAAATATGTATGTTCTGTATATATTATCTGTGATGGTGACTGTGACTGGGTTGCTATCTATATATCTGCATCTTATATATATATATAAGATGCAGATGCATCTATATATCCTGTCATCACAAGAGTGTTTGGTTTTTTTCTATCATCATATCAGACAGGAAAAGTCCTTATATAGTTTATCTTTTGGCCTGATATGTTATCAACATATAAGAACTTGTGAAAAGTCCTGTGAAATTTGTTAAATCTAAGTCCTCAGAAAGTATTTCCCCAGTAAGCTTTCTGTATCTGATAATGCATTTTAAGCAAGGGGGAAAGGGACATTAAGCAAGGAGATATACAGAGTAAATTATACCAATAATTATGCTGAGCTCTGTATCGTAAACTTATTAAGATGCAGATTTGTATTTGTTCATATTTCTACTTGTATATCTTATTCCTGAATTGTTTTTTCTGTCCTTTTCACTTGGTCTCACAGGAGGAAAGATAAAAGCCCTTGACGCGTAAGAAAAAGTTGATGATGTGATCTGCAGCCCATGCCAATGGCCCATAACCCCTGTTTAATATCAGATTCTGAGATAATATTAAGGCATTGAAAGGGGTTACGGTAATACCTAAATGAAATACCAGATAAGTAAAAAAGAAGCCTAAGCGTAAGCAGTCATGCCTTCCAGGTCAGAATGTCCTGATGTTGTTTCGGGGGTGGCGTTACTTAGGTTCCTCCGACTTGACGTTTTTACTGCCATCTACAGAATTGAGCAATCCCAAATCTTTACGTTCTAGCATTTGTTTTTTTTTCCTGAACTACAGACTTCTGCAACTGATAACTTGGTTTTAAAGAGAAGGGTTTTTTTGCATGTGTGTCTCTCTGCTCTCTTGGTTTCCTCTGACAGCTAACCACAGTGCAGCATCAGTTTGTTGCCTACTGATGGCTTTTCTGGAGAGGGCAGCAGTGTTCATCTTTGTCCTCTAACTCACTCTTGTTTACTGTGCAGGTACCTGCTCTGCAGGTGGGAGACTGGATCATAAGGGAAAAAAGAGGTCTGGAGAATATAAATGACAGTGGTAAATCTAAAATGGGATTCCAGTAAGATGAAGTACAAGTTGCTTCCAAATATTTCTGTCATTTTGGCTGACAAAGGGATCCAGTTGTACAATTTACATCCACAGAATAGGTAAGAAAGTAAACTTGTAAGAATAGTCACAGCCGAGTTAAAATTCTGAGCCATGTGTCCACACTTTTGTATCTCTTGCCAGGCACTGGATTGGTAAATTTTTGCTGGTAGTTCCATTTGCTCCCTCAGAATTTGTGCAAACTGTTATTCCTTGGACAGAAGAGAAAGTGCAAAGAGCAGCATTTTGCAGTGCCAGGAACTTCATCTCAACTGCAAAGGAGAGTTTCAGAGAGATTTAAAAATTCTGAGATTTAAAAATATTTTCTTTCTCCTCATCTCAGCGGTCCTCTGTCTCTGATTTTTAAAAGTGTATTTATCTCTGCCTGTGTTTTTCTAGATACTCTTCCTCTGGCACTCACATGTATTAACATGTATTTTGTTTTCCCACTTATGCAAAATATTTGTGGTCAGTTTGTGCAGCAGAAATTATCTTGAAAATCCTCATTTCAGGAGTGATGTGTCTTGACTTTCTGTGTATTTGTTTTGTGGGTAGGTTTTCAGTTGTCCGAGAAGGCATTTTCTGACCAAAGTACTTTCCTCTGACTTTGAAGAAATATTTCTGGTACCGTGGAAAAGTTGAGCTTGTACTGTAGCCTGTGATGTTACTTTCCACTGCTTAGGTACCTATTTTGCAAAAAGCTGTAGGAATGTAATAGTTTATTACTTGTAAGAGTTATTTTGCCAGTTTGAATGAAATTTAGCAATGAAGATAGAAATGTCTTGGGAGAGAAACACAGAGGCAGTCTGACTGCCTAGGCCTTACTTTCTAAAAGGCTAGGCTTAAAAAGGTATGACTTTCTAAATTCTCTGTTGCAGCTGGTTGAGCAGTTTGCAATGTCAGTAATAAAGGGCGAAGGACTTTTTTGCTTCCCCCTAATCGCGTAGCCTCTGTGTCCTGTGCAGTTCCCAAGTCCTCTTCTCTTCCTTTGAAAGGTCATGTAGCATCTCAGGGGTTTAGCAGGTTGCTCTAATGATCTCCACAATACGGCTTAAGGACAGCTAAATAGTGAGCCCTTCAACAGATCCTGAGGACACCCTTGCAAATCACCTAAATGAAGCTGCAGTAGTCAATAACACCGCAGGAGAACATTTAATTAGCACACAAATTAAAATCAGCAAATGAAGCTCAAACCAAAACCATGGTGGTGACGAGCTTTGGAAACCAGAGGAGAGGGCAGCACCTTGGTGCCTGAGTCACTTAACAGTTTAGGACCACGCAAAAGAAGCAGTGAGAGGTAGTGCTGTTCTGCTGACATGAACGTGCCAGGCTTTCACTGCAGCCAAAATTTGCATCCAAAGTGCAGAAAGTTTACTGGCTGGGGGGTGTTACAAGGCAAAGGAAGATGTAATGAAGGGATGGATGAATTGGTGGTGGGGGGGAACGGACATGGGGAAAGATGGTTCAATTTCTCTTTATCCTTTACTTTTTTAATTCAATCCTATCATAATTCTAAAGTTAGCTAAGTGTATGTCTGAATTGTTTTGCTCAGACCTAGGAAATGATTTTTTCAGAGCTGTCATGCAGATGCACAGATGCAGCACTAGAACTTTTGAGAACAGAGAAACAGGAAAAATAATAACTTTCTTTCTTTCTTTCTTTTTTTTTTTTTTTTCCCTGTGGGCATTTCAAATGCCCAGAATAAGTATTTATGACACATTCAACCATTCCTGAAATCAAAGGCTCATTAGAGCTGCAGATGAAATCCACTAATTAAATGGTTAGTTGTGAGTTTATTTTTAACATTCTTTTTATGTTGATGTCCACAAACTGACTCAGTTAGGGTCCCTATATTGACAGGGCTGTAGAGATCTAAAGCAGCTGTCTTTTCTACAAAGAGCTGTGCTATAAAACTTATGTTTGCTGTTTAAGACACTTTTTTTTTCATCATCTAGACTAAAGGGTCGACTGATGCTGGATGACGCTGTTTTCACTTTTCATGTCTGTACTCTTTTCTCTCTGGAGAAGCTTTGCTCTTCTCTTTCTGTTGCTAAGAGAAAAAGCCCTGTTGCCAGGGAACAAATGTCCAGCACATACTGATGTGTCCTCTGTCAGATGTCAAAAGAATCCCTCCTAAATATTTTCATGTGCGTATAAGGGATGAGTCTTACCCATGAGAGAAAGGAAAGGTGGAATTGGACAGCCTTGTTTGGTCATGTTCGAAACCACCCCCAAATCATTCACCTTTTATCCAGCAGTCCTAAATCCAGATCTTTGTTTTACTTTTTTCCCCTTTCTTCTGTAGCCCAGACAAATGATAAAACACGAGGCTTAGAACTTATTTTATTTACTTTACTCATTTAGAAGTGAAGCTTGTTTCTCTATTTTAAAATCAGTTTGATGTGGTCAGGACACGCAGAAAACCTTCAGAGAAAGAGCAGCCCATGGTTTCGCTGAGCCAGATGAGGCTGCAGCTTTTTGCTCGTAGATCTGCTCTTGAAACCGTAAACATCCATCCCATTGCTGAGGCCTAACACGGTCGCTGTGGCAGGTGCCTGGAGCCGCAGGCAGAGATGTTCAGAATGCAGTTAAACCGTCCTTAGCTGTGTGCCTCGCTTTTCTCTGTAGCGTAGAATTAAACCTTCCAGTTCACAACTCATAGCCTTTTGGAGCTAGACAGCTGGCAACACGTTAAGTAAAAATCTCCTGGGGGAGGAAGAGGCAGACTTTGTGTGATCCTGTAGTCAGAGCTGTGTGTGTGCTGTCAGTGGTATATTACTGGCATGTGGGAAGGGCACCTCTGGAGTGCAGGGTACTTCTCTTGTTCATTACTGTCTTGTCATTAGATGTCCTGTGTCAAGGACACTCCAGGACAGACTTTTGTACCCTGCGCTGCGTGCGGACGTTACTCGCACATGATTGATCAGCACATTTAAGAAAGACTTCAAAGACATTAGCTTGTGCTTTTCAGCTTAGTTGATCTTGAGATGGTTTGTGGCTGCAAGTAACTTGGAGAGAGGAAATTAAACGTAGCTAGATAACTCTTGGTTCAAGAAGTTTGTAAACATTAATGTTTTAAAAAGCTGGAGAAATTGAAAGGAAATGGATAAATGTTGTAACAGTGTTATCACTTACACTGTCAGTGTAAAAGTATGCATTTGGTAGACTTTGTTGTATTGGGACTTTGTCCTAGTATAAATGGGATATTGACCTAAATTAGCATTTCTGTTGTCTTAGAACAAAGCAGTAGCATAAAGAACAGATTCAGAAATAACGATGTACAGCTATAGTGTTGGTATGCTTTCTGCAAGGTCTCTGGATGGGGTCCTTTTATGGCAGAGTTGCATCCAGTGACTGATACTGTAAGGAATGCTTTGGCTCCTCTGATCATACACAGATCATCAGGAGCAGAAGAGGAGAAAATGGTTGTGTTTCTCCCAAGCTATTCAGCAGCTAGCCTAAGCCAAGCATTGGTCAGGAACAACCAGAGAAAGGGTTTGTGACTTTCTTTTCTTGCATTTCTGTTTGTTGATTTCCAACCATAAGCTGTTTTCCATTTCCATTTTGCCTCTGAACCATCTAAAAATTGTTCTTCCTCATACTTTTATTTCAGTTTTGAGCATTAAAAACTAACTCATTTTTTTGGGGAGGTCCTTTTTTCTTCTACTTCTCAGCGTTGCATGAAATAACATCACGCTGGAGATCACTGTCTTTGGTCCAGTTGTGCTTTTTGTCTTGTCAGAGCAGTACTGTGGAGAGCTAGTTCAAGTCCGAAGACAGTAGTGGCTTGTCATCAGAGTGAAGAAGCTAGGTACCCTGCAGTGATGCTGACCAGTGCTGCTTTTATTATGGCTAGTGTTAGGACCTTGGCTCCACAGTCACAGCCCCTGATTTAACTCAACTTGTAAAACTCTTTATGCTTGGAGAAATGTGAACAGTAAAAGGCAGAGGTGCTTCTAATGATAAGAAATGTGATGAACAAATCAATATGCTTAGGGAATTTTACTCGCACCCCCCATTGTGTTGAGCTCTCTCTTTAAGGGGGAGTTGTCATAAATCATAAAAGTCACTGTCCTGTTTTTGAGTCTTGCAAAACTCAGCTATGTTGATCTCATTCATGTTGCTGAAGGATTAAGATTACAGCCAGGTATTCTCCTATTTCATTTTAGAAAAGAATACAGCTGGCAGAAAAATGTATTCTTCTTTATCTTGTCTTGGAAGAGCTGTGTACAAACAGCTCACATTGTACTCAGCTGATTGAGTTTATTGAACGTGTAATTCTGAAAAACAGACTTTTCACAGATATGTTTTTATTCAAATTTTAAACTATTATCATCTATTTGTGATAAACTCGGATGAGGTTTCTGTACTGTTCTTGCCTCATACAATGAAAAAAGGTTGTCCAAAAGTCTCCTGCAAGGAAGAGATGAATACATACTGTTTTTAAAAAAGGGTAGCTTCCCTAGGAACTCACACATAGAAAACTGGAATTTGTTTTCAGGAACCATACACTGTGGGATGCTTGGCATCTTTTTATATTTGTATAAAGCAAACAAAAGGAATGTGGATATGAAAAAAATTCATGTATAGCTTTGAAAGAATGCTCAGTAGCATTTCACACAGAACCACAGATTTACAGTTTAGGTAATTCTGATGAGTAGTGAACAAGAAATTTTTTCTTACTTGTAAGTCAGCTTTGCCTATTAAAGAGTTTACTTGTTCTGGCAGGTTATTGTTTCCTCTGAGCTGTTATTTAGCAGCATGTCAGTATTATAAAAACAGTAAAAATTAGTTGAAATTAATTGTGCTTGCTTGAGCTCTTTTTTAAAGAATAAGTTTTTCACAGAGGTACCCCTTATTTCTGTATTAACATTAGAGTTAATTTTGTTATGCCTACACAGACTTCCTGTAGGGTGACTGAAATTGATACTAATGTAGTGAAAAAATGGTAAACAAAACTGGCTTTACAGTTCACGTTTCCCTTGATAAATTTTGTTGCAGTTCTGCTTGGTGTCGTACACAGTATTTTACTCATACATTTAAACAAACCTACCTTGTCTCAATAATTTCATTGCTCAAGTATTGGAGAAGAGACTTAGAGAAAACACATTTAGGATCTTTTCTCGATGCACAAGCCCATTTTTATATGACTGAAATTGCTTCAATTATTTTTATTCTACAGACTAATTATTAGTGATAGGTTTGTGGAATACCCACTGAAATAACATTTTGTAGTGAAGGTTTTGGCTATGGAGAGCTGTGCCTTTTAATAGCAAGGAAGGGTACTTAAAATAATTTTTCAGGCACAGAAGAAGTTTTGCTTGCTCTGGACCATAATAGCAATGATGTAAACTTTCAGTCTTAATAAAAACCAAATATCCTAAAGCAAGTCTGCTAATATATTACATGGTAATATATTCTCTTACAGATATAATTGCTCATTAATTTAAGACATGGCTAGGTTTTTGGTGCAGGCTGCTACTTTGTAAATTTCCAAGTTAATATCTCCAAATATTCACTGTTCCTTCTGAAGTTCAATACTGTCTAGTGATTATTCAGTATTTTGCATCTTCTTTCAGCATTACTGCTTGTTAAGCGACATTATTTGATGATTAGTGGTGTTGCTTTTCTAATGAATGTCTCTTCAAGTAGATTTTAAGTTGCAGATTTGAAGAGGCCAGAGGAAGGGTAAAATTAAATAAAGTCTATTTTCTTCGCAGGAGCTTGGTAGTTCTTTGTATGGATTCTTATTTTTAAATTTTCAAATTTCTTTTCATTTAGAAACAAATCCAGATGAAGCTGGATTGATATATTGTGGTGACTATCTTTTTTATTTTTTTTGCCAAGCCTTAGAAAAGGGCACTTGATTTGATGACTTCATTGAAAGTTGGTTGTTGCTAGTAGATTATTGAGGGACTACTTAATAAAATAAACAAACCAGGAAGTCTTTAATACTTTTAACCTCTATATGAAAAGCTGGTTTTGATGAAACTGAAGAAACATTTGGACTATTCTGGAAACAGGTAGAAAAAAGCAAAAAATTACATCTGTGCTTAAAGAGAATTCTGATTTTTTGTCTTCCAAATATGATTATTTTGAGGTTAATAATTTTTATATTGCGATGATATATGGCTATTATGAAATGTATTATGTAAACATTTGTTTATATTATCTCTGAAACACTCTGCATTTTAATATTTTTAAAGGTGATATAATTGACAGATGGAAGTAGCAGCCAGGCTTAGGTCCTGTCAGTGTGCAGATATACTTTGCTAGGACTACTGAAATGACAGATTTCAACATACCTTGGCATATAACATGCTATGTATGGTTGGCTTTATGAGGCACAGGATACAGTTGACCCAGTAACCTATAAATATCAACATGCAGTTTTGCACAGTGTGCTATGAATGACTGACCTAAACATACACAATGTGTAGCTGACTCAGTCACCTAGGCATGGAGGCAATATGGTCTCACGGTGTTAGTGTGATATTTCATACATTAAGTCAGCAGAGCATCCTGAGAGCTTGGTTCTCCACCAGAACTCCAGAGCCCCTCTTAAGCCTCGTTGCATGTGTGAAACCTTTCTTCTGTGCTGGGTCTGTGTGCTCATGAGCTAAGCTATTAGTTCAGTTTTAGAAACATTGGGATGTTGGGAAATTTATGGGCCAAGAGATAGCTTTGTTGTTATTGAAGCTTTGTCTTCAGTCAGTCCAGAGTTACCTACAGATACAGTGACTCTGGCAGTTGTTTGGGGTTTGTTTTATTTTTGGTTTTTTTTTTTTTTTTACATGGTTTTAGGTTGTACTTTAGGATTTTGTTGTTCCTCATGGGTTTTACCTCAGTTTACCTACGTTACACTTTGCCCTCAGCTGCTAACAGAAACTGAACTGTTAATACATTGAATTTAACATAAGCTCAGCTCTTTAAATTGAAGTTTCAGATTTACCTTAGACTCCAACTCATTTATTTTCTGTAGTGATGGGGCACCACTCACTTTAGTGCAACATGGCTCGGGCTCTTTGCTCAGTCCAGATTCTGGCAGCGTGCTGTGCTGTGTTATGTGGTTACCAGCAGTAAGATTGTATGATTGTTTTCCAGTGAAGTCTGTGGGCAAGGCATTTTGGGTATATAATAATAAAGCTATAGGGAGGTGCCTCAGTTTCTGCAATGCCAACAATTGTTTACTGAGCCTGATTTCTGTTCCAAGGTTTTCTGATCGCAGGGGACATTTCTAAGCTGAATGAATGTGAGTTATGTGGGCTTAGGAGAGATCAAGATTTTCCCTCCATGACAGGGAGATAGGAAGAGATGTTTGTGGGAAGAGAGTAGATGAAAGCAAGAAGGAAAGCTAATTCTTTGATGGTTTTTCAGGGTGCAGGATGCCAAGTTACAACTGTTCTCCTCCCTCAATTCATGTGGTTGACTGGCTTGTCTGTTTGGTTTTTTGTGTTTTGTTTTGCCTTTTTTTTTTTTTCAGTTTCAGTGAATAAATAGTAAACTTCAGAAAGAAATTAAAATTACTCAAATAAATGAATATTGTCCTACTAATCATCTCTGTAAAAACTTCCTTTTAAAATTCAGAGATTAACTTGAGGTCTTGAAAGTCTCTTGCATTAACTAGAGATGTCACTGTATAGGCAGCTCAAGTATTGACGGTGCTCCGTTCACCTGACATACTTACTTTTAAAGGTTTACCATAAACTGGTGGCTGCATAACCTTCTATGAGTGGGAGGAAGGAATGAAGAGAGTAACGCAAGTAGGAGGCGAAGAGAAACTTGTCACTCAGTTTTTCCTACTACTTTGTACCGGCTTTAGTGTTTCTAAATACACAAACATAATGCTTTCTGTATGAATTAAGAACTGGTTTTGGTACAGGAAAATGATAGTGGCTAAGAATATATAGTCTTGATTTAGAATAAAACAAATATATTTGAGCACCTGTTCAGGAGCATGTCATCAGTGTATATTGTGTGTATGTGTGTACATGAGTGTGCTTGTGTATTCCCCAGTAGCTATTAGGGGTTTTGCCACCTTTGGTACTTATGCATATTTCAGTCTTACAGCTTAATCAAGGAAGAGATAAAGTTGTTGTGATTGCAAAGATAATGAAGGAGACATAGAGTTAGAGAAGTAAGAAAGCACAACTCTAAGTTGTTTTGGAGTATTTCCTGCTGCATAAAACCAAGCTGAGACAAGAATGTGTGTCATCGATACACTGCAGTTAAAAAGCGTCCAATATGAGCTGCTGCATGTTATATTCAAAATGGCTCCAAACTATGTATCTCATCAAATTTCTCTCTGATCTCCCAGGGGTAGGTGTTTGCACTGTAATATTACAACTAAATTTTTATGCCTACAAACCCACCCAGATTTTAATATTTTATCTCCTGGCATTATCCTCTTGGTTTGTGAAGAAAAGTATCTGGAATATATGATAGAGTAGCTGTATAAGTATTAAAAAAAATATTATGAAATAATAAATTTATTTCATACAACCTGCTTCACTTTGTGGTATGTAAAACTTATCTCATTGGGATGACTAGTCATATTTCAATATTTCTGCTCTTGAATTTCTGTTTTTATGCTCTTTTTTAAAAAGGAAAATTATACTTAACATTTAGTAGGAAATAGTCAGATAATACAGTTTATAACAAACATGGAATTTTTGCATTTAAACAATTGCATGTAGGAGCTATGCTGTACAATGTCCTATGAAACTGTCAAAACCCACTGTAAAGACAGAGGGGAAGTATAGATTGTCTTCAGGTCTGTTTAACAATACAAGGACAAGAGTACTGTCCTATAGGTAAAGAATCAAGATGTTAAATCTCTTGTGAGTTTTATGTTCCCTAGTCCAGTATATGCGGGCAGTTGCTATTCTGTCCGTCAGATGAATTGAGGACTGAAATGTAACAGCTTGTGTTCTTGGAAAGATTAATCCAGTCTCCGAAAATATCTCCAGGTTTCTATACAGTAACTTTTGAATTTGGGCTTTTGGTATTACTAAATTATTAGATGGGACCTGGATTATAGTCCAAAATTGAAGAGTCCATGGATTCAATGATCTATGTTTGCACTAATATTTCATTTAGTTGTACTTTCCCCAAACTTCAGTCTTTTAAGTAATAGAAGCTGACTGTGTATGACAAATGAAGATCATAGTAATTGTATGGAATTGTATTGAAATCAAACCTAGCATAAATTTTTTAGGCACTTGACTGGTCCCAAAATATAGTCACAAAGTAAACAGGGGAAGGGAGAAGGACTGGATTCCTAAATTATTGTTAGAGCTACCATGATGTCTAGACAGATGTATTGTGGAGTATATGAAAAGAGGTATAAAAGTAAAACCATCACATCACCATGTTTAGTTTTGTCTGGTACTTGGGAAATAGATTTAGTCAAGTCATGAGTTATTAATTGCATTGGATGAAGACTTCCATTCCTGTTATGTATTTCCATTCAGTAGCTCTGAGATCTTGTGAGACAAAGGTAGGATCTGCTAACCAGATACCAGACATTATTTTCATTCATCTGTAGAACAAAGCTGCCTTTGGATGGTGAGGAGGAGTGAGCAAACCTCAGTTACATCACCTCTATATACATCTTAAGTTGCCTGTCTGGGCATATGGTTCATGATGAGAAGGAATTGAAGGTGGTTAATTTTAAATTTTAACTGAAGTTTCATTACCACTGCTATCATAAGATATGTATATTGTGCACCAGTGATAAATCAATAAGTATTTCCTTATGAATATTGCCACTTTTCATAGATTTACAGGGAAAAGGGAAGACTAAGGGGGAGTTTATGGATTAATCACAGCAAGAAAATTTGGCACATCTTCCAAAGGGAACAGAAAAGGTGAGCAAGGTCTTGGAATCTGAACTTCAACACTGAGCAGCTACATTCCACTGCCCTTGAGCAAGACAAAGGTCAAGGAGAGACAGTCTCTAGAAACCAGTGCAACATGAAGGGTTTAGGCTCTGTGCATATAAGAGAGCAGAGATCAGGGTGGAAATTTCTTACAGACGTTGGAGAAATCTTGAGAGCTGTCCAGGTGTTGCTTTGGATAATTACAGTAAGGTTCCAGAAAAGATCAAGTGTAACATTGACTTATAAAAGTATCACGTGTTCTGAGTGATGTCAGAATACCAAGGTCTCCGTGATGTTTTCTGTGGCTAATCAAGACAGAGAAATTTGTATTTCTGCTCCTTTTTCTTATCTAGATATAACCCAGATTTTAACAGGTGCTTGTAGTTATATCTACTATCTGACCAGTAAAAAGAGAGATTTGAAATTTCTTCACAGAACTCTGAACAAAGAGATGCTTTCAGATATGGTGAGCGGAGCAAATGAGTCAGAATGGATGGCGGCTCTCGGACTTCACACACTAAATATCTGCTCACAGCCCTATCTTCATTATAGAGCTGCAAATGTCTAAATGCAAAATAATATCTAAAGAAACTGATAGTTTTTTGCATTAATTTCAAGGAAGTAAAATGTATGAGTGTTTTCATTTTTCTTTCATTATGTATTATCTTTATTTTTTTGGAGTTGGCATGTTTGAATATCCTCTTTTGTAGCGTGGTTACCCTACTGTTTACTTTGATTATTCAGGCACTTGCATGGATATGTGGCAGAACATGACTCTTAAATGGTTTCCCAGTTACCATCTGCCAGCTGACACCTTAAGTAACTGTGTGCATTCCCATAGCCCAGCACAGTTGTAAACTGAAATACATTATCAGCCTCAGTGAAGAAGTTAATAGCAAAAAAACCCCACAGCCCAAAACTCAACGAAACAAACCCACTCCCCTACACCTCGCTGCTATTATTTCCTACCTATTAAAAAAATTATTAAATACATATTATTTATGTATGAATTTATAAGTGTGAGCCGGCATGGTGGCCAAGCTGGTGGTTAGTGACTGTAAAAAATCAGTAGAATGTAATTTTTTGGTTGTCTTCATATACCTAATTTAGGTTGATTTTGCCTAAATTACCATGATATTGAGGTCAAGCATCTTAGAGTCTAATTCTCATATTTGGATATAGCAATAAGTAGACTGACATAGGGCTGTGGGGTTAAGAATGTAAATTGTCAGAGTGGACAAGTTTGCAGCTGTACTAAGTGTTTAAAAAAATAAATCTCTGTTCTTGGCTTCATTATTTATGTTCTTACTTTTGTTATGATGAGTGCTCTGTGGGTGATACACTTTTAGTATCATGTGAGCTCCTAGCTGCCACAGGTAGACAATCACCCAAGCACAACTAAATGTAAGACTGTGCCTATAATAGGATCTCCATGTCTGATATCTTCGGGTAAAAGTTGTTTGTTTTTCTATACTGAAAAACTCACCATGTAGAAAGAAATTTAAAAGTACCCTTTCTACTCCAGAATCACAGAATCTTCTAGGTTGGAAGAGACCTTAAAGATCATCTTGTCCAAATGTCAATCAAGGCCTCCCCCATATCAGTTTGAATACACAAGCACAAAACAGAGCAAGTAAACTCACCACGAGTGGAAAACGTGCAAGGGCGCAACTGTGCACCTCTTGTTCTGCTGCTTTATCCTCTGTGAGGACTGTTACAAGACTTCACTAATACGACTGCCGGTATATCTCATGCACTTTTTTTCCCTAATTTTATTTTGGGTTTTCTGATTATTGTTTAGCCTGTTTCTGATACTAGCTTCTGATTTTTCTCCCTTACTCGGGCCATTAAAGTGTTGCTTTAGGTACTGTCAGACAATAATTCATTCATACGTTATTCTGTTGTGTGTACTGCATATTACCTTGTGCAATTATTTAATTAAAACATAATTATAGGGTGCCAACCTACAAAAACAGATAGGCGAATGAAAATTTCACTTGAAGGTATAAAATATTTGGGTTGAGCTGCAGAAAAGAAAAGACTCATTTACTGTAAAAAGAACTGGCTTTGGGGAATGATGCTTATCTGCATCAATACCATAAATGCATTTTACTTTGGAAAAACTCCCCAGAGGGTTCATGAAGATTGTGTGTTTGTTTTTTTGCGATAAATCTGGTTTGGCTCAAGGGTTCCCATTAAACCACTGTTATGAATACACCCTTCTGATGGAATTACTAAAAAAGCTTTTCAGGTAATATTACAAATATAATTACAATTGAGTTATTAGTTATTTAAACTAACCCAGATGCTGGCAGAGGCTGAAGCTTAGCTTTTATGTTGTCGTCTTATTGTTTCTTGCATCATTTTGTGTTTGTGCATGTATTTTGAAAATAATTTGCTGATGCATCTGGACAGGTTAACAGGGTGCACTGTGATGCAGCTAACAACTGGGAGATGAGTGAGAATAGTTTCCTTACGATGTTTTTTTCTAAATTATGTAGCAGAGGCCTTTGGCCTGGAGGTGTCAAACCTTTGGTCGCAGGGTGCTGGAGTTTAGGCTTCTGGCTTTAAAAATATGATTATAAAGTGAGTTAAAGCTCAGATTTTGTGGTGTTTTGGTACCAATTAGTTCAGAATATACCTCATAAAAATAAAACTGACATCTGAGATAATTCTATACGTATTTAATAAATGGGCACTATTTCCATTTGGGAAGCCAAATTTACAGAAAGTTCCTAGTATTTAGCTGAAAATACTTGCCCCAAATAAATCCATTTTTCATGTGACAGAGCTGAAAAAAATACAATAAACCATAACTGAATGAAACAGTTGGATTTCTTCCAAGAAACTTACAAATGTATTGGAAAAATTGAATATGCAATGAGAATTAAGGAAGGATTATAAGAACGTACTAAATTCAGTTAGTAGGATAATTTAATAAATTTATAGTCTAATGAAAGAGTGGAATGCTCTCTTTTCACCACTTTTATTAACATGACTAATCTTTACTCATTCATACGATGCTGGCACTTCTACTAATGAAATGTCTTCTATGGTACTACGACATTGGTAGGTTATGTTATCCTGTGAAGAAGAACCAAAAATCTGAGATAAAAACACAGAAAAGAAATACTAAAAACAGTGTAAGGCTGATGCAGTTTCCTATCTGTGTCCTCAGTTCTCCTCCTGAAAGTGTGTGTTTCAGTCCATGCATGTATATGCAAAGTTTCTATCAGCATGATTTAACTGTACAAATCTGTGTAAAAAGCAGTGAACAAAGCAAGATCAAATCCATCTGTTCTTGCAATACAATGTTGATGTTATGCAGATGCAGGTAGCCATGTCACCCATAGAAATTGCTCTTTGTGTGCAGAGGTCGGGCGGCAAGGTGTGACGTTCAGAGGAGATGGGCACTTCTCAACAGTGGTAACTTTGACAACGGACAGCAAACTGAAGACACAAACTGATGAATGGGGACACTTAAGCCAAACTCGAGAAATTATTTAAATAGGGATTTTTTTCAACACCCTTGAATACATGCACAAAACAAAGTATTTTAAATTGAGGTGAGTTAGATGAGTAGGGGCACATATGTCTGTAATTCAGCATTTTCTGTTTGATTTTGTTTGAAAATAGGCCCTCCCCAGCAGTACTTCTGGGGAAGTGCTTCGGCTGTCTCGCATGTCAGGTCTCAGTCCTTGAAATCTGCGCTCAAATTCCGGCATTTTAGACATGTCAAGGGCAGAGTCTCAGAGCTCCTCAAAGCACCATGCAAGCATACAAACCAGCCTGTGCTGAGATCCAAGTATAGAAGCGTCTCCTATTTGTTTCCTGTTCAATTAAGTTAGGCTGATAGTTGGGGCTTTCACGTTTCCCAGGAGCAGGGAGCTAAACTGCTTTTGAATAGTGCTCTGGTGCCCCTCCCCTAGCCAGGGACTGGTACAGCCATCCAGTGAAAATAGCTTGCAAAAAGCACAATTTCACAGTAAACTGAGTTTCTGTTCTGCATCAGTGTAACAGAGGCTAATATTTTCCAGAGAACTTGTTGTTTTAAAATAGTATATGTATTTGATCCGTCTGTTTTTCAGAAGGCTGTCAGGAAGAATGGTCATTAATTTACTCTGAAGAGAGAGAAGATATAGATATTTAATGTTCGAAAAGGATTTGCAATGTGTATAGGTTGGTTTATTTCTTTAACAAAGAATTGGGTTAGAGTCAAATTCATAGTTTTTGATCCTAGATTTCAAGCTTAAACAGTAAGGCATGTCCAAGAGGATGCAGGCACTGATGAGGCATCTGTCTGTGCAAACTGCGACACTGTAGCAGATGCTTCACCAGTAGCTTTCTGACAGGTATCGGGGGGGCTCTTCAAAAGAAAACAGTATTGAAATCAGAGAAAAATGTTACTCTTCAGTTATAAATAGTACATATAATGCATTGTTGTATCATTTCTGAAAATGGTTCTTTTATCTGTGTTCAACTAATCTTTGTTTCCATCAAAATGTTTTTTTATACTAAGTATTACCTTAGTAGCGTCTTCTTCATTAGATGTTCTGATAAGCTATGTATAGAAAGCAGAAAAATTGGCTCAAGAATTAGAAAATAAATAATACGGTTAAATACAATTTAACAAATAAGGTAGAAAGCTTGGTCTAAGTGGAATTTTAAAAGTGGTTTTTGAATGACCATATTAATTAATCATCAAGATCAAGCAAAACCTGTCTCCTACCACCCCCTATTCTCTATTGCTAGAATCAAGTGGAACATTGATTTCCACTGCTTCTAGAAATGACTGGAAGCTTCCCAGTTTTTAACTAACTGAAAAGCTTAGGTCACAGACCAGTGATTTAGGCATAGACTGAGGCAAAAATGAGCAAAATTAATTAAACTGGGCTTTTCAATGTCACCATATTTTTATATGTGATTTTCACTTTCGCTTTTGTATTCTTACCATGTATCTTAATATCAGTTCAAGTCAGCAAGCAGAGTGGGCGGGGAAATGTCATTCTATTTCATGAGAACATGAGCTTTTATGAACGTTTTGAGTCTTGGCCGGTCTAGAGACAGTCAGTATGTGGAGTTTCTTCGGGAGCCAGGTTCCCCAATTCACTTATGAAAGCTAACCAGGAAGTAACCTGATTATTTTCAGTGTGACTGAAACCACGAGTCAAACCAGTTTCAACCCTTGTGTGGCAGAGTTTGGGGTTCATTGCTTGGTGAATCCCAACCTGGCAGGTGCCCGAGAGCTCCAGCATTTCTCTTCTTTGGTAGATGTAATAGCCCAATTCTTAGGCAGATGTATGCCAATAAGTCAGTAAAATTAACCTGTCTCTAAGATATAATTAGTGTGATCAATGAACAGTTTACCACTGCATGGGTTTCTTTCTCTCACAGGATCTGAAAATAAATGAAAAAAACCCCACGACATTGGCTTGTTGCAGTAGCATAAGCAGCTATGGGACGCCAAGGCTGCTGGCTCCTGATGCAGTTGCAGTGGGTGGCTTAAACTCTGGAGTTTGATGGTAGTGCTCTCTGTCAGTCTAAAAACGTAATGGCAGCCTGCAGCTCTGAAAGGTATTCAAGTATGAAAGTGATTTTAAAATGGGATGATTGAGAGACACCTGGAAATGACAGATGGAAAGGTCTTTAGGTGACATCAAAGCTGTTTAAAGGAAAATGTAAGACAATCAGCGATATGTGGTAAAGCTTACATACACTTGATTTTTTTAATACGTTACTGTGTAAATCATTGGTTCTGTGATGCTGCATTTGGAGCAAATAAAATTGTATACAGAAGGCTGGAGTGAATAAAGCAAATGTAATTACTGCTTGAAGTCATCTTCGGAGGCATTTTACTTGGTAATAGTTTAAGCATAAGTGAAAGTAGTTTTCTAATGGATAATGCAATATTTCTGACTTAACAGTAAGGAATATAACCATTACCAGTCCTCCCAAAAATAGTCTTAACCGAGAGGTATTACACTATTGAAGGATTGTTCTGGGAGGTTTTCCTCCTTAAAGTGCACTTGAATATAATTTTTTATATAGTATCTTTCATTTAGACTGTCCAAACAGTTCTCTGGAGCTGGCAAAAAATGGAAGCAGGGAATTGAGGTGTCCTGCTCTCAGATGGCAGAAAGTAACTAATGGGGGGAACTGCCACAAACACTGATGGGATGGTGTAAGCACAATGAGAGGAATAGCACAGTATAACAAGCTACATTGGACTGACTAGTGATACACACTGGTAGATGGTGGCAAGGAGGAATGTAGCAGCAGTTCAAGAGGCTTCTTTGAGAGACTCTGTTTTCCGCTTCTAGGACTACTGCCTCTGCATCTTTTGACATTGTTTTAAGGGAACCAAAACTGTATGAATAGAAACAGACTGCTTTGGTGTTATTCCTGGAGGTTGGCTCAAATAAAGAGCACTAAAAGCAAAGTATTTCTGAATGGCTAATGGGTCATTTCAGTAAACAGTAAAGGGGATTGACATAGACCTTACATTACAAATCTACACAAGAAGCACCTTGCATCCAAAACACTGCCTCAACTGCTTTTGGCAGAGTAGAAAGTAGAAGGAAGAAATTTTAGCAGAGCCATTGAAATACACCACAAAAGCATGTTTTGGTGTTCAAAACCTTTCTTTTCTTATTCTATAGGTATTGCTCTGGGGGGCTGAGAACTGGGATAAAACACAAGTGTGTAAACTGTCTAGAAAAATCACTTCATGCACTTGCTTAAAAATTGTCAAAAAGAGAGTAAGATTTGACTGTGGCTTTCAGGATGTAGCAGAATTTAGCAAGAGGACTAAGTGATTTTATTCTTTCTGTACACCCATGGTTTTTCTTTCCTAACTCTGGTTTTCCTCCTGGAAGCTTTATCCAGCAGTTCCTAGGGCTACCACTTCTTTGCCAGAAATAGAGATTTTTATAAATACAGCATCAGTCCCTCTGCCAGAGCCATGAAAGATGTCATGTGGTTGAATTAGTATGTTAAACAGGACAAGAGCCAGGGAATTATATCTTTGCAGCTCTAACACTGTGCACTGAGAAATAACATGCGATAACGAAAATTAATGGTAGTAACGCATCAGCTAGTATAAATGTGACTGGCAATTCTTATTTATATATGCTTTCTGGTTTTAAGCCATGGAAATTATGCAGAGGGTCAAGTAAAGTGAGAACCTGAACAGCTGCCTATTGAAATTCAGTACTTGAAATTATGAAATTTGTAGACTGGTTTCATCCTGTGATTTGACTGTTCATCATTGTGACATCTGCTGAAAGCTCTCATGGTAGATATATCTAACACATTTCTCAAAGATCATTGATGATTCATTGTTTGGTCTTGTTTTCAGGGCTTTTTTTTTTTGTTGTTCCTTGTGTGTGGTGATTTCATGGGCTCATTACCAAAGTCCTGAGGCGAAAATGATCCCTAGTGTATCTTTTTCAAAGCCAGCTGAGAGTAGGGGGATTGATGATAGATAATTGTTAATATTAGGAGCAACTTTTTACTGGAGTTGTATTGAGTTGAGTTCAAACAGAACTACTGGATGTCAATGTGCTTGAAATACTATGTTTAGAGACTCACTTAGGTGCCCTTCCATTTAACTTGCATTCACAGAAGGCCGTATTCGTAAAGGCTACATGCTACATTATACAGATTTTGAATTTTATGTAGTTTTGTTTGAACTCTACTCATTTATCGTTCAATATCAGCATTCAGATATTTTCCTTGTCAAACATACTTTGTTGTTGACTAGCGCCATTTAAATTTCTCTGAATCCTACCTTTTTGCCTGATTTACATGAGTAAATCACATAGTAGGAATGGGTTTTAATGGATCAAGAGTATTTTTTCCTAGCTTATTGTCTTTGCAGTCTGCATACTAATTTGTTGGTTCCGACTCAAGCGCATGCAAGTCTGATGGCTTATTTAGAGCTGGATACTTGCAGAAATATCTGATTTGAGGATGAAGAATCAGGTTGTTTGTACCCACTAATGATCTTGACACACTCAAAGAATTAAGTAAAGATAAGCTATGCTTGTGGGGTAAGAAGCGACATGTTATAACTAAGCCAACAAAAATCCTGGAAGAAGGATTAGAGGAAATTACATAGTTCAAAAATCACATTTTTTAGACTTGTCTTAGAGTTTCTAGAGTCTTAGTGTAAGTTAAGGTGTTCCCCTGTTGCTCGAGTTCTGAGCTTGTTTTCTTCCCATTAACACTTTCTGAAAAGCTTTAGGACTCAGCTTTGCACAGCAAAATGGTGTACAGCAACAATGACATATCAATATTGCCACCATTCAAACAACTATTGCATGAAATAAGTGGTCTGCCTTAGTGGAGAGGAAAACCCCACAAATGTATTTTGTTACTAATTAACTTCTTGGGGCTTCGTTCATATCCTAATTTTTTTCCCGGATGGCTGGATCACTAGCTCTTTTTTTGTTATCCTCTGCTCCTGGCAATCTTTCATTCTGCCATAAATTCTGCTCTATTTTCTTTCCAGTCCATCATGACTGTTCTCCACAAGTTTGTATGTTTATTTGTACTATTTTACTGTCAGTGGCATACAAAAGTTTATCTAATGCCTCTACTTCTATAGGAAGCAAAAATAAATACTGTATGCTAGTTTTACCTAAAAGGATTTAGTCCCATGAAGTTCATTGATGCCTTGACTATGTGTGTGAGCAGAGCTCTGTGCTGCCCTCATTTTGTGAAGTCACATATCACAAGAACTGCAAAATCTGGAGCATAGTGAAGAACACTGGGTTTGTAAATTTAAACTCAAATTGCCTATGTTTAAAATGTGATGCAACTGATGCCAGCCTTCTCTAATTAGTCTTTGTTTCTGAATGATTCTTGAGCTACCATCTATCACCTGGAGTATAAAAAAAAAACGTTGCCGGTCTCTGGTACTCTAGGCTGATTTTTGCAGAATTTAAGAGTTAATGTGAGGAGGATTTTGGTAACTCTTGATTTTGATGAGGAGATTCTTTCAGACAGTTCTTTGCATATATTTTTAAATGTTAATTAGCTCATTTCATACGTTACCTTACAGTATTGTTTCCCACTCACTTCACAGTAGTTCCCCAATCTTCCATAGTCTGTTTGAATTTAAGACGTAGTCCTGCAGAGCTTTCTGTTCCTTATCTTATATTCAGGTCAGGGGCACAGCTCTGCTTCTCTCTTATCCTGTCTGAAGGACAGCCATTTGGCACTGTAGATAAGCCTGTCTAGGACAGGTGTTAGTTTATGTTTTGTGAGAAGACAAGACTGAGAATCAAGGGAAAAGGGAAGGTTACAGGGAAGGGAATTCAAAATATAGGGTCAGGTACTCAAGAGTGTGAACAGCCGAATTCCATGTGATTGACAAAAGGATAAGAAAATTGTCAGAGCAATCAAAGGCCAAAGTTTTGGAAACTTGTTAACTGTTGGTGTTTTAATCCAAGTGTTTTCTTGTTAATCAAACCCAGTATGTCTTTCTGGTCATATTATAATGATGTAATAAAGCTTAGATGGTTAAAAAAGGCACCCTTTTTGTTCTCACAATGAGTACATGGATAGGAAAGCAATTTGCAACAGTAGATTTAAATGCATATTTTCAGACATTCAAATTTAACTAATACAAATGGATATATCCTCTCTTTTGTAGTGCTTGAATTTGCCCTTACATCTGATTTGCTAAATTTACTTTGATTGATTTGAACATGTCTTGAATTCTACTGACAAATCAAAAGCTCTTTTTATTTATTTTTATTCAACAGAAATGAGATTTTACTGCTTGGGTGAGTGCTTTAAACCCTGCAAAACCTACTACCAGCTGTATGATAACTTCCTTTGTATTTCTGAAGCATGGAGAATATCAGTTTACTGGGGCCAATGTGAAATGGTTCTTGGGTTTGTGTTATTTAATATTATTTGCTTATGTATCATGAAATAATGATCTTGTTACAGGATCATCAGGAGTATAAGTAAATTTAAGTTTTAACTTACGGAGTAGTCGGTAGTGCTTCAGAAACTGTGCTAGTAACATTTACTTTTTCACCTCTCTGGAAAAAAGGTACTCTTGCTTTTGCCAAGCTAACTAAACTTATTTAGCTTTGAATGAAATTCACCCTTTTCTGTTTTCATTGCTCTCTAAAGTTCCTTGGATGATTGCCTTCAGCAATGAATATATAGACTGAAGGTTATTAAAAGCCAGCTTATCAGATGAGGTATTTTTATTCTGTGGGAGACAAGGCAAAGACCACGTCGGTTTGGCAATTTGGCATTTATATTGTGCATAATTGGGTTTAAATGAGAAAGAAGTCCTTCAGCATAGATAAGGAAGAATAAAATCATGTATTGTCCATGTTTCTGCGACAGGTTCTGAAATTGGATATATTGGAAAACAGAAAATCTGCAAAGGTACTTTGTGCTGTTATGTTATTGCTGTAGGCTTTCTATAATATACGGTTAATTATTCTATTAAATGCATAACATTTCATATGCTGATTGTGAAATGAAATTTCCCATCATGATACAGACTGGGGCAAGTACTCTTGGAATTCCTATTTCTAAACCAGGGTTCCTCAAGAACTGCAATCTCTCTTAAGAGTGTTTGACATGATGTACATCTGCCTTTGGGAAGTAAGCTCTGGAGACATGGGTCAGAAATTGTCTTGGAGTCTCTCATCAGACAGTAGTGTAGCAAGGAAGAGATGCTCATTTAAGGAGGTGATTATTTCCAGAAAGAGAATTAAAATTGTTCTTGAAGGTGAGAAAGAGAACTACTTAGTCTGTTTACAATGTGCAGGCAAAATGAATAGTGTTCTAGCCGAACTGTGTTTTGTACTTGTGTTAATGCAATTATTAACATAGTGTCTTGCCTAATAAGATTAGATACATCTGTCATCTTTGTAAGGCATTCACCTCTTTGCTGCAGTGGTTTTTGTATTTATTTTCCTTTATGCTATTCTTTTATGAATGAGTAATGTAGTTTTGTATAGGTGGAAATAAAACTGTTTCGTCTCCATAAATTGCTTAATAACAATGCCATGCATTTGCTTTTGTTTGTCACCATAAGAGCAAAGAGCATCCATTGCTCTGGATAAAATTGGAATTTTAATTAACCTTGCCAACAAAAGTCAGTAATTTTGTCAAAATCATGGTGATATTTTCCAAAAGGAATTACACTATTGTCTATGTTGGGAAGTATTACCCTAGTCACATTCTTATTTCCTCTTGGAATATTGTGTAAACACAAAAGCAAACGAAATAAAAGTTAATAAGCAAGCAATATTTTGACACATCTTCTTGAGCAACATTTAGATACTCATCTTATGCAAATCATTATTTTTCTTTGTAACACCTACCTAGAAAATAACATGGGAGTATCATAACTGGTGAAAAAAATGCTCTCAAAACAAGCTTCAGAATCCCAGTGACAAGAACTCATATTCTTTTTTTTTTTCTAAGCACCCTTGTAGGATTTTTCCTGATTTAGTAAGTTTGATTTTCATTCAGGTAACACTTTCTTCTACTTGATTAGTAGGGTAAGATGAAAAGAATTTATTTTAGACAAAGAACCAAATGAAAAAAAGGATCTGGTCAAAAATGAGCAGGACCTTCTTGGGTTTTATGAATGAAGGCCCTTAAGGCAATACTGACTGCACTTTGCTCAATATGTAGGTGGCCTCTGCTCTCTGCAGTGGTCTAAAATGAAGATTCTGGATGACAATGATGATCTTATTTCACAGATTTTAACATGCCAGTAACAATTATGTTCTTTTTTACCTTCTAGTATCTCTTTTCATTCTATACATTTGATGTTACATCAGAGTACCTCAAATAGAGTAGTAGGTATATTCATCCATCAACCTACCTCTCTCAGATGTAAGGAAATAGGCTAATGTCAGGAAATTTGCAATTGTTAGTGAAAGAATGATCTGGATTGATCATCACAATATCTATCACATCAGAGTTTCTCAAATGCGAGCAATACCAAAATGCTTTCTAATTCCCCTACACTAATGTTATTTTATAGCATTTCTGTTTATTCATTTGTATTCACTGTCTAGAACTCATGAAAATCCTATTAGGTCATGACTTTCAGGGAGAAAGTATACACAGAGCAATATACTGTACTTTTCTATTTAGTTTTATTCATTTTTAACGAACAAAGTAGATCTCTACAGACTTAATTTCTTCACTATACATTCTTTCATTTATATTTTAAAGTATAATGAAGTTGCAATGCTGTGTTTTAACCACAGCATAGGTTGCTATAGGAATTGAACCCATCATTTTGGCTTCACAGAAAAAGCAAGCTTGGAAAAGAAGGGTACGTTCACAAGAAACAAAATTCTTTAAAGTCTATTAGCTTAGATAATGATTCGATGTGACATGAAAGACGTATTCAAGTATAAAAGTGTATTGATTTGTGTGTTAACTCTGATAAAGATGGAAAATTCTCTCAACATGCAATTGTCTTGCAGATTGATCAAAACAACCCCCCCTAACCTGTTTATATAATTAACCCTTACATTCATAATACATTCATATGTAACTCCAAGTGCTTTAACAAAACCACCAAACTGAGAACACTTGCCAGTTGGCAGGCAGTAGGGGCGGCAGGGGGAACCCACATCATTATACATAAGATACTGTGGAAAACACTTTAAAAGTAGCTGTAATTGAGAGAGATGTTTTCTGCATGTAGGAAAAAAAAGACTGATTACTCTATGAAGATTTGGGGCCTGGGGACTGATACTAAAGAGCAATTTTAATGTTTGATCTTGCTATGGTACTTGACATGTGGATAAACAGAAATCTAGAGTTAAATTTGTGGTGAACAGCTGTGAGTTTCATCTTCTTAGAATTTCTTCCCTGATGTCTGTGCACGGAAATTAGTTTGCGTGAGTATATATTATTTTTTTTCATGTTTAACTGAAAGGATTAAAATGTCAGGTGTATACGAAGTTATGTTGACCCCATAGCTGGAGCTAAATCTTTTCTCTCACCTTTGTTTTCTGCATCATTTGTTCCAATAGGATGTCAAATTTATGAGGGAAAATCTAACTAATTACAAACATTAAGTATACTTGAGTGCTAAGTTTATGTGGGAAGTACTTTAGAACTACAACGCATTCTCTAAAGAGAGTAATAGGATGGGAATGGCAAACTAGACACTTCACATTGCCCCCTTTTACTGCCCAGCGAGAGGACGTGACAACATAGTCTCTTCTAAAGGCAGAAAGCATCTCAGTGCTGGTGGGGAGATTCTACCCTTTCGTTACAACTATTACATACATATGTACAAGTATGCTTTGAGTGGCTTTGCAATGTCTCTCACTCAAGGGCACGGCAATCTTTGCCAATTCCATAAATTGTTTTGGGGACAGTTTTATTGGACTTCCTTTTTAGTTAATTGACTACAAGCTACTATCAAAACCACAAATTTGCATATTTGTACCGGTATATTTCATTCTGTAGGAGCTCTCTCACTCAATCATTTCTGATTTAAACATTTTTGTCTTCTATTGGAACCTCAATAAGGATAATGTTGTTTGGAACTGGCTAGACTACCATTATACTTGTGAATGTATTATTTAGCAAGTGTTCTCAATGTCTTTTAGAAGACAGCAAACATGCAAAGTACTTTGCAATCATCAAGCAGACTTGTCAAGAGGGATAAGACTGCAATCCTTTCCTGTGTTGTCTGAGAGCTGCTTGATCTATGGATGGCTGTCTTTTTCCTTTATTAGTCTAGTCCTATTGGATATCATATTGCAGCTGTGCAAGTCAAATATTACTGACTCCACCAACCCAACCAGAGTGATTAATAGTCATTGCTAGCAACTAATTTCAGATGTTGTAAAGTGGGGGTTTTTCATTCTGTGGATAAACGCACAACTGCTTTGTTGTAGATAAACGTGCTGCCTTGAGATTCAAGAGGGCCTCAAGCTGGATGGATCAGACTAGACTCTGAATGTCCTGATGCAGTGGATTTTTAAATTGCAAGGATTTTACTTTAGACTCGTCTCTGCATTGCAATTGTTCATTCTAAATAGATAGTGCATCTGTCAAAAATGCAAAAGGAGCTTTAGGGGGTAGAGGTTTGTTAAAGACTGAAAAGTCTTCTTGAAAATCAGTTTTTGTCTCCTACAATTCCGCAGTGGTATGTAGACATCTTCTTTTGGGGAGAGAATCTTTCATTTCTAAATAACCACTTGCAAGCAAATGAAAGTCATGTATGGAGAAATTCTGCTTTTTCAATTCTGTGCTCACAAGAATGCTATCCTACCAAGTTATTCATTCATATTTAGCTGCTTTCATGTGTCCCGCAGATTTTACTGCATTGAACTGGGACTTGTGTGAATGCGGGTCTGTTAACAGATAGAGTTGAAAATGCTTTCTGGCTCTCGATCTCTAAGAATTTCATCTGTTTACTGAGGAGAACTGTTCTCATAACATAATGTTTCACTCTTTGTCATTAAACCATATCTAAATCATGGAAAGAGAAGAAATTTTCTTGTAATGTGTTTTGATTGGGGAAGCCATGCCCTGAAAGTTTATACCAATAAAACAAATGCTAGTGAGTTGTTTTGCAGAAAGGCCATTAAAATAAAATGAAAAATTAATTGAACTGTGAATTCCAGATTGCTGTTCTGATGAATCTCAGATCCAATGCAAAAAGCAAAATCTGTGTATTACAAAGACTTATGCCACGGTTGCTCCCAGCTATACCAGTATAAGTGAGATGATTAACACTAGAATGAACTGTGCAATAAGGGACTTATAGTACCACATTAAATATTATCAAGAATGACTAAGAAATGGGATGAAAACAGTTTATGCATGAGAGAAAACTGAAGAATTTGAAAGCACTCAGCCAAACTTGGAAAATGATTGAACCTTCATGGGATGCTTTACTTGGAGATTGATTACACCTGGTTGTTCTTGGTGCTTGCCTTTTCTGTTGCAGTGTGGTGGAACAATTTTCTAGGACTGTAGTGAAGCCACACTAGTGTATGTGGTAAGAGAAATGATGAGGATGAGAAAAAAGTTTGTCATAGAGAAATGGGAAATCAACACGATATGTTGACATTTTTAGTATAGAAAAATGTGAAACTTCTCAAGAAAACAGGGGAATTATTTAATGTGTGCACATTGTTTCCAGGGCTTGTTGCTGAGGGCATTGCCTGGTAAACAAAGAGTCTGAGTTCTTGTTCCTGGACCCGCCACAGATCTAGAGAAGCTTTAGAAAATCCCATATCTGATAAAGTATACAGAAATTACTAGTGGTAGCTTACCATTCTTTCTCCTTCCTGCAAAAGCTCCTCCTCACCCTAAGGAGGTGATCCAAGCAACAGTGAGACACAATGTCTAGGAAAGAGAAAATTTGCAGAAAAGTTTGGCGCTACAGCATGAGTTGTTATTGAGACACACTATCTTAGCAGAGTCTATAGCACTGAAGGTTCAGCAGAGACATCTGAGGCAGCTCATCCCAGGATTATCCTGGCACATTTGCAAATGCAAAGCACCAGCTGAAATACTGTTGTGGCGGATAAGGAAGCAGGTTTTATGCCACTACTAATATCTAATTGCTAAACACATGCCCACAGTACAGATCTCGCTGGGCTTTGCTCTAGTCCCAAAGTGGAATTCTAGAGCTGGCAAAGAGCAAAAGGGAAGAAGGGCTTGAACTGATTTAATGGAGGATCTTTCCAGAAGTTACTCTTGGCAAATAGCTTAAGCAGCAGTTGGTCCTACATGAAGTGGAGACAAGCAAATGGGAGTAAGGGATGAGTTCTGGCACTAGGAGTTTGATCTTTGACCTAGCTTGTAGCTTTTGTCTCCTACATGGTTATCTTAATATGTAGTCTCCTGCACTACTCTAATCTGATCACAGTTGGCATTGCTTCTGTGGAAGAGGTAGTAGAGATGTGGCTTTTTCATGCACCAGATGAATTTTCCTCCCCTTCCCCAAACTGTTGCTGCTTCTCTTCCACCCAAGAAACCCTCAAACACTCTCATCAGTTTTCTCTCAAGGCTGTGTATTTCTGCTCTTCACGCTATGTCAAACAACCTTTCTCTGTCAATAACCCAAGTTCCTTCCAGACCAAGATCTCACTTGGCTACAGGCATAACCCTTCCCAAAGAGCAAATACTGTGCCAAAGTCGTGCACAACTTGCACAGCAAGTTCCAGTACCTGAATGCCTTTGAAGTGATGATGATTTAGTACACCAGCTTGAATAAAGCCAGGCCAAATTTATGTCCTATAAGACCTTAACTTTGTTTGTCCTGAAAAAACTTTGTAATACCTACTGAAAGATGAGAAATCAGTTAACACTTGTTGGAGCAATTGAATCATGTTTTACGAGTTATGCATTAGCAAACCTACAGCAAAGCAGTGGATCTGTGTAGCAGTTTAGGATGACATCCAGGCATCAAACGCATTGGAACAAGAATAATGTTTTACTCCATTGTCCTCAAAGATTCTTCCCGGTTGGAGGAATTGCCGGAGGCTGATCAGGCACATCACTTGTGCCCCTATTCTGCAGTCATGATAAATAGAGATTATGAAATAAAATACATATTTTGTATACTTAAGCTTTAAAGTGAACTCCATTTTTCTTGCTTAATGTCCTTAATTATATTTCTACTTCTTTTGGTGCATCTCTGAGTTCAGACTTGGAATGATGGGAGGAATAAACCAGAAAAAAAAATAGCTTGAAATTAGCAGACATGCTCATTTCTGCTGACTTTTGAGGCTCAAAATCAAGCATTCAAACCCCAGTTTGGTACTCCCCTGGTATCAATACAGGCCAGGGGATAAAGGGATTGAGAGCAGCTCTGAGGAGAAGGACATGAGATACTGGTGGATGAAACGCTGGACGTGAGCCATCAATGTGCATTTGTACCCAGAAAGGCAACCGTATCCTGGACTGCATCAAAGCAGCATGGCTAGCAGGTCAAAGGGGATGATTCTGGCCCTCTGTTCTGCTCTGGTGAGACCCACACCTGGAGGACTGCATCCAGCCCTGAGGCCCTCAACGTAAGAAGGACATGGACCTATTGGAAAGAGTCCAGAGGAGGACCACAAAAATGATTAGAGGGCTGGAACACCTCTTCTATGAGGAAAGAGTTAGGATTTTTCAGCCCAAAGAGAAGGCTCTGGGGAGACCTTATTGTGGCCTTACAGTACTTAAAGAGGGCTTATAANCTGGGGAGCCCTTATTGTGGCCTTACAGTACTTAAAGAGGGCTTATAAGAAAGATAGGGACAAACTGTTTAGTAGGGCCTATTGTGATAGGAAAAAGGGTAATGGTTTTAAACCAAAAGAGGGTAAATTCAGGCTAAATATAAGGAAGAATTTTTTTTACAATGAAGCAGGTTGCCCAGGGAGGTGGTATCTTCTCCATCCCTGGAAACATTCAAGGTCAGGTTGGATGAGACTCTAAACAACCTGGTCTAGTTGAAGATGTCCCTGCTCATTGCAGGGCGGGGGTTGGACTAGACAACCTTTAAAGGTCCCTTCCAACCCAAACAATTCTCTGATTCTATGACGTTTGAAAGTTGACTCATAATTAATTGCTAATAACTCAAAATTACATGTATGTGACACGTGCATCCTCTTACCATTTAATTTAAGACTATGATTAGTTTTGAGGTTAAAGCTGTAAAGAAAAATCAGCCACAGTGATGTGGCTGCAAGCAGAGGATGGAAGATTCTGCAAAGTGTGCAGCAGCACGGGTATGTTAACGAGAACCCAGCAGAGGTGAACTGCGCTAGTGTTACCTTGCTTCACGGGAGGGTTTTTCGCTGCCTGCTGAGCTCCACGCGGTTCAGCACAGGCTGCTGCCGCTTTGTGAATAACTTGCTTGAGAGCTGAACTGAGGGTGCATACACCACGCTACAGTCGTAGGCGTACACCCAGAAAAAAAAAAAAGAGGCTATCAGTGTACTCAGGCAGTCTTTTTCAGAACTTAAAAGATGCCCTGTAAGGCAAATGCAATCAAAGATGTATGGAGTATAGCTGGCTCTGAGAAAACAGTGTTCCAATGTGGACCCGCAGCGGGACACCATTTCCATAGCTGTGATAAGTCTGGTTTCATGGTTGTCACATCTTTAGTCTCTCACTTTTTTACTTTCCTGTGTAATATCTCCTTTAGGCTCCTCTGAGATATTCACCAAAGGCTGAAACATCACCCCAATTTAGGAAAAAACATGGTAAATTCCAGTATCGTTTTTATAGGGAAATGAAGCTTTCCTGAAAAGTCTGTATGCATGCAAGCTATTTAATAGTCTTTGCAATGTACTAGAAGTTCTATTTTGTTGTTGTTCTTTGAGGGGTGGGGTTGCCAGTGCATTTATTTTTTTATTACTTTTCCCTTCTTCTTTAAGTGTCTGAATTCTTCATTCTAGAAAAGTTTAGGCATGCATCTTCTGATGAAAGCTGGCCTGCCTGCATACAAGACACCCAAGTAGGTGACAGCTGGGAGAATACCAATGTGTTATTATAATGACAAAGCTAGAGTAGGGTGGAGGGAATGCCTGTATTCACAGACTGTTTCCAAGAGGAAAGTATCACCTTTTTGAAGCTTGTCCTTTCTACTGGAGGGATTTTTTTCACCATTTTTCTACTCCAGATGTTAATTCTATGGCAAAGAGTAGTGCAAAATTTTAACTAACTTTTTTAGCTTTTCACTATACATAAGGACTTAAAAGCTCAGGTAAAACATGCAAGCTGGTAAAAGTGGGACCTGAATTTCTCAGCAATCTCAATTTTTTATATGTTAGAACATGAGTTTTGCCTTTGAATTTTAACTTTACCATTGAGTGTGGGCCAGTGTTATTCAATTCGGTATTGGGAATTTTTTTGGGGGGGATAGGGTGGATTAAAACTACACTGGTAAAACAGTAGAATGCAACATTGCTCTATGCTCATACATAAATCAGTATCAAGTATACTGACAATGGAATTAATGTTTCTGTCTATATATTCCTATTTTAGTAAGCCATTGTGGCAAGGGAAAAATATCTTTTTGTGGAAATACATGGCTTTTTGTCCTCACTGGGTGTGTGACAACACATTTTTTATTCTTGCTATTTTATTTTTTTTCAGATTGACATTTCTGTTCCTGGGTATACATGTAATGAGAGTAGGGAATATGGCCCTTTGGTAGGTAGGCTGTTTTTTACGCAGAGAATCATCAGGATCAGATAATATGAGTCTTGACACTGTTTTCAGTTTACTTTTATTAAATCATCTGGAATGCATGGTTTAGCTGCTTTGTAAGTCTGAGTCTTTTTTTTAATACTTTCTGCAGTGTACATAAAGCAGTCAAAGTAATAGAAAAAATGTTTAAATTTGACTGACAGGTGGTCATGATTTAAAGACACTCAGTCCCAAAACCTTTTCATGAAATAGTTTTTGAAGCTATCACCTTAGACAGTTAACCTTAAACGAATTGATTTTTAAGGTATCCAGTTTGAAACTTTAAGCTAATGAAATGGCCATGCAGTGGCACCCATTGGCAACGGAAGACAGTCATATTTTCCTTACCTGCGTCACTAATGTCTATGCAGATATCGCCATTAGGGTATCCACTGCTGTACAGGAAATGCAAGGCCTTTGTCATGCATCATTCAAGTTAAAAGTAGCATGAAAATCAAACCTATAGGTTTTGGTCTGCCTGTAACAGACAAATTCAATGCAGCCAGTTGTACCCTTGACCCTTTCTTAACACACAGGTATCAGCTCTGCGCTGTACACTAGAGTAGCTCTTAAATACAGTTTCTTTCTGTGCTGACACTTAAAGTTTCTGAGAGAAAAGAAGAGGAGAGACAAACAATGGGTCGAATGAGAGCAGCAGTAAGAAACTTTAGCCAGAGAATATCTTCACAGAAGAATACTTTCTCGATATTCTTCTTGAAGCCTCAAATAATCCCTAGCGAAATGCCTCTTCAGTTGAAATACTAAAGATTTTTGGTACAAAAAGGCAGCCCAACATACATATAAACAGGAAAACAAATAACACAAAATCCTGCCTTCTTTTTAGGCTTCAGTCAGTCCAGCAGTAAATACGTTTTCTGTTTTAAACATCATTAATTTCTTTGAACATGAAATTGGATTTTTATATATCTGTTCACTAAAAATGAGGTTTCCCTGGCTAGGTGATAGCTCCTTTATGAACACAGAAATTGCAATGCAAATTTGTACATGTGACTCCTAAGATTCGCTATACTGCCCCTTTCACTGGAACTGCAGCCTGGCCAAAAAAGCCAGCTGTAGAAAGGAACTGGAAAGAATTCTTTCCGTAATTTCTTGTGTTTCATTATACAAAAATATTATGCAGTGATTAAGAGATTAAAACCAAAACCTTTCACAAGAGATTACCTAGCTGAAGTACTTTTTTTTTTTTTTTGTGGTTTAACCAAGTAGAAAGAGATGCTTTCTCTTGGTTTGATAGAAGAGTTTTCTCGTAAAAGGCATAAGAATTTTTCCACACGAAATTTTCTGTTTTTCAGAAAATCATCTTATCTTTGATGAAGGAGGGAAAAAACCTTATTTTGGAAAATCAAAGACCTCTAATTGTAATTTTAATTCTTAATTATTTTAACTGCTTTAGTTAATTCAACTTATTGAGTCTTTTGTTGCAAGAAAAAATAGAAGTGTGTGGAACTTCTTTGTCAAGCTAATTACTGACTCGGGGTTTTCTACACTTGGAATAACATAATGGAAAAGTTAAACCATACTATGCCATTTTAAGGAGAAGATGATATTATGGCATGCTGCCATCCCATGTCCACGGCTACCAAAATTCTTGGTGCAGTCAGTGTTTTTCACCCTATGTCCACGTATCTTGCATTGATGTGCACTTAGGTACCATTAGTATATACAAATGGAGAGGAAAAAGCTGTATTTACTATTTATTTTTCTGTAGGGCTCTAGTAATCAACCATTTGCTGAATGCTCAGCATTGTGGTTCTCATCCTGAGAATCAATTGCAGGCCTCAGATGCTGTGAATTGGGTATTTTTTTCAAGTACAGAGTGTCTGCATCAGTAGTGATCTTAATACACTCGGCAGCTTAGTCAGAAGTGAATCTAAAAAGACTGCATCAAAAACATGTACCTTCAACTGATCTTAGCTGAAACGAAAGCAGGTAATGTCTCCCAGTTAATGTGTGGTGTGCCTTCAATTAAAGCAGATGTATAAACAAGTTTAGGTGACCTTGGCTGATATAGCAGCAAGAATAACTGCAAGAGCGGAAAGAATTAATAAAGCCAAGGACAATCTAAACTGCTTTTCAGCAGACAGTGCTGACAGCAACAGAAAAAAAACATTCCCTCCTGTACAAAATCGATGATCTTGAAAATCATCACAGAAGATCTAATCTTGAGTTCTCTTCGTATACCTACAATTGGGAGAGTGCTGATGCACTGGAGTTTCCAAGCAGAACTCTTTACTCTGCAACTTGATTATTCACCATGTGCCTAAAAGTTCCATAGAAAAAGCCAGGCTACATAAGACTTCATATTTTCCCACCTTGTTTTCTTAAAAGATGAAAAAACTACACATTTGTACTTCATTATTACTTACTACATTTGTTTTGCCCCCCTGCCCACCCACAGAAATTCAGCTGAGTTAATTCAGGATAACGAGGATAGATGGAAATATGCTGGGATGCAAAAAATGAACTCCTCTTATGGAGAAAGATGGATAACGTCCTTTGTTTGCATAGTGATTTTGATAGGCTGGATTTAAAGAACAAAGTGATAATTTACATTTTGAATTGCTAAGGATGAATTTTTCTTTTTTCTTTTAGAAACAGGTAGTAACTATAAACGAATAGAATAAATACTCTCTAAAGTTAGACTTCTGAAGACTGTAAATAATATTTGTTACTAGTTAGAGGACTTGTTTCTCTTGATTTTATTATTACCATCCCATTTTCCAATAATGTGAACTAGAAAGCTTTATTTTAAATGGTAATACTGGGTAAGAATTTTTTACTCATGCTTAAAAATACTGCACATATGTCCTAAAAATTTAACTGCTTATATTTAAGGAAATAACGTATTGAGTTATACACTTTCAACCTAGGTTACTTTCTTATCAAAGCTAAGTCTGCAACACCTGTATTCTGGAAGTTACAGTATTTATTCTATTGTTTCAACCTGCGTACGAATGTGACAAGGTCATTGACAGGAAAACGGTTATTGCGGTATGAGTAGGTAAATAATGGAAAAAAGAAGATAAGAGAGCTCCTTCTGATATCTTCCCTGGCCATAATCACATTGTCCTGATATTCTATTTGCTACCTTTTCCCCCACTTTACCCCTTCAAGAATTCATAAGGAAATTTTAGAGAAAGATAATCTTCAGGCTGACAAAGGTATATTCTAGAACTGACTGGGAAAATATAACCTTCTTTATGGGTTTTTATGGGGTTTATGTTTTTTCAGTCCTTTAGGAAAAAGAAAAAAA
>VXAK01022172.1:439-11635 GCA_013399435.1 Arenaria interpres
GGATTCTGCCCCTCTGCTCCGCTCTGGGGAGACACCCCCCCAGTGCTCCAGGTGGGAGCACTGTGCCCAGCTTTGGAGTCCTCACCACAGGAACAAGTCCAGCAGAGGGTCACAGAGATGCTGGGAGGGCTGGAGCCCCTCTGCTGGGAGGGGGGGCTGAGAGAGTTGGGAGGGTTCAGCCTGGAGAAGAGAAGGCTCTGGGAAGACCTTGGAGCCCCTTGCAGTCCCTCAGGGGGCTCCAGGAAAGCTGGGGAGGGACTCTGGATCAGGGAGGGGAGCCCTAGGAGGAGGTGGAAGGGTTTGACACTGAAAGAGGGGAGATTTAGACTAGATACCAGAAAGAACTTGTTTGGTGTGAGGGTGGTGAGAGCCTGACCCAGGTTGCCCCGAGAAGCTGTGGCTGCCCCATCCCTGGAGGGGTTCAAGGCCAGGTTGGAGGGGTCTTGGAGCAACCTGGTCTGGTGGGAGGTGGGGGCTGGAACTGGATGATCTTCTAGGTCCCTTCCAACCTGAACCATTCTGTGATTCTATGATGACAATCTCCATGAACATCACCCCAATGCTGGGGGCTGGGGTGTCCCGCAGAGTTTTGTGTCTAAGAGGGGAGGGAGCAGCAAGGCAGGGTCCACGTGGGGATCCCCTGTGGGGGTCAGCAGCCAAGTGTAAGCCCTCGGTTCTGCCGCCAATCCAACACGGAAGGGGGGCTTATTCCAGTTCATAGAGAAGACCCCGTGCTGGTTGCTCCCCGCTTGCCTGCTGCAACCTCTCCTCACGCCCGGGCAAGTGCCTCAAGGCTTCTGTCCCAAAGCACTGTTTGCAAGAAGTGGGTTCCAGGTTGGGGATAACGTGTCTGTGGGAGAAGCTGCAGGAGCCAAGTAAGGAACAGAGCCAGCTCTCAAGTGGGAAATACGAAAGGCAGTGCAGTGGAGCTCTGAGGAGCAGCTGAGAAACTGAAGCTTCGCAGCCCTCCTCCATCTTCTGTCCCATGACAAACCACATGGAGTCCAAGCCTGATCCGGGGACTGGGAAGCTCCTTATCCCAGTCTTTTCCCTAAGCTGCCTCTCTCCATGCCGGCACATGGCAGAGGCTGCCAGAGTTCAGTGCCTGGAGAGAAGGAACGGCTGCGTGGAGAGCCAGGCCTAGGCTGAAGTAAGTTACTTTGGAGAGGGTGAGTGTTTGGGCCATTAAAAAGGTCAACCCTTGGCTTATAATGCATTAAGTCTTCATTCCTCTGCCTTCTCTCCAGCCAAATTTCCTTACCCGAGCTGCCAGGGGGCTTGCATTTTCTACCTATTTGGAGCTTTCCTGGAAGAGACAGTGATTTTCCTTCTTAACATGTTACACCAGAATGCGAAAGGCAGCTGTACTGCTCAGAAATCTTCATTTTTTTAATTATTTTTTTTTTTAATCCTGATTTTGCACATTTGTCTTAACATTTCTGTCCCAGTTTTGCAGGTGGTCTGCACACACAGGGTGATTCCGACACACTTCAGGGAGCCGTTGCTGGGTTGTGTGGGGTTTTTTTGGTTGGTTTTTTTTTTGGTCTTGTTTTTTTTTTTTTTTTAAGCACAGATCACCTGCTCAGGATTTGGGAAACGAGGCCAGGATTTCCAGAACACATCAGAGGGAGAGGGCGCAGCCCAGCGCACAGCACACACGCTCGGGTCGGACTTGGAAAAGAGCAGACGGAAATCTGGCAGCTGTGAAGTGGCTCAAACGAGGTAATTTAAAATTCCAGTGGCCCCGAGGAGATCCTTGGTTCCTCATACCAGAGAAATGTCAAGTGTTAAGTTGTTTTATTTCAAAAGGTGTCTTTATTCTGTATGTATTACCAGGAGTTAATCTGTGAGCTTCTCCGATTCATCTTCTGGATACCGTGTAGCGTCCAGACTAATTCCTAACACATATCTTTGGCCAAGATCTTATTTTCCTCAAACTCAGATAGACATTTTGTCCTGTGGAATAAACGCAGAAGGTCTGGTGCTTTGTCCGGTGACTTGTGTTTCAAACATCATTATTTATTAACATTTTCCATTTCCTTCATAGCTTTCGGGTTCGGGTTACACCAGGCCTAAGAAGTGCTACAGTGTGAGGCTGCTTTTTCCTTCGTTGCGTGGGGAGACTTGTATCAAAGGCAATTATCCTACAGATTATCTGTTTATTTTAGAGTTTTTAAGACCATCAATCCTCAGCTCTTGCAATTTTAGGGCAAACTTTGGGAATTTTCAAAGGGCACGAGCACTTACTCTGGGAGGAAGGGCAAGATCTTCAGCTGCAGATGGGAAGCTGGAGGCCACAGCAGGGTTCCCAGGTCACCGGCCCGAGTCCTGGACCAGACCAACTCCAAAGCCTTCCTCACTTCTGTTGGCAGCTCCCGGCCCAACAGAACCAATAATTGGCCAAAAAGGAATAGCAAGGGCATGGATGAAGAACCCCATACCCCTTCCCCTGGTCTGAGGGGTCAGGGAGGAACCTCCAGGTTGACCTGGGGGGGGTGTCCAGCTGGTTATAAGCCTGATGTGTGCCAGCGAGCCAGCAGGAACCATAGCTCGGCCACAGAGCATGGCTCGGGATCTGAGCCAAAATCTAGGGAACCAGTCGCATTTTCACTTAATCCAGTATTATCATAGAATCTCAGAGTGGTTCAGGTTGGAAGGGACCTTAAAGACCATCCAGTTCCAACCCCCTGCCCTGGGCAGGGACACCTCCCACCACACCAGCTTGCTCCAAGCCCCCTCCAACCTGACCTTGAACCCCTCCAGGGATGGGGCAGCCACAGCTTCTCGGGGCAACCTGGGCCAGGCTCTCACCACCCTCACACCAAACAAGTTCTTCCTGAGTTCTCATCTCCATCTCCCCTCTTTCAGTGACAAACCCTTCCCCCTCCTCCTAGGGCTCCCCTCCCTGATCCAGAGTCCCTCCCCAGCTTTCCTGGAGCCCCTTGAGGGACTGGAAGGGGCTCTGAGGTCTCCCCGGAGCCTTCTCTTCTCCAGGCTGAACCCCCCCAACTCTCTCAGCCCCCCCTCCCAGCAGAGGGGCTCCAGCCCTCCCAGCATCTCCGGGGCCTCCTCTGGCCCCACTCCAACAGCTCCATGTCCTTCTTGTGCTGAGGACTCCAAAACTGGACATGGTGCTCCAGGTGGGGTCTCATGAGAGCAGAGTAGAGGGGTTTGATGATGAAAACAAGCGAAGCCAGTTACACCAAAGTGCCCGGTACCCAATTTCAAGCTCAGTAATACTGACTTTTAAGGTCAATGGCTGAATGAGCAACTCTCACGTGACTCCCAGAAGGGTCCTCCCCGTTCCGGGAAAAAACGATCTATGATTTTATGTGCAGTGTCAAAGACCTCCTCTCCTGCGAGCAGGAGGAATAGCCATGCAGATGCTGGTTCATTATTTAAAGATCTCTAATGTGTACGGTACAATCTATTTAAGCCCTTTTCCAGTCAAAACTGCTGCCGCCTTTGCCTCAGGAGGGAGAGCCGAGGCGGGGGGGGTGTATCTGGCCATGCCCTCGTCCCCGTCACGCTGGAGCCGGCGTGGAGCTGGATGCTGAGAGCTGCTCAAACTGGGAAGCTGGTGGGGCAGAGCAGGGAGTCCCCGGGGCAACCTGACCCGTTTCTCCCTAAGCCACCGGTCCCACCCGTGGACACCCTCACTATCCAAAAATACGTCCTGGTGCTCTGCGGCTCCCTTCCACCACCCCCAGCCGTGGTGACACTGAAATATCCAGCCTCCCTCCCAGCCTCCACAGAAATCCCAATATTTGGGTTGGTTTTTTTTTTTTATTTTTCTGGATTTTTGTCCCCCGCTCCCTGGCTTTGCCCTGCTGGTTGGTTGTGGTTGGACTTGATGATCTCAAAGGTCCCTTCCAAGCATGAAGATTGATTCTGGGATACGGTGGGAGATTGCGAGCCTCCCGGTCCAAACAGAAAGATGATCTATGCTCTACTTGCGTTATTCCCTGTTAAGCTTTAAAGCCGTAACAGCCTCCCCCTTATCCTTCAACGCCGCCTCATCAGCGTGACCAAGGACAGGTTGTTCACCAATAAAGAAATGACCTTTGCTAGAAATAGCCGTCACTGTAAATCTGGCCTTCCCTGCCCCTCCGTATACGAGCCTGCAGAAATGTCACTGAGGAAATCAACTAATTGGATGATGTCAAATCTGCCAGAGGGTGCAGCTTTTGGGGGCGGTGGGCCGTGCGCCGAAGGTTACCCTCACCTGCCACGTTCCCAACTTTCTAGATCCCATCCACAGTTTGATCCCGCGTTGGCAAAGGGAGAGTTTGCCCCCGACCCCAGTAGATCTGGGTAAAGTCACTAATGGATGTGCGGTGCCTTGAAACCCAATTCTCTATCAAGTTAACGTGCATCACGTTCTGTGGCGGCACGCTGGCCCGCTGCTGCTTTGTTTCTCCACGTCCCAGGAGTAATTACATAAATATATATACGTACAGCACGCCATAAAAATGCACACAGCAACGAGATAATTGTTCTAATCCTCCCTTCTTTCTTTGTTCCTCGCTGGGAAAAATTGCGCTCGTCTGGCTTCTTACGGGACTTGGTGGCACCCACCAGCCGCTCTCTCTTGGAGGGAAAAACGATTTGGATATTCCCTCTGCTAGGTGGGGGCCGGGGGCGGGGGGGAGGAGGGAGCGTGGAATGCCCCACTTTATTTGTGCAATGAAAGCCCGACTCTGAGGCTGGCGGCTGGGAAAAGGCGATTCCCACCCTGTGGAATTAGGCAGCCCCGTTGCCGTCACAGCCCCTCAGGAAAGCCTGTCATTTCAGCCCTGCTCCCGGTTGCGCTTAAGGCGTAAAAACATCACGGTTTGTTCTTCCTTCACCAGCAAAAGAAGCAGATCTTGGGGTGTCGCAGCCCCTTCGCTCTCCCGTCACCAGCTCCATTAACCCCACTTAACCCCACCGCCCGCAGCCTCGTAGGCGAAGCCCCGCAGCCTGGCTCAAAGAGCGGATGAGGAACATCCTCACCTGCCTGTCCTTCATCTCCCCTCTCTTGTTCGGCTGAAATTCCTCCCGCAGCGCTCAGCAGTGCAGGCCATGTCGTGTTCACCTTAAAGCCCACCCAGTGCCACCCCCCTGCCCTGGGCAGGGACACCTCCCACCACACCAGGTTGCTCCAAGCCCCCTCCAACCTGGCCTTGAACCCCTCCAGGGATGGGGCAGCCACAGCTTCTTGGGGCAACCTGGGCCAGGCTCCCACCACCCTCACACCAAACAAGTTCTTCCCCACATCTCAGCTCCATCTCCCCTCTTTCAGTGTCAAACCCTTCCCCATCCTCCTAGGGCTCCCTTCCCTCATCAAGAGTCCCTCCCCAGCTCCCCTGGAGCCCCTTGAGGGACTGGAAAGGGCTCCAAGGTCTCCCCGGAGCCTTCTCTTCTCCAGGCTGAACCCCCCCAACTCTCTCAGCCCCCCCTCCCAGCAGAGGGGCTCCAGCCCTCCCAGCATCTCCGGGGCCTCCTCTGGACCATGCCGGATCCATCTGCACATGAGGTCAAGGACGAGGAATCACATTCCTGAAACGCAGACGTCGCGGTGCAGTTGGGCCAGTGGAGGGGCGACAGAAGGTGGGGTGTGGGTGGGGGAGACCCACACGCTGCAGACAGTGGTTCCCTGTTCTGCATCAGAAAACTCTGGGTTAGCCCTACTTTCTCCAAGTTTATTATCAACTCCCCTATTAGTCAGCTTGCAATGGTTTGGGTGAGTTTTGTCATTAACGTTTTGATGCCCTTGAGAACTGCGTGCATCTTTAGTGGCCCCAGTTTTCCTCTTCTCAAAAAAAAAAAAAAAGAAGAAGAGAAAAAAGCAGCAGAGTGTACTTTGCCCATAAATAACAGCTTTCGATCTTTTATGCTTAGTGCCTCCTGTACCTTTTCCAGTTCTTCAATACCCTTCCTGTGTGGTCTCCCTAGCCATTTTGCAAAGTATAATTAGGCTTGTGTAGGACATACTGCAGCACTAGTGAGGTAAAGAATGCCATTGTCCCTCTCTTTTTAAAATAAACATCACACAGTGTGACCAGCAGGACTGGAGCAGTGACCATCCCCCTGTACCGGGCACTGGTGAGATCCCACCTCGGGGGCTGTGTCCAGTTTTGGGCCCCTCACAACAGGAAAGACATTGAGGGGCTGGAGCGGGTCCAGAGAAGGGCAACGGAGCTGGTGAGGGGTCTGGAGACCAAGGAGAAGGGTCTGGAGAACTTCTGAGGGAGCTGGGGGTGTTCAGCCTGGAGAAAAGGAGGCTGAGGGGAGACCTTCTCGCTCTCTCCAGCTCCCTGAAAGGAGGGTGTAGCCGGGGGATCAGGCTCTTCGCCCAAGGAACAGGCGATGGGACAAGAGGAAACGGCCTCAAGGTGCACCAGGGGAGGTTTAGGATGGATATTTGGAAAAATTTCTTCACCAAACAGGCTGCCCGGGAAAGTACATACCACTCCTGGAAGTATTTAAAAGATGTGTAGACGTGGTGCTGAGGGACATGGGTTAGTGGTGGCCTTGGCAGTGCTGGGTTAACGGTTGGACTCAATGATCTTAAGGGTCTTTTCCAACCAAAACGATTCTATGATTTCTTACCAACTAATCCAGCTATTAGTTTAATTTAAGATGCCCTTCATAAACAGCGGCCTTGATCCTCTGGAACTGTTCGCTTTTTCTCCTTGCAGTAATATTTTTTTTCCTTTCTCTTCTACAGTTCTTCTCAACTTCAAACACGGCCTTCTTTTTTAATATACGCCTTTTTCATAACCTAATTGCTTGTTCGACAACCACCGACACCCTGTGTAAGACAACCAAAAGGGACAAACTTTAGCCAAGTAAAAGACAGGAAGCCACCTCCGGGTAGGGTTTGGGAAAAAGCATCTCAGGTAGGTACGGCAGCACAAGTGAGAAAGCGAGACTCTTTCTCCACAGACAGAGACAACAGAAAGATCCTTTTCTAAGAGCTATGGAAGAAAATAAGAGATGGAGCAGGTTCTGAGGAAGCCTTGCTGCCCGGCTCCCGTACACACACCCATTCTACGTGACACTGGGTATGTCAAATCTCGGCTTAACCAGCTGTAGGTGCTTCATGGAGGCGTCTAGGAAAACGGCAGGTTGACAGGTGGGAATGTAAAGGTGTGAAGGTTGTACAGACCATACTTTTTTTTTTTGGTCCTACTGAGATCCTGTTCATAGAAAATGAGGGGCTGGAAATGCAATCGGAATACTGAACTGGGAAAATGTAAAGCCTTTCTGTAACTCCGCATAAATGCCAGAGAAATCATAAAATGTAATACGGCTGTCTATAAAGATTATGCAGGAAATTCCTCTTTGCCCAAATACAATATCCTAGGTTGCCTTTAAAGAGAACGCCTGGTTAACTTTGGATCTACACCATCAGCCATCCCCACAGCACACCAGTAACAGAGGAACACCCCCTTGGAGCACAGGCATCAGCGATGCCCAGACCATCCACTTGGGTCACACCAACCCCCTGCAGCACTACAGGCTGGGGGCAGAGTGGCTGGAGCTGCCCAGCAGAAAAGGACCTGGGGGTGTTGGTGGACAGCCGGCTGAACAGGAGCCAGCAGTGTGCCCAGGTGGCCAAGAAGGCCACCAGCATCCTGGCCTGTATCAGGAACAGCGTGGTGAGTAGGACTCGGGTGGTGATCGTCCCCCTGTATTCAGCACTGGTGAGGCCCCACCTCGAGGGCTGTGTCCAGTTTTGGGCTCCCTACCATAAAAAAGACATTGAGGTGCTGGAGCGGGTCCAGAGAAGAGCAACAAAGCTGGTGAGGGGTCTGGAGCACAAGTCTTATGAGGAGAGGCTGAGGGAACTGGGCATGTTGAGTTTGGTGAAGAGGAGGCTGAGGGGAGACCTTATTGTTCTCTACAACCACCTGAAAGGAGGGTGTAGAGAGGTGGGGGTCGGTCTCTTCTCCCAAGTNGTGTTGCTTTTTGTTTGTTGTGTGGGTGGTTTTTGTTTTTCCTTTTTTTGGGGTTTTTTTTTGGTTGGTTTTTTTTCAAAATTAGGCTGACGGTTGGACAAGATGATCTTTAATGTCCCTTCCAACCTAGAAGATCCTGTGATTCCGTGATTCTGTGATCATTGATCAAACCCCAGGCCTTCTTGGGAGCCCATCTGGAAGCAATTACCTTGCAGATGTGAAAAGACAATCTATTATGGCAACCAGCGCTCCTACCAAGAGGAAATTTGTATCTAACAAATTATACAGCCAGAACCCTAGACATCGTACGATAGGACACTAGTGCTTGACGGAAAGAATCTCAAAGTACAGAGCAGGAATACCTATGTGCGGGGTGGCCTTCCTCCTGCAGAAGATTTATAGTTAGCCAAGTTACACCTGATGAAAATTAGCCCCATGGACCTCCCCACGTAGGCAAGACGTGCAAGCGGCCAAGTGTTTGCAGACCACGGTCGTGGTGTGGGGCAGGCGTAGGAAGGTGTGGACAGAATTGGGTGTGAAAGGACAAGCCCTTAATTGTGTTGTAAAACTGACTGCAAAGTTTCCTGCTCCAACTTCCAACATCTCGGCGGCCACCCTGTTTAGATTAATATCTCCAGTTAATCTGGAAATGGGACAAAATAATCACAAGCCAAGTTAGGAAGTTCCAGACTCAGAAACTGCTCTTCAATACGTCCAGATTAGCCCACACGGATTTAAATGGTGCTGCGAGTTATTTTGAACCGAGTGTATTACCTTGGGTGATCACTGATCTCCCCCTACGCTTCTCAAACCGTGCATATTGAAGTCACGCTGGCAGAGAACACGGGGGCAGCTGGCTTCCAAAATCCTGCCTGCGGCCACACGGGGTTCAACTCCACCCGTATAAAACAGTGGGAGTTTGCTTCCGAGGTTCCCCCCCCGGAATCTGCATCACTCCCTGCAGAGAAGGCACCCCTTGCAGGTGGTCCCGGTGCGACGGCAAAGAGAGCATCCTGGTGTACACGCTCTGGCAGGGGCCGTGGGCTGAAATCCCTCTGGAAATCAACCATGAAACGCTCCTAACAAACAACCCGGCATTCCTTACAGCCCCAAAACTCTGCCTGCGATACGCTGCTGGCAGCCCTGCACCAGGAAAAAAAAAAAAAAACAACAAAAAACCTGGATGTTGGCTAATTCATACGGCGTGATTTCACTTAACACAGAGAGCAAACCACCCCGAGCCACGCAACGGGACCACCGTTCTTCAGCCCCTTCCAGATCTGCACAGACTCACTGGCTGGCCCGAGGAGCCCAAACCCACTTCTTTTTTCCAAGGGGAAAAAAAGGTACATTAAACACCTAAGGTATAAATAACCCAAATTCTCCAATGGTATTGACATGCAGGATAATTTAGGGAGGAGATGGATGAAGCAGAGTTAGGAAAAAAAAAATCTGTCAGAGCTCCCTACAAATGGGGTGTAGGACTCATTTTGCCGGATCATGGTGGTGTTTGGGCTCCTCCCCTCTGCCCCACTTCAGGATCTCATTTTTGCTCAACTCCTCTGCAAGAGCTTGTGGAGGACACCCAGCCTTATCGCCCAGGTATCCCTCTGGCAAATTCCTCCCCGGGTCCCCAGCTGAAGGAGGAGGTTGCTCAGCGCAGACGTCTTTCATCCACAGCCTTGGGAAGGGACATGCAGATATATTTTTTTTCTCTGAGTAGTTTTAGGAATCTTTCTGACTCTTCAGGCATGCCTAGAAGGGGTGACTGCTTTGCCAGCTCCATAGAGGGACAATCAAAAAAAGGGAATCTCTAGTCTGGGTGACTTTCTGACTGCAGCGGGTGACGCAGTGGTGCCCAGGGCCATCTTGAATCACTAGTTTTGAAATTAAAGATCTGGGGGCATAAAGGGGTGTATCTCCAGAAAACAGTAGAATCCCCAAACCTCAGCAAACGTGCTCCCAGCCCAGGGCAAGTGCTGGGAAGGATTCCACGGCTGCACTCAGGGGTGCAACCTAATCAGCCACCAAGGCACCTTCTTTTCATCTGGAGCTCGGCGAAGGACCTACATGACAGCAGCGAACGGTTGGAAAAGGCATCTCAGCCTCTCTCTTCCTGGCAAAAACTCCTGTATCATCCAAGCTAGCGAAAATCCATCTGTTTTGAGAAACAAAACGTTCTGGCAAAGCCCAGGAGAAATGACAGTTCAATGATGTTGAAGAGGAAACTATCAGAGAGAGATTAGCTCGTCTGACAGTCTTTCTTTATGCTCTCCGCTGAAGAAGAACAAGAGTCCTTTCATGCATATTGAATTCACTCCTCGCGTGAATCCGCCTCTGTCAGTAGGACTGCAAGTGTTGCCGGGTTAGAAAAACGGGTCGTCGCTGCTATCTGGCACCTGCCCTCTGGGCACTCAAGTCTCCTGGCCACTCATTCTGCTGCAAACGTTGCTCATTTCACACCAAAGCATCACCTTTGTCGGATACAGCCTTCAGAACCTCTCCTGCACTAAGAAAACACTTGCCCGAGTAGACAGATGGTACCACCAAATAGGGGTCCACCAGCCATGGAAACCTCAGGGGCTGGGTATGGAGATAAAATGAGGTAAGGGAGCAAATGTGGCCTGGTCAGAGAAGTGGTGGTCCCGGATCATTTCTCATACCACTTCGCAGGTGAGACAGCCTGTGCTGCCGGCTGTCTGGTGCCATCTCTCTCTACGTGACACAACAAAACCTGACCACCATTTCCCCACAGCCATCCCCTCGCGTGGGGTGGTGTTACAGCTTGTGCAGGAACAATAATCCCCGAGCAGGCGTGGAATTAAACTCCAGCTGCTCTCCTGAGAGTCTCTGCAGGTAGCTGCTGCACATCACGCACCCCCCCATCCATTCTTCTCCAAATATTTCCCAAATGACTTATTTTCCCCAGCATCAATCTTAGAGTAGCTGAACCCAGCTTCTCACCCAAAAGATGAACCTGAAAGAGTCACAAATGTGGGCCTGAAAAGTTGGGCAAAATCATAAAGAACCAAACGAAGAGGCTCCGGCATCTTGCAGCTTTAATCACAGAATCACAGAATGACATGGGGTTGGAAGGGACCTCTGGAAATCATCTAGTCCAACCCCCTGCCAAAGCAGGTCCACCCAGAGCAGGTCCCACAGGAACATGTCCAGGTGGGTTTGAATGTCTCCAGGGAAGGAGACTCCACCACCTCCCTGGGCAGCCTCTTCCAGGGCTCTGCCACCCTCA
>VXAK01022172.1:21344-32227 GCA_013399435.1 Arenaria interpres
GGTTCTTCCTCCCGGGGGCAGGACCCTACACTTGCCTTTATTGAACCTCATTAGGTTCTTCTCTGCCCAGCTCTCCAGCTTGTCCAGGTCATCCTGGATGGTAGCACAGTCCTCTGGAGTGTCAAACCCCAATATGAATGGGTCTTTATAGAGTTAACAAAACCAGCTATGAGTATGGACCCAGGCATTTCCCAGGTGTGCCCAAGGGCACAGGAGGTGGGTGCCACAGTCACCGCATAGTACCAAATCAGTTTTTCTCTGCTGAAGTCCATCTGACTCATGGCCACACCTCAACCTCTGCACTGTTGCTTTGCCTTTGAGGAGGAAAACTTGGAGCTAACTTTAGTGTAAGCACCAATGAAAATAATTTAGCCTTCTGCTGTTGTCAAGGCTGAACAACCTCCGACAAAGCAAACTTTGATAGAACTTTTCCACCTCAAACAGCTTTGCAAACCTAACAGTAAAAGCCAAGTTCTATTATTCTTTTCTCCCCAAGTGACCAGCAAATGCATGCCTCAGCTGCTTGAGGCTTACCCGAAGATACCAAAAAGTGGCCTTTATTTTGTGGGAGAGTTCATCCTTTGGCAAATGAGGCCATTTTATGTGTTGATAAAAGGCACATAAAACTGATATCCACAAAATCCCTATTTGGAAAACGCAGACGACAATTTTTATTTTTTAATCTCACTATCATTCTCCAGATTTAGTGTCTATCAGTTTTCAGATCCCCACAGCAGCTTTCATTTTGTTTACTATAATCTTCACATTATTAGCCTACACTCACTCTTCATCAGCATATCTGCTCGGAGGCAGTTAAGAAATTAGGGGTAAGTCAGTTCGTTGTTGAATCACTTGATATAATAGATTGAGTGCCTTAATCCTGATGTATGTGGTCTGGGTAGGGCTGTTTTGCTGTTTTTGGTAGTTTTTCTCCTCTGTGCCTAGCACATGTGGTAAGGCAACAGCAATAAATCAGAACAAAGGAAATAAAGTACTAAGGCTTTAGGGAACATGTGTTTTAGAAGAAAAACTTGGCTCGCCACTAAAAGCAGTATTGCCTTGTAACGGATGTTTAAAATTCAGATGTAGAAAGAGGCAGGCAAAATTACATAAATACAACCGACTTACAGGTCTGTGCAGCTTTCAAACAGTACAGTCCATCTTCCCAGCCCTTCTTGGACCTGGCCAACCAGATTCCACGCTCCAAAACAGCAAGAGGGGAGCAGCAGCAGCACATCTCGTCTCTCAGCAATGCTGCAACACATCAGGTTGAGGAGAAACGATTAATGAATTAAAAACCAACCCAGGCAATCAACATATTGTTTTCCAGGACCAGGGCTCTCTGGCTGCTGTTGACAGGCCTACTGCAAATCAATGTCAGCTAGAAACATGCTGCTGGAGGAGGAGTTTCTCTTCCCTGGGATCTGTACGTCCCTCATGCTGCGGTGGTATGGCACCAGCTCCACACAGCAAGAGGGGACTCGGCTGAGACTCTGTTCCCAGCCCTGGGTGGGCAGAAACTGCTGGACAGAAATAATAATGTCTTTGGAGCCGATTTTCCAATACATATAGGAGCTTAGACACGATGAGAAGTGCCTGGTGAGGTTTTCCAAGACCTCGAGGTGAGTCAGGCTCTTCAGACTCAACCCCTGAGACGGGAATTTTCCTCTTCTCCCCTTCCAATATACTTAGGAACTTTTGAAAGGCCCCTAAATGCCCATCTGCACCTTCAGGCATTGAAATACCTCTGCAGAGACTTCTAGATTTTATGGCACTTCTCCTCCTCTCGTGGACTGCCCATGGGACTCTCAGCCAGGCTGGTGGCCAAGGGTCAGCACTGGACTGACCAGTGCTAAGGGCAGGAAAGCAATCCCAGCTGCTGGCAGGACACAAGAAATTCCAAGAGGATGAAAGGGCTCCTGTTGGTCTGTCCTGTGCCTTTTAACCTTTTAGGGTAAATGCTCTCTATTTCATTTAATGTAATAGCTTTGCTGCGAGTGTTCTGCCCGTAAACTTTAGGCCAATTAGTCCAACATTAAATGTGCCCTACATACTTGTGATGTTGGTCTGCCTTTTCGAATTTTCCCCTTTTCTCATGTTTTATCAGGTCCAAGATTAAATAAAAACAAAGCCCAGGTGCCAAGAACTGAGTAGTGACTAAGGTGAGGGCTGTGAAAAGGAATCGAGAGGGAAGACTCTATAAATGGAAGCAGGGAAGTGTGGCTTGTGGGTGACTAATGAGCTTACATCTGTGATGAGTCCTCACTGTAAACAGCAGGTAGAGAAGCAGAGCCAGCAGCAGAAGGTGCTCAGGAGCAAAGATGGTGGAGCTGTGCCTCCCCAGCAGCAGCAGCAGCCCGGCTGGTTGATGGACACTGGTGGGAACAAGAGATCCAGGGTTAGCACTGTTCCTCCTAAGTGGGGCTCTCACCGGGGTGCACAGCAGGATGCATGAGATGGGTAGAGAACAGCCTGCATTTTTGAAGAAATCTGGGAGAAGAGAGGGAGAAAAAATACAATTCCCTTTACTAGCAGCAAGAGTCCTGGCAAAAGGGTCTTCAGGTGGAGTAAGAAGGTACCTGTGCTTTTACCCTCCTTCCCTGGGGCTTTTCTCTCTCAGCAGAGATGCTTGGTGCCCACGCTGTTGGTTGCACCCCCCTGGGTGGCTGGAAGCCCCAGTGGAGGAGGTACCACACCACATGCAGGTAAGTCACGGGCTCAGCCCATGGCGAGAAGGTGTTCCTCAGGGCAGGATGCCCCTCTCCGCAGGATGACAAGGGAGGAAAGTCATCTTGGTCACAGCACTTCTCCCCATCTGCCACCTTGGAAAGCTTACCAGGAAATATCAGGAGCATGGAGCATGCTCAAAAAGCCAAGGAGCGCCAGCATGGCCAAGGTGTAAAGTTAAAACAGGACACATACCAAAAAGGGAGCCTGAAGACATCATCACTCTGAAATCATGCTAGCCTTCCACGGTCATAGCTGCCTCCAGCCATGGGGCAGGCAGCCTCCTGCAGCCCCGGGGATCACAGAATCACAGAATGGGCGGGTTGGCAGGGACCTCTGGAGGTCACCTCGTCCAACCCCCAACCCCTGAGCAAGATCACCCAGAGCAGGCTGGACAGGAACATGTCCAGGTGGGGTTTGAATATCTCCAGAGATGGAGACTCCACCCCCTCCCTGGGCAGCCTCTTCCAGGGCTCTGCCACCCTCACAGGAAACAAGTTCCTCCTCACATTTAGATTGAACTTCCCATTGTTGGAGCTGCCACAGGCTCGCACTGTCAGGTGGGCAATCAGGCAGCAGCACCAAGCATGAATTGCTGGGAAGTTCTTCCGGCAAGGCCCAGAGGTTCACCACTACCAGCAGTCCCCGAACCAGGCTGGTATTTTACCAAAGGTGGCCATTTATCACCCAGTTTTGGAAGGCTGCATCAGTGAAACTTATTTACATCCTGCAGCAATCAGCTCCAGGAGCCGACAGGATGGATGGACACCTATCTTGTGCGTGCCCATCCTGCAAACGGGGGGCTCCTCTGGGTCACACAACCACAAGTAACACAAGCAAACTGACAGGGAGCTTCCCCACATAGACAAGCTCTGCAGGCTTCAGTAAACAAAAATCAAAAAGAAATCGGATTGGGGTAGAAAGAGAAGGACCTTGGGCAAGTTGAGGGACTAATGATGAGAGAAAACGCAGAGCAGTGTGGAGCAGCTGTCCTGCAGTATTCAACAGGATCCCAGCATCGCCCATTTCTGAGGATAAACGTGTGAACGAGACCTCCCCAAACCTGTTGCTAGTTTAGAAAACAGGAAAACCCAAGCAAACAAAAAAAAACTCAGTGAATTCTGGGTCCTTTATTCATCGCTTTCCAGTTCTTGAGCCGGTGGAGTATGTTCAGCTCACGTTTCCAATCTTTTCACCGTCATTACAAAAGAAAGAAGTGCGGTTTTTAATATTACAGTATAATGAAAACTGAAATTTCCGGGCGTTCTGTTTCAGGAGCCATGCCTCTGAGGAAAGCTCAGGGTATTGTCGATTTGTGAGAAAATGGAGAATAGGCAAAATTGGAATTCCAGAGGTGGATACTCATGGGTAAACTCAATGCAGACACTTGGGGTTTTTTTAAAAAATAATAAACTAGCCAAGTGTGAATTATTGTTAAAACAAGGTATCAACTTTAAACAGTGAAAAAAAAGCTATATAGGCCAATCTATTCAGCATCCTTAAAGAAAACGACTGGGTTACTCAAACACAGCTCGCTCTATAAATAGCTCCAGCCCACTCCGGTTTGATTTTCCCCCTTTAAATGCAGAAAAAGTTTCCACTGCTCGTAGCAGCCAGCACGGAGTTAGCCATCAGGTTGGCCCTCCAGCAGGGCAAATGCCCATGCTTGTTGCCGGAAGGAAAAGATGGGTCAGGAAACATTTACGGGGGATGGCTTCGTGACAGAAGTGTGTGTGGTTGTACCCGGGCTCGGTCACTGGGAAGGCGGCAGAGGGATAACCCCGGCTGCTGTGCTCGCCCTGGATCACTCTCCAGCAACAAAACACTCTTTGGAGTTTCCATCCATCAACATACACGGGAAAAAAAGCTGTAAAAGCCGCGCTTCGCGTCGCAACGACACGTATATGCAGAAAACAGTCAACGCCACAGCCAAGCACCAGAGCCCTGTTGCGAGAGTGGCGAGGGACCACCTCCCCCTCGAGGTGCTAATGGGGGGACCTCCACACCACCACCCAACACGTACCCAAATATACCAGCACCACAACAAAGCCTCCTCCTTCTGCCATACTCCGGCCCCAGCGCCCAGTCTCCTGCACCACTGCTGGCAAAGTGGGTAATCTCCAGCTAAGTGGGTAATCTCCAGCCATCCAGCTAAGCTGACTTTCTGCCTGCTCTGCGTTTCTCGCAGCGGTGCAGAGCAGATGCAATGGCGGGGGTGGGTCAGGATCTGCCCCCCTGCCCCATGCATAGTTTTAAAGATTATCATTCAGCAGAAGCTATTGTGAGGAAGAAAAAATGCTAAGCCTGGAGCCTGAGTTATTTCTCTGACCCTGAATGCCTTAAAACACAGTATTTTATTTGGCCGGTTATAGAAAACATGTGGCAAAGCCTTCATTTTTTGGGAAGGTTCCTCCTGCAACACGAAAGGAAAAATAACTGAACTTTTATTCTGCCTCTTCCTGCCATGCACGTCCCTGCTCTCACTTGAATTTTAAGTTCTGAATACATTTGATAATTCTGTTTACTCTGCTGAAATACCAGCAAAGTCCCCATCAAAGATTAACACCATGAGCTACAGGGTGGGAGCAGACAGGCAAGCGCCCCCACAAAAAGCTCATGCTCCAAGCAAAATGGGAAGGTTCAAGATGATCAGATATTAAAAAGGAGATGAAAGCAGCACGTACAGGACAGGCTTGAACCGCAAAAAACAGTCACCTGAATCCTACTGCATTTAGCAACATGAAGAAAATTTGTTCGGCGCTCAACAGTCTTGGACCCCTTACCTGCGTACAAGACTGAGGAACTACCTTACAGCTTACCATTTTAGGAGGGAAAAAAGCTTTGTTTTCAAAGTTCCAGTTCCAATTCTGACCTAAGATCAGACCCCAGGGATGTTCCTTTCCCCTGTGAAAAAAAAAAACAAACAAAAGGGACACGATTATTCATTTGCCTCCCAAGAAACTCAGCACACACTGATGAGATCAGGCAGGATTTTGAAGAGTGGGAGATGTTCTATCACACAGGAGGAGCAGAGCAAACCTGCCAGCCGTTATTGCTGCATCCGACCCTCTCCTAAGCCTTTCTTAAGGACATAGTACAAAACGGAGGGCTGCCCCCCAAGTAGAGCTAGAGGGGCTTCAAGGCAGCAGGGCAAGAGCAAGCCCACAGCAGCACCCCCATGGGAGGCTCCGATTCCAGCCCTTCCCAGGCTGATGCTCCACCAGACCAAGGGTGCACACACCTTTCACCCTCCTGGGTCATCTCCAGGGATGGTTATTTCCAGCTGAGGGACAGCACCGAGCAGCAGGAGGAGGTAACCTTTCCAGCCCTTCCATCTGTTCCTGTAGACAAAATGACATACTGAAGGCATTTCGTGACGTCTCAAAGCAGGTCGATAGTCATGATCACGCAGAATCACAGAATAGCAAGGGTTGGAAGGGACCTCTGGAGATCATCCAGTCCAACCCCCTGCCAGAGCAGGGTCACCCAGAGCAGGTTGGACAGGAACTCGTCCAGGTGGGTTTGGAATATCTCCAGAGAAGGAGACTCCACCACCTCTCTGGGCAGCCTGTTCCAGGGCTCTGCCACCCTCACAAGGAAGAAGTTCCTCCTCATGTTCAGACAGAACTTCCCATGTTCCAGTTTGTGCCCATTGCCCCTTCTCCTGTCACGAGGTAATGACGGTTGAGATGGTGACAGCTATTGCCCTATTTTCTCCTTCCCCAGGGATAAATCCCACAACTTTTCCTTAAGGCCTCTCCTCAACAGAGCCAGCACAGGACCTAGATCTCACCTCCTCCTTTTCCCCTGTTGTCTGACCAGCTAGCTCCACCGCCCTTTGCCTATAGTCACAGAATCACCTTTGAAGGACCTTTGAGATCATCGAGTCCAACCACAAAAAAAACCCAACAAACAAACAAACAAACAAAACCCAAAACAAAACAAAACAAAAACCACCACAAAAAACCAAAACAAAACAAAACTCACAAACAAACACAACCCCACAAACAGACACAACCCAACAATCTCAGGCACTAGAGCATGCCCTGAAGTGCCACGTCTACACATTTCTTAAATCNCCAGACCCCTCACCAGCTTGGTGGCTCTCCTCTGGACACGCTCCAGCACCTCAGTGTCCTTCTTGTGGTGAGGGGCCCAGAACTGAACCCAACACTCGAGATGAGGCCTCACCAGTGCCCAGTCCAGAGGCACCATCACTGCCCTACTCCTGCTGGCCACGCTGTTCCTGATCCAGGCCAGGATGCTGTTGGCCTTCTTGGCCACCTGGGCACACTGCTGGCTCATGTTCAGCCGGCTGTCCACCAACACCCCCAGGTCCTTTTCTGCTGGGCAGCTCCAGCCACTCTGTCCCCAGCCTGTAGCGCTGCCTGGGGTTGTTGTGACCCAAGTGCAGGACCCGGCACTTGGCCCTATTGAACCTCATCCCATTGGCCTTGGCCCATTGATCCAACCTGTCCAGATCCCTCTGTAGAGCCTTCCTACCCCCAAGCAGATCAACACTCCCACCTAGTACTTACCTAAGTAACTACAACCACTTACCTAAGTAAGGGGCAAGCCCACTTTTTAAGGCCCCTGTGCTCCATGGCCAGCAAATCAGTTGCCATTCTTAGTGGTTTTGCCAACCAGGCCCATCAGCAATGTCACCTCTCCGAGCTGGGTGCCCATGACCAAGCTGCGAGGCCACTGCTGTTCTGCAGCTGGCACTGCACATGGTGGCTGTGGGTGACTCTGGCTTGCAGGAGCCTTTGCAGATGCCTTCCCCTGATTTATATCTGCCAGTGGTTCTTTGTGTTCGGGACCGTATTGTCGGCGTGCCAGCTGTGCTGGGAAAATCTGGAGTTAATAAACTCCACTTTCAGATCACGGCAGCTCTTTCCAGGGCACAGCTTTGTAGCGCTGGCAACGCTCCCTCCTGCCCCGGCAGCTGGCACGGCTGTTGATGCATTTCACGTCGGGAAAACCCTGTGATGGCACACGCGAACAACCCCGGGGAAAGCCCAGGTTCCCGCTGTTTAATCCCTCTTGCTCCACCTCCTTCTCCCTTTGGGTGGGGAGTTCGGAGCCCGCGGTCCTGCAGCCTTACCCCTTAACCAGGAGAAAAGCCTTCTGGAACCTGCAAGTTGGGATTCCCCTGAGAAAAGAGGGAATTTAAAAAAAAAAAAAGACCTAAGATGGATGTGATCAGATGTCACAAACCCTTAAATCTAGGGGAATGTGAAAAATGTTACCTCAGCTCCAGTAACAGCAATGTTGTTGTCCTGGGGAGCATCTTCCTGCGGCACGGCAAATCCCTCTGGGAGAGCTGCTCAGCCACACCAGCCCTGGCCCTCGTGAGGAGACCTGTCTTGGGGCATCTCCTTTTGCACGGGCCTAAATCTGTCTCAGATCTGGCCTTTCACCTTCATGCCTCATGCCTGCAGCTGCAAGATGGAGCATTTCTTCTTTCCCTCGCCTTTCCTGCAAGAAAACAAAAGGCAAGGCCAGCTTTGCCCTCCAGACACATTTTGCAAAGCCACCGACGACAGAAAGGAAAGAGGCTTTATGGCATTGGAGCTACATCAAGGGTAACTTCTTCCCCCTGCCTGGCACTTACCTGTCTCCTCTCTGACGCACTGCCATGTGTTGGTGGCCCCACTGGTGACATGGTGCTGCCCTTCTCACAGGGCTCGCTCCTATGGCCCTTGGAGCAGCTGGGACTTTCCTTGAACACCATGGGGCTCTGGGCAGCCTGGTCCTGCTTTGCTCCAGAGAGAGTCATGTTGGAAACTGCTGGAGGAAGGGCTCTTATTTTGCAAAGCACCAGGTTGGTTTATGGAGCTCTATAAACACCAGGACCATCTCTGCCACCTGGGCTACATTCTCCTATGGCATCTCTCTCCAGAACCGGTGGCATTTTATAGTGGGTTAAGTGACTAGTGCATTATGATGCAGGCTATCTTCCAGGCCAGATTTGTGGCTCGTTTGTGGATTATCAGCCAAAAAGGATGGGAGAAACTTACACTGCTCAGCATCCCCATGGGACAGGTATGCTTCAGAGCTGGCTACGCTTCAGCAGAATGATTCATTTACTCTAAGCCGTTTTCGGCTTGTACAAGCTGGATTGACATCAATGGAGCTACACCAGTTTTACATCAGCCCAAGAAGGTGGCTCCCCATTTACATGGCATGGAGCTCAGCCCTGGAAGGTTTTGAGCAGCCCCTCAGTGGTGCTGGATGTCCCTGTGGGCATTGAGCCCTGCCTGGGAGGAGGAGAATTTGGGGAGGCTGGTTTGTTTTGTGTGAGTCTGGAGAAGTACCAACACGAGTACCAGAGGAAATCTCCGGCAAACAAAATAAACCACTTTAGGACTAAAAGTGGGAGCTGGAGCCAGAGGAGAGCTGCCACAGGTCCAAGAGAACCCCCACTGTGGGCAGTCAGGAGAGCAGGATTGGACGGTGACATTCATCACCTCCATGGTGATGGTGGATGAGAAGCTCAACAGGAGCCGGCAACGTGCCCTGGCAGCCCAGAAAGCCAACCCCATCCTGGGCTGCATCCCCAGCAGCGTGGCCAGCAGGGCCAGGGGGGGATTCTGCCCCTCTGCTCCGCTCTGGGGAGACACCCCCCCAGTGCTGCCTCCAGCTCTGGGGCCACCAACAGCAGAAGGACATGGAGCTGTTGGAGCAGGGCCAGAGGAGGCCCCGGAGATGCTGGGAGGGCTGGAGCCCCTCTGCTGGGAGGGGGGGCTGAGAGAGTTGGGGGGGTTCAGCCTGGAGAAGAGAAGGCTCCGGGGAGACCTTGGAGCCCCTTGCAGTCCCTCAAGGGGCTCCAGGAGAGATGGGGAGGGACTCTGGATCAGGGAGGGGAGCCCTAGGAGGAGGGGGAAGGGTTTGACACTGAAAGAGGGGAGATGGAGCTGAGATGTGGGGAAGAACTTGTTTGGTGTGAGGGTGGTGAGAGCCCGGCCCAGGTTGCCCCGAGAAGCTGTGGCTGCCCCATCCCTGGAGGGGTTCAAGGCCAGGTTGGAGGGGGCTTGGAGCAACCTGGTGTGGTGGGAGGTGTCCCTGCCCAGGGCAGGGGGGTGGGACTGAATGGTCTTTAAGTTCTCTTCCAACCCAAACCATTCTGTGATTCTATGAGACAGACACAGGTTCTCAACAGCTTTTCATACCAAGAACTGAAAAGATTAAACCTCTTCCATTCAGACACCCAGAAGAAAATCCTCAAACGCAGGATGGCCGCCTGCAGCTATAACCAATACTTCAACACTGGTTCTGTGCAAAGTGCTGAGCAGTGGGTCCTGCGCAGTGCGAGATGCCTGAGGTGAAGGCACGTGGGCAGCCCCCACCCTGTTCATGCCATGTGAGGTTAAGGAGGGCTTACGGCCAGCCCTTCGCGAAGATTTACTTCTGGGCAAATCCCTCTTCTGAAAACTCACTGACAAACGCCTCAGACCTAAGGCACATGTATTAAGAAGCTTAGAAACTGCTGTGAGAGCCAGGCAGAGCCACAGAGCAATGCTGTGTGTTAAATATTGTGGTTGTCGACGGGAACACTCACCCACAGGCAGCAGCACTCTTTGCCAAACAGGGTCGAGCATAAGTAACCCCATCTTATGCAAGGAGAACGTGAGTCACAGAGATTAAAGGCTGCCACCATTAAAATAAAAACAAAACCTGCAAATACCGTAGGCATCTTAAGCAAGGTTTTGGCAGAATTTGGGCACCTTGGTTAAAAGCTGCAATCTGGGAGCTCCATGCTCCCGTTCAGGTGCTGCCTAGCCCTGGAGGTGCCTGAACTTGCCCATTGCCTCCTGGTTCGGCTCCCAGCCTCCGTAGGCAGCTGTTAACCTGCTCCCCAGCGTATCCAGAGCTGCTCCAGTGCCAATGACTCCACTCCAGCTCGCACCTGAGTGCTGCCAGGGTCTGGCCCTCCTGCGTGGGGCTGGCACTGCTGTCCCCAAACCCGGCAGGGACCAGCCTGGGAGCTGCAGCGGGAGCACACTGCGGCACAGCCTGCGGGTGAAACACCGTGATAAGCACTACCACCCCCAGAGAAATCACAGAACCGCAGAATGGTCCAGGTTGGATGGGACCTTAAAGATCACCCAGTTCCAACCCCCTGCCCTGGGCAGGGACACCTCCCACCACACCAG
>VXAK01022172.1:32596-65879 GCA_013399435.1 Arenaria interpres
AGCAGAGGGGCAGAATCCCCCCCTGGCCCTGCTGGCCACGCTGCTGGGGATGCAGCCCGGGATGGGGTTGGCTTTCTGGGCTGCCAGGGCACGTTGCCGGCTCCTGTTGAGCTTCTCACCCACCAACACCCCCAAGTCCTTCTCCTCAGGGCTGCCCTCAATCCATTCTCCGCCCAACCTGGCTTTGCTGCTGCTGCAGCACAAATGCTTTTTGCTGCAGCGGCACAAGAGGTTGAGCTCTCCCTGGGTGCACCCGACCCCACGTGCTGCCCCACACAGCTCCCATCCCGTCTGCTACCCACCCCGTGGGGTGCAAGGAGCTCCCCAGAGCCCTCTGGCTCCCCAGCCACCTCACAGGGAGTGAGACACAGCAAGGGCAGGGCGAGAGGAGAGGCAGCAGGAGCCTGCCCTGGTGGGGAAGGTGCCCGGCGAAGGGATGGGCTGCCCCCAGGCAGTTCCCACGCAGCAAGCCAGGCCTTGCCCATCTCCCAGGGCACACGGCTGAGGCGCCGCAGCAGCCCTGGCACCTGGCAAGGGATGCCAGGCCTTCAGCAGGTACCAGACCTTACTTGGATGGAGGCTGAAGCGGACTCCAGCAGACCAGCCATCAGTTACCTTAAAGCCATCCACAGCAGCGAGTGTGTGCAGCGAGAGCTCTGTTTCCCTCGTTGGTAGACACTTTGCAGCATCGCAGTGTCCTGGAGGGTGGTATCAATCTGCAGCCGTTGTCCTGCCTCCTCCTTCTCCTGCAAAGATGCCAGGGCGACACAGGGAGGGGTTGGCTGTGTCTTTTGCCACTTTTTCAGTATCACCCAGGCTCTAGGCAGAGCTTTGTTTCAGAAATCGTATGCCCATTTCTCCTCCTGTTGCATGAACAGGGTGGTTTAAGACAAGTAACAAAACACAGTAAGTGCCTGTGGTGAATAAGTGCTCAACCCCAGCTTGCCCCACACTGTAATCCTCTGCAGTTTTCTCAAATGCAATCAACAGCCTGGCCTCTGGCTTATTTGCCCACTTCCAAAATTCTTAGTCTGACAGCTAATGATGCATTAATGCCGTCAGGCTGTGATCTTCCGTTTCTGCTCCTCTGCAGGCATCTGTCAGAATCACAAAAGATTAATTATCGCACCAGCCTGGCTGCGGAAACGCAGACCCTCTCCGCAGATGCGCTCCTCGTCGGGCACTTTGTGGCCCCTTCAGCAATCGCTGCCATCTGCAGAATAATTCACCTGTTCTTCCACTCTTTTGTTCACCCCTCCTATATTTCTAGCTCTGGGGCTCCATATCTGCTCCCTCTGGCTCCAGCATCGGCGCTTTTTCAGCCTCCCGAGCAGCACTAAAAGAGAGGCCCACCAAAATCCTTCCCTGCAGCAATGGCCCACTCCGGGCACTCTGGTTGTCTCTTCCTTAACCATGTTGAGAAGGAGCCTCCTCTCTCCTTCATATACACCTTTGTACGGGTCCATTCTAACCTCCCAGCCAACACAGCACTCTAGAACATGCAGTATTTAGAAGTACGAAACATCCTGGAGAAAATTAAGCCGTTCTCCATCTTTGGATCCAAAAATGGATGGATCCAAAGATGGAGAACGGCTTAATTTTCTCCAGGATATTTCATGCTGTGGGATGAAACAAGTGGATGCAGGAAAAGTGGCCTGTGGGATGATGACCAAACCCAGGAGCAGTCTCTGGGAGGCATCTGAGCTCTACCACGGCAGATGAAGCAGCCGCATCACTTCTTTGAAAGAGGCCTGACAGACTGAAATATGCCTTTTCTTTGCATCCTGGAGCCTGGACCCGGGTGTCTGCAGGGACCTGACACCGCTAGAAGATGGAGGGACACGGAGCTTTGTCTGCACGTGGCAGCTCGAAGTGTCTGGAGCCGATGCAGTTTGTGCCACAGCAAAGCTGTTCCCCGCAACAGGAGGCACGGCTTTTTCTGAAGGCTACAGGAAATAAGCTGTATCAACCTGAAGCACCTAAAGTGAGAATAAATAAAAAGTAGCTTGGTTTTACTCAAATGCAAACTACTTCTACAAACAGGGGTGCTGGACCTGTGTGCAATGCCCAGAGGCTTCTCTGCAGGGGCAGCCAGGAAAGTCTGTTCGAGACTTCGCAGGCACCCTTTGCTGTTGAGTACTGCCTGAGGACGTCCCTTTTCTCCCTCTCCCATGAATGTTCCTGTGCGTGATTCAGCAGCTCTCTACAAAAAAAGCAACCGGGAAGATGAATGAGTTCACTAGGACAGAGGGAAGAGCCATGAGAGAGCATCTTTCTGGGCGAGTGAGGATGTTTCAGTCGGTGCTTGGATCACACAGGTCTTCCCTCCATGTAACAGGTCCCAGGTGCCAGAGTTGCTTCCCTTCTTGTTAACCTCTCCGTAGTAAAGCCCTGAGAAGCAGGAACAGACAAAACCGAGCAGTAAATAAAAATCAAGTATTTGTATATGGCAGAGCAGTTCCATTCTAACAGCCCTTGAGCTAGTACAGGAGGAAAATGCCTGCCACAGCCAAAGCAATATAAGCACGCTGCCACTGATAAGTTGAAAGCATAATCCTATATAAAAGTATCTTTTCCTGTTGGGAGGTTTAGCTTATACCTCCTTCCCAAAAATAAATCTAAAGCAGGAAGAGTTCTTGCTCCCAAAACTGAAATTCCCCGAGTGTTATGCTGCCAAAGATTTTAATGTTCAACTTCTCATACTAAGAAATTCCCTCCTGTAAAAGAAAGAAACTCCAGAAGTTCCTCTAATCCCAACCTTGCAATGGATCCCCACATCTGCTGGCCTTCAAACGTTGCTCCAGCCAGAGCCCCCCACCCTGCCGTGCTGCTGCTGCTCTGAGAGAGCGGCTGAGTCTTCTGAGAGCTCTACTTCTCCTCTATTTATGAGTTTGAATTGATTCGACTGGTTCCAGCTGCCAGCTGACACCGCAGAAAGGACAGAGTCAGACCAACCCACACTTCTCCCTCCCCACCGGCAAGTCTATTTGTGGCCCTGCGCAGTGCTGGAAATAAACTGCTTTTCTTGGAGATATCCACTAGCAAGCATTAGGCTCTCTACGGAGGCCACAGCAGCCTCAAAGAGAGTCATTTTAACTCGCGTTTCAAAGTCTCCTCACCAAGGGGTTTTAGAGGGCTGAAAATGCTCCTGGGAGTGGTAGTGAGGGGGGAAGAGAAGGGAGGTAAAAAATTGGATTTTTCCTTCCCTCCCCGTGCTTGCAAAGCGGCCCTTCAGGGTCTGCCTGCTCCTTTCCCTCACGTTTCTTCTTGTAGCTGGAAGAACCCGGCCTCAGCAGTGCAGTGCTGAGAATATTTTTAAATGACTCATTAATGTTTGCATACATATGCCAGATGCTTGCTTTCTTAATAAACAAACAAACAGAATCCTCAGCCACCCTCTGGGAGGTGGAACGTTTTTCCTAACAGTGAAGGCCAGACTGGTTGTTTGCGCAGGACGGTGGAAGGAGGTACCCCCTCCTCCCTAAAACCCCGCTTTTATGAACATTTCTCCTCCCTTCCTCATCCCCTCCCCTGCCACACGGGTCATCCAGACTTTGGGGAGGGGTGGAGGTACCAAGAGATGTCACAGCTGCTTATTTCCTCCCGCAGCACGTAAGAAGGGAGTTTGGAGGACCTCAGCCAAACAGAGTTGATGGGACCCTGCATTAACACAGCCTTTGATGGGTGTCCATCAGAGCATCTGCCCACGCAGGAACCCACAGCTGAAAGAGGCCATACCTGAGGTCACCACAGAGGGTTTTCTCAATAATTTATGGCTGAGGCTTCCTAAGCTGCTCAGGGGCTTTTGTTAATTTTGTCGCAAACCCTTTTTCTTCCCAGATTTCACTCAATTCACTGGGAAATTAAGCACTGTGATTTGTAGTCTTCAACTTTGCTACGCAGTTCCCATGTTCTTTACATCATAAGTGTTAACACAGGGGATACCTGAGATAAACGGTAGGTGCGCACAAAGAGAGTAAGAAGAGAGTTGAGAGTCAAAAACTTCAAATCCAAAACTGCAGGGAAGGTGATGCCACTGAGAAGTGGCCTCTCCGTGTTTGCTCCACGGGCTTTGCTCCCGTGTGCCAGCTCTCAGAGGTGCAGGACATGCCCACTGCTCCATGTACACGCAGCATCTTTCTTGTGGGGAACCGTTGATAAATGCTGAACCGATCCCACATCAGCAATCACCATAAAATTTTAAATAAAAAAAAAAAAAAAGGGAAGCCTCTATTCCTTTTATGTCTTGTGCAAAGGCATCGGCTACTGAAAGCAAGAGGGATTCAGGCGAGTGCTCCACGAGATGTGACTAGAATACGTTTCTTCTGAAGTCCCCTAATCAGAAGTAGTAATGTATTCCCTCTCTTCCCCTAAGACTTGGAAATCACATTTTAGCGCCTGCCACAGGACTGTCAGGATCAGCATTTCAAGTAGCAATTCAGCCTTTATCAACATTCAACAGCATTGTAAGTCAGGAATAATTAATGTAATATTAACATAGAGTTATCAAGAAAGGTAAGACTGCAAGCATTCAACATCAGATTCATTTAGCATTTACCGCAATAATGGGATCAGCACGAAGTCATTTAACATAAATGCCAGCTTCAGTGGGATGTCTCGGGGCACTCAAGAGCAGCTGGGGGGTGTACCCCCCTCTGTACCTACCACCCTCCAGAGCTCCTCGGTGCACTCCTCGGAGAGCTGTCTCAGAAAGTCACTTCATGCATCTATGTCAAAACAAAACCCAAGGAAACATTTCTGTCAAAACCACAAACACTTTGCCATGATATGGACCAGATAAATGTAGAGCTTCACTGCACAGAGAGAGAGATATAGATCGTATGATGGGACCCCGAATACAGTATATATAGAAATGACAGATGAGAGTCTATAGGAGTGATAGATAATAGCCTATAGAGCCATATTTTCATATTTATACACACATACATATGTGAAAGGATCAAATTCATACATCCATTCAGTAGAACAGGGCAACACACCGTGGCTTTTACACAAACTGTTTCTTGACTTTCAGTGGGCACATCAGAGAGTGCAATGTGTACTGTGCTACAGCAATATACAAATAGATACATCTAAAAATACAAAAATTGCTGTAAATTCAGTCCAAGGCTTTTTCCTCATAACAGAGGAAGAGAACTAAGCTACTTTTCTTAACATCTGGAAAGGATTTGCTGTCTTTCAGGGCAGCTAGGTTTCGGTTCAGCAGTTTTGGGGCCCGACTCCTGCGTTTCTGTTCCCTCTATCTCCAGTGGGGCCAAAAGGACGAGAAGCCTGGCTGAGGGCTTTGGCTGGGCAGGGTTGCGGTAAACGTCTAGTGGGATTTTCAAACCCTCCGAGGCCGCTACCTTACACTGACATTAGCAGGAGCGAGTTGCCCAGGCACGCTGGAAAATCCCTGTGGCTGCTTTAAGCCTCACTTGTAAGAGCGTGGCGCACACGGCAGAGTGCCTGGAGCCAGGATCCCACCGAATTTCGGTGGAACCGGGACACCTGGACCCAGTAAGCTCCAGTAAAACCTTGCAGCGGCGAGCGCTCGCAGGGCTCAGGGACTGGAGGATGTACCCAGCTGCTCCCCTCGAGCTCACTTTTCCCTTTAGCTGCCAAAATTGCTCCGAGATTGGGGTACAAAGAACAGGGAATGTAGAAGCGACAGACCTTTGCTCGGCCAGATAAGCCCCAAAGGTCAGATTCCGCACCATCCGTCAGAGAGCTGGTGTAAGGAGCGCGCAGGGGGGCAGAGGAAGGATCGGGACGGACTCCAGGGAGAAGACACCTCTAGCACAACCCCAACAGCCTGAAGCAGTGGTAGGAGCATCTACTCTAAATACCCTTGCTACACAGGGGGCTTTAACTGTGTCCAACATGTCTTGAACGAACACCACATCTGTCTTTAAAACAGAGAAGAGCTTTTCCTATAAGCACAATGATGTTAACAGCCTGCTGCTTGGAATTACATCTAGATAAGGAGTTCTAACACACTTTCTGTGGGCTGCAAAGAGGCTGCATTGCAACGGAGACGCTTCTGCTTTGAGAAGGTCTCCTGGCTGCAGGGAGAGGAGCAGGCAAGCCAGCCTGCTGCAGCTTCAGACGGCCCACTCCCACTGAATCCAAGTCCCACCACTTCTGAGCGAGTGCCATGCTTGTTCGACTGTGTACAGACCGAGTGCTATAGAAAAATGTAAATATTTTTATGGCCTGGCTTGCTTAAAAGCCGAGGAGGATGGCTGGCTAAGTGGAAAGGAATGCTGTGCACACACAGCAGAGCAAATTTAAGAAAGACAGATCCCAGAGGTATCCTTTAACCCAGAGACGGAGCGCTTTGCGTTGTTAAACAGCGGTTGTTTAGTACACCACAAAGAGAGCATTAAAGTCTAGATAACACAATTAATAATGAACTCTCCAACACAAGTACTGTCGCCATCTGCATGACCTCACTCCCCTCATGCACAGAACACAGGCTGGCTTTACAGAGCTAGTCACTCCTCTTGTCTTCCTTTTGAGAAATGGGCCAAGGGCTCGGTTCACTCCCTGCTGGTGGAGGGTTATGGTGGAGACAGAGCCAGGCTTCTCTTGGAGGTGTGCAGGGGAAGGGCAAGGGGCAACGTGCACGAGACTGAAGATGGGAAAATCCACTTAGATATTAGGAAAAGTGTTTTCACCTGGAGCAGGGTGCAGAGAGGTGATGGGATCTCTGTTTTTGGAGAATCCCACAGCATTTTGTGGGAGAAACAGGTTGCCCATGGCTTGGATGGGGGTGCTCTTCACTGGGTAAAAAACTGGCTGGAGGCTGGGCCCAGAGAGTGGTGGTCGATGGAGTTAAATCCAGTTGGCGGCTGGTCATGAGTGGTGTCCCACAGGGCTCGGTACTGGAGACAGTTCTCTTTAATTCCAACTATCTGGACAAGGGGATCGAGTGCACCCTCAGTCAGTTAGCAGACGACACCAAGTTGGGTTGATTTGATTGAGGGTAGAAAGGCTCTGCAGAGAGGTCTGGACAGGCTGGATGGATGGGCAGAGGACAATGGTGTGAGGTTCAACAAGGCCAAGTTCTGGGTCCTGCCCTTGGGTCACACCAACCCCATGGACCCTCCAGGCTGGGGGAAGAGTGGCTGGAGAGCTGAGGTGTTGGTCAACAGCCAGCTGAATATGAGCCAGCAGTGTGGCCAGGAAGGCCACCAGCATCCTGGCCTGTGTCAGGAACAGTGTGGCCAGCAGGACTGGGGCAGTGACCATCCCCCTGTACCAGGCACTGGAGAAGACCCACCTCGAGGGCTGTGTCCACTTTTGAGCCCCTCATGACAAGAAAGCCCTTGAGGGGCTGGAGCGGGTCCAGAGAAGGGCAATGGAGCTGGTGAGGGGTCTGGAGCACAAGTCTTGTGAGGAACAGCTGAGGGAGCTGGGGGTGTTCAGCCTGGAGAAAAGGAGGCTGAGGGGAGACCTTCTCGCTCTCTACAACTCCCTGAAAGGAGGGTGTAGCCGGGGCGGTCGGTATCTTCTACTAAGGAACAGGCGATAGTGCAAGAGGAAACAGCCTCAAGTTGCTCCAGAGGAGGTTTAGGATGGATATTCGGAAAAATTTCTTCACCAAGAGGGTGAAGCATTGGAACAGGCTGCCCAGGGAAGTGGTGGTGTTGCCATCCCTGGAGGCATTTAAAAGAAGGGTAGACATGGTGCTTAGAGATATGGTTTAGTGATGGTTTTGCCAGTGTTAAGTTGACGGTTGGACTCAATGATCTGAAAGGTCCCTTCCAACCTAGGCAATTCTATCATTCTATGATTATATATTCAACCATCAACTAAACGTGGCTCTGAGCAACTTCATCCAGTTAGACCTGTGTTGAGCAGGGTTTGGAGAAGGGACACACAGAGACTCCTGCAGCCTGTTATCCTGTCATTCTTCGTTTAACCCAAAAGGGCACTTTTGAACAAGATATTTGTCACTATTTCTTTTCCTACCTGCCTCCTGTACCAGTATATCCTCACTGACTGGCCGTCACAGATACCAGATCCACTGTACTGGCTGACCGAGCCCCCAGCTGAGTGACACCTGGGAAATATATGGCTAGACCTAGGAATTGGCATGAACTGGGGTACAAGTTACTTTAAAGACCAGCTTTGTATTGTCAGATCTAGAATTCTACAGAACAGACTGAAATTCGGTGCTCACAAAGTGAAGAGCAGGAGGCAGGGACAGTTCAGATCCCTGGCACAGAAGCTGCAAAGGGTGGGCTACAGGAAAAGAGGCTCCTCTGTGGCCACCCTAGGGGCACTCTGGCCAGCACTGAGCCAAGGGAGACACACCGACTCTGACTGCATCACTTCTGCTTGCCCTGCACAGACTTTCCAGACAAGATGCCTTCCTGCATGCACTCCAGCCTCTAACAGCTGATTCCTGGAGGAGGCATGGGAGGAAACATGGTGGGTTTAGCTCCAAGAAGTCGGCTTTCTGACTTCCCTCCCAGCTCTGGGCAGCTGCAGACATGGGACAGCAGCAGTTTGATGTCAGGGTGTAGAACAGCTCAGCAGCGCTGCCTAGAAATCATAGAATCACAAAATGGTTAGAGTTGGACGGGAACTTGAAGATCACTGAGTTCCAACCCCCCTGCCCTGGGCAGGGACACCTCCCACCACACCAGGTTGCTCCAAGCCTCCTCCAACCTGGCCTTGAACCCCTCCAGGGATGGGGCAGCCACAGCTTCTCGGGGCAACCTGGGCCAGGCTCTCACCACCCTCACACCAAAGAAGTTCTTCCTAATATCTAGTCTAAATCACCCCTCACAGCCCAGCATGGGCAGCCCGGTCGCGCAGGGTGCTCCTGCTGATCTGCACTCACCTAGGGAACAGGAGAGCTTGAATACTCATTTAACCACCCAAAAAAACCACTTTCATAAAACAAAGCCAATGAAAACGCTGAGCTGAGGTCCCCAAGATGTCACCGCGGAGAGTCTCCTGTAACTGCAGGTGACACCTCTCAAAGTCGCCTCTCTCAACACAGCTCTTAGTAAAGACCCTTCCTGGTGGGACGCGCAGCCTCCAGCTACCAGCTACGACAGGAGAATCACTGCTTGCCAGCAACGTGCTCCAGCAGCAAGATCACGGGTGGCCAGCACCACCACCAGCAGACAAAAAAAAATATCACAGGCAGCCTAGATGTCCCTCACCCTGCCCTGTCTTTCAACACAATGTTCAAATCAGCTCTGAAAAGTCGCAACTTACATTTATGTTATGCCTCCTTGTCTTTTCAGATTTTCCCAGCCCAGCGAGGCGCAGCCTCTGGGATGGGCATCACCCAGTTCAGCTCCCACGGATACACCTGGGAGCGCTCTGTGCTGGGACGCAGCTTTGGGGAGGGCCAAGAAAAGCTACACAAGGTGCAAAAGCTTTTGGAAGAGAGCCTGGATGCAACAGCAAGGAGGAGGTAAGAGAGGTAAGCCCCGCACAAAGCTTGGCAGCATCCTAGTGCACTTAATTTCTTTAGATACATTTATCTAATCGTATCTTTTCGTATCATCAGTGCTTATGAAGTTCAACTTCAACCTGGGGGGAAAAAAGAGAGACTCATGTGGATGGATAAAATACCATCTAAAATATTAAAGCCACCTTTACAGCTAAATATTAAAACTATTTCGAGTTGTTACTTCAAATATACTATAATTACGTTAAATGTAAGATTATTTCGCCCCATTTAACAAGCCCCTGGTCTTGTCTGCACGCTTGAAAAAAAAAAGCAAGCAGAGAAGGTTTAGCCGGGGCAGGATGAAAACACAAATTCACCGAGGCCCGTGCCAGCTGAAGTTAAATTGCAGCCTGCAAGGTCTCCGGCCCCGCGGGAAGAGCAGCCCGGCTCCGTGCCTCCGTGCCTGCAGCTGCTGGGAAACCCAGCCCCAGGCTTCCCGTCCCAAACCCTGCTGATGGAGCCAGTCCTCGGGACGTTTCCCCCTTGACTCTGGAGCGGGGGCTGATTTGTTGCTCCCTGATGAACGTGCCCATCCTTCCAACCTGGGAGACAGCCCATCTCACCCCTCCAGGTGCCCTGCTGCCTCTTCCCCTCGCTGCCCTCCGCCTCGACCCTTCTCTGCCCCAGGGCACCGGGGGACGCTGATCCTTTTCCCTTTCTTACCAGCAGCAGCCTTTTTGCTGGAATTTGCCTAGCTTCTGGGTGCTTTTTGGGCATCTGTACACATTTCTGAATTAAAAGAGGCTTCTGAGAGCTGAATGCAGCCGCAGCAGCCAGCCGGCGACCCGCAAAGAGGCCCACGGTGGTGCAGTTGCACGAGTGGGGACTGTTTCCCTCAGGCTTTTTACACGGTCTCACCCCGCTTTTCCTGCTGTTTCTGGCTTCGGTTACAGCCCTACGTGAACAATGCACCCTGTGTGCCTGTTTCCCGTTTAGTGCACATGCTTGTAAAATATTTTTAATACGTGATTTACGAGGGTTCTGGCTTGCACCGAAACTGTTCCCCTTACAAGCTAAGCAAGGGTGGACTGGCTGGAGGTGTTTATGGGGGGCAAGGTGGGAGCCAACGGGCTCTAGGGTCACTGGCAGATCCAGCATCCACCACTGTGTTGGATGAGAGGCGATAAGGACACGACACCGTTCCTCCCTCAGCCGGCATTAGCCCCAGCAAAGCATCCCCCTTCCCAGAAGCAGCATCTGCTGGGGATAAGCAACGCTTAGACTTGGCCAAAAGCAGAAGCAGCCAAAAGCCACAAAGGCACAAATCTCTTTGTGACCTTTTCTACCCCCAGAAACCTGCAAGAAATACTACTAGAAACACGGAAGGAATGGAGGAAGCAATGGCATTTTGGTTAAAATGAACAGCACAGAAAACCACCACCTGACAATTGTATAATAGAAGTATATTTTAAAAGAGAATTCTTATGAAAAGCAACATTTAATTTAGATGCATCAGGTAGCCCAGGCTGTTATCATTCGAGGTCCCCGAGTGATCTTTCCAAACGCTCAAGTAACTACATCAGACACAATATCCTATCCAAATTCAAATTCCTCACTCAACTTCAATAAAGTTTCAACTGGGAAAGATAATATAAACTTCCTGTCCTAAAAAACCGGCTACCACGTGCAATTAAAAGCAGCAGGGGAATGAGGCAGCGCTGTACTATGCATCTGATCAGCAGACGAGGCGCTCAGGTCTCCCTCGCGGTGATAGACGTTGTGAAATGGAAGACTGCTATGACTTGATTTTATATATGTGCGTTACCAAGATGATGTTGCATAAATTCAAGTGCTGACAAAACACCCTTAATCACATCTTGGAGGATTCTTTACAGTGTTGTCAGTACAGTGTGAGTCCAGAAAAACTGTTTCAGAGCTCTCTAGAAAGCCTAGCTAAGATGATTTCTTCACAGGTTGAAGCACACAAGGGCCTCAACTTGAGTCACTGCGGGGAGGAGCTGTCTTAAAATAGTCATAAATCTATACCTTTTTTTCCCTTCAGAAACACCTTGTCCCTGCTAGCAGCAGCTCAAGGACCAAGAGTTTGATCCCTGTTTTTGAACTGCTTTATGCCACAATTCCATCAGCTGCTAAAGCAAGTCATTTGAAGGAATTGTGAAGCCGGGGAAGCCCCCAGGCAGGAGATGAGCTGCTGAGTCTGCTCACCCTCTGTGTGCGGTCTCAAACCGACTCTTGAGCCATTCCTTTCATTAAGACAGTTTAGTGACTATAATCCCTCTGCGCACAAAGCCTCTGACACCCAGAAATGTTGCATTTCTCAGCTGCACCTATCTGCAGTGACTAAGATGATGGAAGGCTTTGCGAGATGCTTAGGAGAGAAAAAAGCTCATCCAGCTGTTACCTGAAACCTTGGAGCTCCGAGAGTGGAAAAGATTTGGGGTGGGAGCTGTGGGATTGAATGTTTCTGAGCCTGAAGTTGCATCAGACAGCATGCTCTCAGCACTGCAAATGTGCTTTGGCACACCAAAGGTGTACGGAGAGATGCCAGAAATAGCTCGGAGGTCTCACTTTGCTTTTTTTTTTTTTGCATAAAGCTTTCCCTTTAGTTCAACCATTTCATCTGTCTCTCATGTCAATTTGCTGCAGCAGCTTTTTTTTATTATTTTTATTTTTAATATTTTATTTCCCAACACCAAGTCCTGGGAACCACAAAGGGCAAGGCAGCCCACAGCTTTCAAAAGAATGACATTTCTCTCGGCGTATTGATTACCAGTACTACCACTGCGCTGACTGAGAATTCTCAGAGAATGCCAGGACTCTTAAATAAACCACTGCAGCTCAGTAGACTTCTATTTTCTAGCTACACTTGAAAAAAATCCATGCAAAACTTCTTCCTTATTCCCCTCCTGCTTTTCTCTTCTCCAGATCCAAATGTCAATGTTAGAATTTAAAACCTCCATAAAACATGTTTCTGTCTGTTTTGCTACTCTTTCCCATGAGACTTTTCAACCATACGCTGGCAGTAGCCTAAATATTCAGGGATGGCTTTACAAAAGGATAGGAAAGAAGCCTTCTTTTTCTCACTTCTACGTGAAGATTTTTGCTTAAAACTGGACAGCAGCTCGAACTAGAGATGGCACATTAAATGATGTAAATAGGTCTAGCTCGTATCAATTAACGGTAGGAGCGGAGAGAGGAAATGAGAAAGCGTGTGTGTATGTGCACAGGCAATAATACAGTAAACAATGTCATTGCAGAAGCAAAGTCTAATGGCCTAGCACCTGGGGGTGTCTGACGTGGGGTGGCTCGTGCAAACATTATCTGCCCTCCCTGCACATTCACCTTACGCCAGAGCCTTGCGTTTCCCCATCACAGGCCATTTTTTCCACCCCAGATAACTCGGTGCTTGGCGGGGGTGGCACTGACTGAATAAAAAGCTATTCACCATTTTGATCCCCATCGCTCAGTTGGATGGCTCATGCCTTCCATACTGCGCGTGGTTTACAGCCCTTCTCTGAACACAGAACTATTCATTTTCCTACGGTCCTCAGCGAGACACCTACCGTATAGATCCTGATCCCTAAAGCTCCTTGCTGAAACAAAGGAACGGTGGCGCTTCTCACCTTTAGGAGATGAGGAAGTGGCCATAGAGACAGGCAGAAGTACCCTTTTATTCCAGTGCCTAATTTGGGAATTTTAGAGGCTGCCTCTTCAGAGGCAACTGCATCCAGTAACGCTTTCTAGTGCCTCCGCGCCGCCTGGCCGGGGAGGGAAGGATCAGCGATGCCTTTGCATCACCTTTGCCTGGTGATGGGACGTGGCCGTCTCCTCTCGGGAGCTGGCACTATTGATACCCAGGCGTGGTCACCTCAGCCTGGGCTGCCCCCAGCTCTCCACCTCCCCAGCATCCTCCTCGTCCCTATTTCCACAGCACACGGAGGAGCCGGAGGGAGAGCAGACTGCACTTGCGCTCCAGGCTCTGCCTTGGCTGCCAGTTCATTAGCGGATGAAATTCAAAACGCTAATCCTAATCCACAAAGCCACCGGTGCACTGGGGTCAATTAGCTCTGCAGCTGCCTTGCCCTGAACACCCCACCGTGACACGCTTGGAAAGCGTTTGCCAGCCCCCGCCACAGATTTCCTGGGAGCAGGAGAATAAGCTCCTTTGCCTTCGGACTTGACTTTGGCTGAACCGGATTGCCTTCAGAGAGAGCCCGGGAAGAGCTGGCTCGTCTCCAAATGCTACTGAATTCAGGACTCCCATTTTTTTTTCCCCTTGAATTTTGAGTCATGTCCTAACGTTGCTCTACGCTTTCCCTTTGCCGTAAAGTCAAATTTCTCACTAAGGCATTTTAGGCAGGAGTTCAGTTAGGACGGAGCAGGCTGTGCTGTTCCCGAGCTGGCAGCGAACAACAGTCCCTAGACATTAACATGATGGACATGTCGACACGGAGAAACGTATGGTACCAATTAAGACAGTATCAACAATTATGCAGAACACAGTCGAGTGGATTAATTTGTTGCCTGGAGAAAAGGCTGCCAGTACGAAGCGGGCTGTCAAGAGACACACTTTCATCTTGCGTGCTGCCTTGTGCCAAATACTACGAAGCCCATGTGCACTAAGGATGATCACTGGGTTTTCTTTTTCCACCAGCAATCTTGAAGCAGGGAAGGAGCAACCAATTAATTTCTCTCCGTGCTGCCTCCTTTCTTCTCTGTAAAAAAAAAAAACCAACAAAACACAACCAAAAAAACCTGCCCAAACCAACCAAAAACCCCCACAAACACCTGAAAAAAAATTGCAAGCTACCATTGTTCCCAAAAATTTTAATAAGAACTACAAAGAAACGGCGAAAGGACGTTTCTCTTCTTGCTCAAAAAGGTTTTCTCTTGCTGAGGGGCTGAGATGATAACTCATTTGTCAAAGACACTTTTTCCCAGTCCTCTAAGCAGAGAGAAGAAAAATGGTTAAGTCATGTGTGTGACTTTTTTTCAACTTGCTATTTTTACTCCGACCAGAAGGATACTTACACTCTCCATCTCTTGGTTCCCACCCTTTCCTTGCTGAGGAAGATGCCAGATGACCTCTAGCAAGTTGTGGCTAAATTCTCCTGCCTTGCCAAGTACCTTCCAGAGGCTTGGTGAAATACCTTCATTCTAAGGTAAGAACAAGCAGCTGATTTTCTCTAAAAACCTTATGTTTGCAAAACGCCACAGGGGTCTAGGGCTGTCAGAGCATTAAACAGCAATGAAAAAACTAGGAGTTGTAAATGATCACTTACTGCATTAATAAGCAGCAGCATTTGAATTCCTGCTAAACCTTTGTACCAGCTGCGCTTTGTCCCAAAATCCAATTAAAAAAAAAAATAAATCTGCTTATGCTTGTTCCTACAACATGAAGAATATTGAACTACCCTTCATAAATTCTGCTGCTGCTTGCAGAGCATATGGTCCCGCATCAGGCTCTCATTTCTCCATATTTAGCCTTGTTAAACAACAGCATGCCTACCTGACATATAAATTACCTTGAGGCTTGGAGTAATGCCATCCCGAGTAAGGAAACTATTCATAACACTGCACTCCTTAATTTAATGCAGGCAAAACTTACAACAACCTGCCCACTTACAACACAGCACATGCTGATCACAGTTGTTGATGGAGAAATCCAGTTTTAAACCACCATTCCCAGTAAACACGCTGCTCGCTGAGCAGCAGAGCCATGAAATCAGGTTTTCCTCGAGGTTTATATCTCATATGCCTTACTCCCTCAGCCGTTACATTTGCAGAATATATGCAGTTTGGCAATATGCCCATCACAAAACCCTCCAGCTCCTTCCTATTATCTTTATTCCTATTACTGCTCCTCGGGTAAAGAAGTTGGAAGCTGCAGGGTCCTAGAAACTATCTCCTTCTCAGGCCAGACCCAGGGCTGCCCTTCCTTAGGGACTGCTCTCCTATGGGCCTCTCCCACTCTGACTCCTGATTTTCAGGAAATAATATTTTTCAGACCTTTCCCCCTTGGCCAAATTTGATTAAAACTCAACACTTACCAAAGGTTTTTAGGGTGAAGAACGGATGGACGGTATAAGAGATCAGACTAACACAACTCATATCATCTGCTACACGGAGGTGCAATTCATATCTACACTTTTATCTGCTTGGTGTAAGTGCAAAGGAGCATCCAGCAAACCGTTTGCCATGTGCTGAGTGTGAAGTCTGAGGGTGGTTCTGTCTAATTAGCAATTATTTGCTGATATTGCACAGATAATACAGGCCACTTAGCAGGGTACTGAGCGTTCAGAGAGGCACTTCAGGTTTCCCAAGTGTGTCTCAGCCACTGCACTAAGGAGTGGGAAGGAATCTTCAAAACTACTTCCAACACCTCCACCGAACTCTAATGTATTTCTGGGCCCCAAAGCAGGCAGATGCCTCCTGCCCTCCAGCCCCTGGCTGCTGCTCCCAAGCTCTTCCCAAAGCTCCTTATCTACTATTTCCAGATGTCTCTGACACAGCCTCAGGGGAAGGGGTGACTGGCAGTAACGCCAAGGAGAGCTAAGGAGGTCAAAACAGGACAGGAAAAATTGTACCTATTCAGATGTGCCCAAATATGACTTATTTTTTCCAATTAAACTTCTAAACATCTACATCATTAAGAATTCTGATGAGGAAAAAAAAGTACTCCTCTTTTTCTTCTTGCTGACAACTGCAATAAAAACATTTCTTCCTAAACATCTTTTCACTACCATTTTTTTTTCCTTTTCTGCCATTTTCTTTCTCTTCTGCTATTTTGGAGCTTTCCCAATGTGAAATGTTTTCGGAAATGGCAAGATAATAAAAACGCCCACCAAAAAATAAAAGAGATGAGACGATACGAAAAATAACTGCAAGACTTCATTCAGCCTTCTAGATTTAGTAGCACAAGAAGAGGAGGAGAAAAATAGCAGGCTTTAAATTCTAAAATACCTACGTATCACCACCCTTAAAAAACCTTGAAAGCTTTTCTTTGAAAAAGTACTTCTGGATACATGGAGATGGGCACCTTCTGAAAGATACGTCAGGCTTTGGTCAAGCCTCATTTTCTTTCCTGAAGGAAACATTTCACTGGAGAAAAAAGGAAAAGCCAGCTCATCGTAATAAAAGTTTGGTCATCACCGTCACTTGAGCAGTGATTAAGAGGAGCATGATGCCATGTAGATCGTTTCCCTACCAATTTAGGGTAGAAAGAAGCTTCAGGAGGTGATGGGAGAGGATACAGGACAGCGTGTGATGTAACAGCAAAGACAGTTATTGTCCAGCACTGCTGGAATGGGCATGAGCTTCCCACCCTCCCATGAGGAAGAGGAGGGTAGAGCCCACATGGAACTCATGCCACTTGGGGGAATGTGGGAACAAGAGAGAGCAAAAAAATGCGACTCCAGCCTGCTCTTAAAGAAATGACTCAGCCTTCAGATATACTAAAATATTGAACGTTGTTTAGGTATTGATGTACTTGAAAATTATCATGGTTTCCTCGTGAGGACCGGAGAGTTTGAGCTCAAGAGCAATGGCAGTCCTCCTGTCAAGCTGCCTCAAGGGCACCTGCTGAGACATTTCACCCTGGGTCTGCTCTGAGAATTCCCTTCGGATGGGAGATTGCTGAACAAGCCCCTCCTGGTACCCTCTCTTGGCTGCTACGTTCAAGGTGACGTGACAACGTCTGCACAGAAGGTCTGCCGGTTCAAATGCATCTCCTCTACTAGCAACGAGACCAAGGAGATTTCCTCCTGGCAGCAAAATTGCCTTTTCTCCGCCAAAGACACAGAGCTTGCTATTAGGGATGCAAAGCTGCATTGCATCCGCAGCTACACGCTTCGAGAGGGAAACCTCCTCTCCATACACCAGTCCTCCTGAGCGGCACACAGCAGCAAGCCCTGGCTGGGTCCCACCTCCTCCCCTCAGGGAGCACTCACAGCCTCAAATTGCTCTTCCCAAGTCAAAAATCTGCAAATCCATGGCGCTCTCTAGTGTCTTTACTCTGCTCGGGAGAAACACAGCTATCCCAAGGCGCTGACATCATTCAGGACAGCACGGCGTAAACGACCAGGCTGAGGGATGCCCAAGGCCTGCTATTAATTAGGAAGAGTTTGCCAGCATATCTGTTTGGGTGAACCTTCTGGTGGAAGCCGCTCCAGCTATCTCCCTGTGGCCCCCACCAGCAGTGCAACGTCTCCCAGAGCAGTCATTTAAACAGAAACAGGATTTGAAGCCGCACTGCTGGTGGAGGGAACTACTCCAGGGAAGTTTCTGATCACAGAATCTTCTAGGTTGGAAGGGATCTTAAAGACCATCTTGTCCAACCGTCAACCTGATTTTGACAAAAACAGTCCCTGCAGAACCTGAGCGTGCTCCCGTCAGCTCCCAAACTGGCCATCGGCGCTGCGTAACACGGGTTGTGATTTCAGGGTGGGAGCTCAGAGGAGAAACGCCCGGAGATGGCACCAGGGAGGGCTTGGCAAGGCATAGGGCAGGCTGCGGGCTCCTCCAGGACCCACAGGTACCACGAGCCACGCAGAACAGCTTAACTCCTGCTGAGGACCATGAGTGGGGGCAGCCCTGACAGAAACACCAGTCTTTCCCTCATATCCTGCCTCTTCCCATCACCGCTTCCCTGGGGGAGGAGGCGATGGCAGAGCACGTTTCTAGCTGTCAAAGGCGAGCGCAATCCAAAATGGCAACGGCTTTGATTTGCTCTTAAATGGCTTGCTGGTCCCTTTTATTGCTGCATTTTCTACTCAGTTACGGTGCCTCTCTTTCTCCTGTGCTTCTCCGAGGCTGACAATTCATGACAGAGATACAGCATCTCCCACAGGCTCATCGCCTCGGGTCCAACTGTGTTTGCCTAACTGACAAGATCAATGCGGCAATCTGCCGCAGAACATACGCCGTTCCCCCTTCTCCCCCTCTTTCTCTCTCCCCTTTAATACACATTTCACATCAAATCAGCATCTGAAGGGAGGAGGCTCCTCTAGTGCCTAGAACGTGTTTTCTTGGAGCTCGCAATGCTGGCTGGTGGCAGGGGGAAACAGGCTGGCACCGTGTAATTGATTTGATGTATGCCATGTTCCAGCGGGATAAACACCACCCCCCCGGACGCCTTGCATTCCAGCGACTCCAGCCTAAGCTCCTTGTTATAAGCGTGTTGGGAGTCCATCAAAGACACTGAGTAGTTTTGACGTGAAGATAAAGGCTCTTATCTTCAGCTTCCAACACTGCTTCTCTGAATAAGCGCTCTTGACAGTTTTCGCTGCTTAAACTGCTCTTCAGTTGGGGATGGGAATAGGGGGAAACCGTTTTAACCCACCTTATTTCAGCAAACTTCCCTGCTGGGAGAATAAGCTTGTCACCAAACCAGATGACTTCCTCTGGGACACATCACTACAACTCACAGGGAATAAATTAAGGCCCCATGCAGGCAACACGCTTAAGCACCTGAATAAACCTGCAGTTTAAGCTTATCTGTTGCTTTATGGGCTTAGCATGTCCCAGGCGGACATGCATCTCCAGAACCTCAAATACAATTGCAATACACCAGCAAAACTACGCGTCCCAGCAGTACTGTGCTGCTGAGGAACTTCATCATTTCACAGCCAGCCAAATGCTAAAACATAAGTATCTTGTAGGAGGACAGTGGAAGACGCAGGAAGAAAACTTGCTCTTCCAGGTCCTCCACCTCTTGCTGTAGCCAGCTGTCCCAAGCTGCAGCTCAGCCTCTCATCCCAGAATATGGGAGTGAAAATCCTGCTTTGTGCTTTCCACCTCCCCTGGCCGGACGCTGGCCGCAGACCACAAACCTGACTATTAAGGCACAGCTCAGCTGGAGCCCAGCTGACCCAAAGCCCCACTGACCCAAATGGATCTGGGATTTCACTCTCTGCTTCTCTATGCAGGGATTAAATAAATATTCTTCTGCTAGAAGAAAAGGCCACACGTGCCTGCCTGAGTTCAAGGCGATTTTTAAAGTAAAGATACAGAAAAGTTACAATAATTTCCACTGGTATGGCAGGGGGTGAGTTTTAGGGCCAAAACAATATTTCAGGCACTGTAAATCCAGTTCAAGTGTCTCTAAGACAACGGAACAGATTTGAACAGGCAAAACGAAAAAGAAATATTAAAGAAAAAATCCAGGAGGCCAAATTGCCGGAGGAAATAATATAACATGCCTTAAGTGTATCGGGAGGGAGACGCCTAGAGAAACAGCAGATCTCTGACAGCCCCAGCAAGCAGAGGGAGCAAACAAATATGCAGGTTGCAACCAAGCCAAACAATGCCTTTGCAATCACTGTTCACACTGGAGTATGATTTGGGTTAGAATAAGGTAGAAGAAATGGCTATTCTGGAGGTCACTGTCTATGCTGAGACACTAGCCAACATGCAGAAATAAAATAAATAAGAGGAGCACTGGGAAAAATCAAGATATCCCGTTGAAATGAATCAGCTGGTCTGACAACAGCTTTCTCAATGCACGGGCCAACAAAGTAACTGAGCTCCCAGCAAGAGTATGGAATTAATCTTTACACAGCTGTCACTGCAGAGGGACACAAATTATATCCGCCCTTTAGAAGAGAGACGAGATCACCATGGGATGAGCCCAACAATTACAAAACGCCCATCTTAAGAAAAACACCTGAGAAAAATCATGTAGCTTGAAGTGAAAACCCCCCAGGTCAAATGCAGCAGCAGATTTTTTTACGCCAGTGAAGTTACTCTGGATTTCTAGTGGAGGATTCCAGTTTTGATGCTGGCCAGAGCATTCCATAGGAGCCTTTGAACTCTGGCAATGAAATATTCAGCTGGACAAATCAACAAGCCTATCCCATTCCTAGAGTGGCAAGAGTGGGTTGTCTAAAACAAATAGTATTTTTGAATCATTTCTGTTAAAAGTAGCAGACAGGAGATAAACTCTGTTTTATTGGACTGAGTTTAAAAGCCACCTAGACTATGTATGTGCTTATATTTCAGGACAAAGTTTTCTATTTACTGTAAATGCAATCTCATTCCCTTTTCATCCCACAAAAAGGCTAATCACAAAACAATCCAAATTTAATCCCGTGTGTGGAAAACAGTATGCTTCTAGTCCTGCATGCTGACCATTAGGTTCCACTGCCTCGACAAGAGGGAATGCCCTTTGGATCTACTGGTTACATTGACCACTCGTGTCTGAAGTCATGCATAAGAGACAGAAATAGTGACCGCAGGTGGTGACAAAGGCACACTCAAGCTCCAGCTGTATAAATTACCACCTCTTACTGAGGAAGCTCAGGGATATACCCCAAAAACTAACTGCAAAGCATGCTGTAGAAAACAGCTGTAAGAAACCAGCCAAAAATCTGGCTTCCACCAACAAAACTTCTCCTGTTCTCAGCAGGTTTGGAATTTTAGCTTAGAATGAACCGTTGCTCCTACTTTGGCTTGGTGCATGACAAATAGATAACAAGGCAGCTCCTGAAACATACCTGGAAAAAAAGACAAGACACAGATGTTACATATATCAGTCTTGAGTTTTAGAGACATCCTAATATGTCAGAGACTGTCGACTCTACATATGAGAAACTGTATTTTTATCAATTTAGTAGCTGCAGAGATGAGAGCTCTTAGTACTTCAGTCTGCTCCTATTCGCACAAATCAAAGTAGTAGAGTCTTACTGGATCCTCACTACAATCACGGTAAAGTACTTCAGAATCAGAAGTTACAGTAACACACATTTCTATGCTGGTATTAACTGGCATCATTCCTTTATAGTCCAGGAAGCTGTGCTAATTTGCATCTGGGACTATGCGGAAAACACTATTTTTCTATGGCACTAAAAATTCTCTTGTCCTCTGTTTGGAGAGGTTGCCAGGGGTCGATCTGCAAGACCAAACGGGAGAAAAATGTGAATTTCCCACGTGACCTTTACCTGTGATTGTGCCTCGCTGGTGAAAAGAGCGATGGTCCAAATGACCGTGTATAGAAGCGCCTGGGGAATCGCAAGCAATGCAGATGTGTGCCTTAGCAGAGATTGGTAACCTGCCAAATTTCCTAGCTTCCTCTCAAGACTGTAGACATTTCACCCCGTCCGTAGATATGGTGGGAACACTGAACAGAACACTGATTTTCTGGTTTCAAGCTTAGAAAAACAAGTGTTGAGTAATTTCTGCATTAAAATGTTTACCAGTTAACTTTTATTTCCTTCTCTCCTCCTACAAGTTACATGACCAGAGAGAAAAATTTACCAACTTTCTCATAGAGCAAAATTTTAAGCAACTGCTTTGTCTCCTATGTTTTAAACCCCACATTGCTCAGACTTCATGTTTCAGGGCACCAAGTCATAACATTTACCAAAAAATTTCCCTAGGACTACAAAGAATTATCCAGCGAGAACAAACTCCATCCAATGAGCAAAAAATAAAGCCACCGATTTTGATTCTTGGCTTCTCACCGTGAGATTGAGGAAGTCCTCACCACTTCCACAAAGAAGAGAGGAAGTGTCCTTCGAAGGTGGCTTGGCAATGTTGGTATGGACACCCTGCTATGGGGTGGGCTTTTGCAAATCCACACCCAAACAGCCAGGTAGATTGAAGTGAGCAAAACTGCTTAAGTTACCCATGGGGGGTTTTGCTGGCGCCTGGTCTGAATTATTTCTGTGTGCATGTCTCAGCATGCTCGCTATTATCAGGATCCATAAGCAGCACAACTGGACCAGGACTCCGCTTTTTGGGTGCATTTACAACATGGCATAGAGAAGGGAAGCCTGAAGGTTGATTTGACATGATCTGCTGCAGCCTTAGGACTTTTTATCTACCTAACATTTACCAGCGATGCGGCTTGTATCAGTTGTGGGTCACAGGCATGCCTAAGCCGTACACTAACTGCCAGAGGACCTTGAGCTCACAACACAAGCTGGTTCCCATGAGGAGAACCCCTACATGACTTCAACCGTAGCCCACCAGGAAGGAAACACCTCTGAGCACACTGGTGGTGTGCACAAGGGTTACTGCAAAAGCACAAAGATTGATGCCGGGTAAGGAACGCCTCCAGCACACACTAAGATAGAGGCATAGCAGGCACAGCACTGCCAGCTGAGCCACACTGAGCACCACGGGCTTGGGCTGTCTCAGGTACCTTCTGCAAGCCTCAAGCTGCATCTACACGGTGACATTTATTCCACCACTACTTGATTATAAAGATGAATAGTGCTGTGGAACTGCGTTTGTGATCAACGAGTCTTCTAAATTCAGTAGTAATGTTAAATTCTTGGTACAACCCAAGAATAACTCACATTTCAGAATGTGGAGGCACTCTGAAAACCAGCTCTTTATAATGCATCTCTACTTGGGACCCCCAAAGCAGCTAGATCACTAGCCACGTGATCATTTTCCACATGCTGGGCCAATATTTGCCTGTGCAGTGGAGTAGTGCAGTTTCCAGAAAGCAGTATGTGAGCAGTATGTATCAGACCAAATGCCTAAATATCAGCCAACACTTAGAAACCAAACAGCACTTAAGTGTGATGGAAGTTCTGACTGAAAAATTCAGGTGTAGATAGCAAAGGATTTTTAAATGACAATTTCTCTGAAGTGTCCTGGACTAGAAAAGCACCTACATAGGCAAAATATATCTATATAAAAAAGCAGGGGATGGGGTTGAGGGGCAAAAAACAAGCAAATAAATCCGTTTGCTGAAAAATTCTGCTTCAACTGAAGTCTACATTTTGACATCCTGATAACGTCAAAGCGAGACCAGTTGGGGCTCAAAGGGAGCAGGATGAAGCCTCCTTTGCTGCTACCCAGACTCCTGTGGTCATTATCCTTTCTGCAATATTCCCACATGAAGAGTATTTCTCAGCCTAGAGTCTGCAAAGCTCTTAAGCACATGTTGAACCCCGTTAAATCAAGACCGGGCAAGAAACAAGCTCTCATTACATCAGGAGTTACAAAGCTCAGGGCAGACGTGCCTAGTGAAGTTGCATGGCTTGTTTGGTCTGAAAGGTTAAAGCTCTTCCTTACCTGAAAAAACCTAAACTATATCTTTAATCCACTTCAGCAGGGTGCCTGGTGCTGTCAGGACCCCGATCACACACAGGACTGAAAATACAGCAACGCTAGTTGTCTGTTCTTAGCAAAAATAAGCCAGCCCCAAGGAATTACAGCTTTTTACCCATTCCACCAGAAATTCTAGTTGACGAGCTTCCTCCCTCAAATAATATGACGTTCTGAAGTTTAGTTTAATTTGGCACTTCTCTGCCCTTCAAAAGGCATACAGCAGAAAGCTGCTCTGAAATAGTTGTCCAGCAGAAGTTCACTCTCGCAGAGTCCAGAAACTCTGAGAACAGAATGGAAATAAGAGGAGGATAAATTATTCAGCTGAAAGACTCCACCCTTCACCAGGATGAGATCTGGGGGCATAACGGCTGGAATAAAGCACTGTCAGTCCAGGCTCTAAGGCTGAAATTCTCCCTCTTGGCATTGCAGAATGCACCCTCGGCGCGAGGCAGCTTTGTCTACCTCTAATCTACAGCCACTGGCTCTGAGGTCCAGTGGCTCGTGCAAGCTGGGGCAATCTGTAAGCTCTTCCACGCCGCGTCCGCTGCCAACAGGCGTTCCCACGAGCAAGGGCGAGCGGGATTTAGGAATAATCTCAACGCGTCACCCTCTGCCAGGAACAGACTGCTGAGAAGGGATTTTTTTCCAGTTGCTCTTAAACTAGGGCTCCTTGGGGCAAGGCTGAGTATCAAGCTGGAGCTACCAAGAGCTTTAAGACTAATTTGCAAACTCAAGCGGCAGCTCACCCAGATCTGATGTTAAAGGCCCTTAACATCTGATAACTGAGACTTTTACAGTAAACAATCTTTACAAGGACTGCTTGAATTTACCTCCAGGGTTCTCTGGTCTTACAGCTTTGTAGAAAAATCATCTCCCTTTATACTGTAACACACTCAGAAATCCCCTTTCAGCACAGGAGCAAATACTGACTTATACTCCCTCTGTCTCTGCCTTTTTCTAAGCAAATTCACCTGCAGTGACTATAAAGCAGTAACAAGTCTCCCAGGGAATGTTATGTTATGTGTGCACATGATACATGCTAGTGTGTTTTAGGAAAGCGATAGTTTGAAGATTAGGGGACAATGAAACGAAGAGAAATAACTCCTCATCTAATTCTTCAAAGGAAAAGACCACTCAGGAAAAAAAAAAACAGTGCATAGACACCAGCCTTATAGGAATTTCCTTCCATTCTGCATTTGGCATCAAGTTCTTTATGATTTCTTTACTCAGGCACATTTTCCTTCAGGGAAAACATATTGCAGTTAGAACACTGCCCATGATTTCATAATATGTATTTATGAAGTTAATCATACTCATGTCTCTCAAGGCGTCTGTTAATCTGGACTGGTAAATTCCTAATTATCCTTGCAGGACAGCAATATAAATCCTGAGTTCTAGTATAGTGGGTTGCTATGTTTAATGTTCAAAGAAAGAACACGTTCTTTAGGCGTGATCAATGAGGGCTGTCTGGGCAATTTGCAAGGTACACCAAAACGCTTCTTGTGTATTCATCTCCCTAATCTTTTCCCCTCTCTGCCCGTTAGGTTTCCTCTCAAGGAAATCAGGGGAGACCAATGTGATAAACACCTGGCATAAACACACACCCATCTGTTCAGTTAGATTTGTCTTACTTATAGAAGAGCAGGTAGGGGAACACAAAATACAGAAGTGGAAAGGTAGCCGCAGAAAGAAGCAGTGAAGTAGCTGCACGTGCGCAGTGGGTAGGATGAGAAGTAAAGGACTAATTGAAAAAAGCGTGACTTAGGACTGCGTTTCACGATGATACAGACAGTTGAGCACCAGGACAGGTTTGCCCAAGCAGGCTGAGTAGTCTCTGTCATTGGAGAAGTGTGGTTTGGACGTGGTTGACTTGGGTTTGAGACCAGAGGATGAAGTTCCCTCTCCAGGGCCTTACTGATTTACATGGAGGATTTCAGGGAAGCCACAGATATGCCAGATTGCACCAGACCTAGTGGATAGCCATGATTTTTTAAAAGCAAAAGCAACTAGCTGAGTGGAAATCAACTAGTCAAAAAAAATCAACTTTGTTGATTTCCACCTCCCATTTTAATTACTTCTTACTGACCATGGTGACAAGGTATGTCATTTGTCATGCTGTAACACGGAGCCTACAGCATCTCAGCACAGGTCTTCCCTCACAACAAACCCCTGCGACTCAGTGGTGCTCCAGAGGCAAACATCTGGCCCAAGCTCTCCTAATTCAAATTAAAGAGGAAAGAAATCACAGTGCAGTGGCACTTCACAGCAGACTCGAGCGTTTCTCACAGGTACCTCTGGTTGGCCTTTAAACGTGTACAAATGCAGTCTGTATTTGCCTCTTGATGTGGATGCTGCAGTGTAAAAACACTTCCCCTGCACAGTGAACTCCGTGCATTTCTAATTAGAGCTGCATTGCACCAGCATTTTATGATTTAAAATACCGTTGTAATAAATCCAGCACCTGTAAATTCAGTATTTCATAAAGGCAGGGAAGACCTTGTAGATAGAGTCTGAGGAAAAAAATTTGTTCTTAATTGAGTCCTGTAATAAAGCATCTCAGGGAGAGATAGCAAGCACGCTGGACTTGATCCTTCAGACCTGCCTCCACCGTGAATGGGAACAATGCATGGTGCAGGAAAGGAATTCCTTGATTTTAAGGAACGTCTTTATAGTAAAAATCCCTTTAGACCTCCTCCAGTTTTAAGCACCACTTTATAGATTCTGGTTACGAGAGAAACCCCATCTTCAAATGACAAATAGAAATTTTACATTTCAAAGACGGCAGGCTGCACGGTTCAAAATGATCGCGCATCGCTACAGAAGCAACCAGTGTCACAGCTAAGGCTGGGGTACAACAGTGCAAGTAGCCAATGTGTACCCATTAATAAGAAGCCCCTGCCTTAAATAATTGAAAAAGTAATAAGGAAAGAATTAAGTGGTCTTTGGAACCTAGGAGAGTCGCGGCACTCTTTCTTCTTATGACTTGAAGAGAACCTGAGCCAAGTTTGTTTTGTCTGGAGACACAAGGAGCCTAAAGCTAACAGATTATGGAACAAAAATAAATATGGAGCCAAATCTGCGTGCCAACAGAGAGATTGCAGTGGTGTTGAACTAACATCCCCAAAAGCATAACCCACGATGTTTGAAGCTAAAGGCCTTGAACCAGAACTCTGCTTCTGTGCCTTAATCTTAGAGTGGTGAGACTTGTGGGATTTGCAGTCGTTCTCACAATCCTTTACACTCCCGAGGAGGAAATGTTGGCCTGGACACGAGGAACAGATAAAGGAGAAACACTGATGCTGACCTGACAGCACAACACATACCTTTACATTCAGCAAAGATTCAAAGCAGAGAGAGTTTGCTCTTGTTTAGAAATCCAAATTTAGAATCCAAACCTCTGAGCTCAATTTAGGGCGCTGCTGCTGCCCCCACTTAAGTTGCATTGAAGTTTTGACATACTCACGCTCCCAAAATTATGCATTTATGTAACCGTCCAAGTAGGAATTTAGAAAATAAAAATAAAATAACTCTGTGATTAGTTGCTTCACTAAACAACAGTCCTCTCTGCCCTGTGGCTTTTTTTTTTTCTTTCTTTCTTAAATGATCAAATTACTAGCATTGTCCTCCATCACTCATTCAGGGTTTGGGCTCAAACTGATTGCAAAGGATGAACAAAAGCTACTACAGAGAACTGTCAGCAGCATGCAATAGCAAAATAAATCCTGCCTTTGCATGGGTTTATGATCGTCCTGGAGGTAGATCGTTAAACACTGTGCCATCGTTGGATTCTGCAATAAAAAGAGAAAGCACTGGCACTGTCAGGGCCCATGTCCCAGGAAGACAGCAGGCAAAGCATCTGGTGTGATCCCCAGAGAACACACACAGCCCTACAGGGGAGGGAGCCCATCTAGGGGGGGCTCAGATCCACAAAACAGCCTCCGAGAGAGTTTGGATCACTGTCAAGTGTTCCGTTTTCCAACAGCTGGGCACCTTGATGCAGCAAAACAGCTCAACTCTACCAGTAATCTAAAAGTAAGGGAAGGACAGACACAGGCAGCAAGCACACTATTCCTTCCCGTGAACAGCCTTCCGGGGGAAACCACCGTAGAGATGACACCTTTCTAACTAGTTTGGGTTGTACAAGTAATATTCAGACAGCTAAAATTACCACAGGGAAGATCACCTCGCCTGTCTGTGCAAGCGAAGATGGGGCCAAGGCTGAAGCCATCAGATCCTCTGCAACAAGGGTCCTCCCACGCACGCACCCCACAAGCTGCAGAGGTCTGTACAGCGATTCCCGAGCCAAAGCAGAATTCTCAGGGCGCATTTCTGCACAAACAGAGCAGTGCAGCTATTCCCACCACACCCCGGACAAAACCCCACGTGCCCAGGGCCACCACCACAGCCCTGAGCGTCTCCTGAAAGAACGAGTCTCAGGTCTGAACAAGCTTCAAGTCCTCCTCAGACTTGCAAGCGTGACCGGGGCAGAATTCATCCACACCAAGGTCTGGAAGCAAAGGGAGAACATCATTTTGCTGACAACGCTGGCCATCAAAGCTTTTCAGACGAATGAAAAAAGGTACCCGGCCCGTTTGCAGTGTTTGCTCCCTATTCCAAACCCACCTTTTGAAAGCAAGGGGCCTCTGCACTGGCCAGGTCATGCAGGGAGTCCTTTAAGGGCACGTCAAGGATCTTCACAGAACTGAGAATCTGACTCAAAATCCATCTGTTCACAGTAACCTCCTTGTACATTACAAAACTCTTGCGTACGTTTGCAACACAAATTGTAAAACTCGTTTAATAGTTGTACCAGCCTTGAAAGGTTTCCAACGTGCCTGACAAACTACAAACCAACAAAATAAAACATGCTAGCGAGTGGGTCTAACTAAATACCAAGTACATCAAGAAGAAAATCAATCCACAGGAGCAAGTAATAGCCCTTTGGGGTTTTGGTGGGTTTTCTTGTTTGTTTTGTGTGTGTGTGTGTGTGTGCTGTCTTTATGCTTAAGACTGAAATAGCCAAGATATATTTAACGCATGGAATGACAGCAGCCATATGTGACACTTGAACCAGGGGCCTGGGCTAAGTCTCATCAGCAACAATAATTGTTTACCAGACACAAATATTCTCTAGGTGTTAAATGAACACCAGGGACTAGCGCACAAAGTGACATACAGAAAGGATTGTCCTGGGGCATCGCAAGCCAGGAGCACAGCTGTGAAATTGCTCTGGCAGACACCGTCCCAGATAAAAACACAATCCTTTCAAAGACACGCGTTGGAGCCTTCGCGGCATTTGTGATTTGTTAAAAACCCCAATCTGTCACTTCATTCTACGGACACGAGGCGAAAGCAAGCCCGGACTCCGCTCGCTTGCACGCGCCCCTGCTCACAAGCGCTTTTTACGTGTGTTACAGCACTTCTGCCAACACCCCGGGCGGGCAGTAAGGGGACAAGCAAGGAGGAGAGCGGTTTGTGCTGCTTGCACGCTCACGAGATCTCACTGCTGGTGAGATTCCACACCAGCGCATTCAGAAAGACAGCTACTTGCGATTCAGGTGCAAAGAGAAACCACTGGCACCGTTTAAATGAACTCTGTGTTTCTGAAATGCCAACCGTAAAAAAAAAAAACAAAAAAAACCCCAAAAAACCAAACTGCCGATACTTAATTTCATTAGATAGACTGCATCTGGTGTTTACGGCTTAGTGCTGTTGCCAGAGAGCCCCAGGAGCTTCAGTCCGGGAGCCAAGCCAGTGTCTACCAACTTAGTTGGACTACTGTGGATACACGGAGATCCAATATTCCTCTGATTTAAAGCTTTCAGGCAGATTTTCAGAGGCTTTTGTTTTATTTATAGCTAGCATGTGCGGAGAGAAATAAAACAGTCATTTAATACGCTGTGCAATTGTGGGCCTATTCTTCCAGTTTCGCATTTCAGTAGCTTATTTTGAAGAGCAGCGAATTGGAAATCTGGGTATTCCCACCTTAACCATTCACACGTGGAGAGGCACAAAGAAATTCAGTAATGGAATATCTTTTCATTCAAAAAAGGAAAGGGCCAAACACAGTTTAATCACAAAAGCTGGACGCATGTTATTTATGCAGATGGTCATTGTAACTGTTACAGTCATATAACAGCTAAATGTTTTTCCTTCTCCTGCTCCTTATGGCACAGATTTATAGCCCTCTGTTACAGGAAGCTCTGACCTGTCAGTGAAGATGCCGTGGTGTTCTGATCCTCGAATTTTTAAGATTCTCTTCTGCTTGAAGCTGGAGTAGGTGCTTTCCAACCCTCCCTATAGAAAATGAGAATTGTGTTCATTAAATTGACAAAAAAAAAAGTACGCCTCACTGAAAAAAAAAAAAAAAACAAACAAAAAAAACCAAACCAACCAAAACAGGATTTGTAAAAACAAAGAGTATATAGTCCATCTTCAGGGAATATTTTAAGCATCTGTGTAGACAAAAATATTAAAGAAAAGCATGCACAATTTTATTTGGTGGGGACACGTAGGATGGTTGGCCATCTGCTGAAAAATGTAAGGCTGCCAAATATCACAGATTCACACCTTGAGTCTGAAAATTGAGTTCACATGGCAAATCCATGCATTTCTTGTGGTGTCTGCATTCCACCGGCCTTTCCTTTACCCACTACTCAGTTTTAGGCTTCACTGACTGCCAAGCTGGACTACTTCACGGCTTTTGAATGAGCAGAGCCCGGTTTTGCAGAGTCCCACCGACTGCCACAGGGCTGCCGGCGGGATACCTGACTGTGTGCTCGACAGGTTTTCAGAATCGGGGAACATAAGAAAAATCAAAGTGTTTGGGAGATCAGGGCCCCGGCTCAAAGTCAGGAAAAGACAGTTCAGGGAAAATTCTTCCATTCTTTCATTCTGAAAAAGTAATCAAAAGGAAAACCCTTAGAGGCTGAACTTTTACAGGCCACCAGTTTATACTATGAAAAAAACCTGAGACTTCCATGAATATCTGACTTCAAAACCTGCCATACTTTTAATCCATATAAACCTGTTCCTTGAGTCTAATCAGCTGAGAGCATGGGACTGGTGTTTCCCTAACTTAAAGGGTGGCTAACCAGATCAGGAGCAAGGCAACAACAGTAAAAGAATCACAGAATCACACGGGGTTGGAAGGGACCTCTGGAGATCCCCCAGTCCACCCCCCTGCCAGAGCAGGTCCACCCAGAGCAGGTCGCACAGGAACGTGTCCAGGTGGGGTTTGAATGTTTCCAGAGAAGGAGACTCCACCACCTCCCTGGGCAGCCTCTTCCAGGGCTCTGCCACCCTCAACATAAAGAAGTTCCTCCTCATGTTTAGGTGGAACTTCTTATATTCAGGTTTGTGGCCGTTCCCTCTTGTCCTGTCACTGGGCAAGAAGGCTTCAGGCAATCTCACTGGAAATCTTGCACAGAATCATCATCTTGCCACTGTTTATAGCAGAGAACTTTCTGGCGAGATCTGCTAGATAGTGCAAAATTTACCTTTGTCATTGTTAAGCCCAACGGGAAACACATTTCTAGAACCTATGGGCAACAGACAAAATAACAAATACAGACTGTCCTTTTCAGAAACCTATCTAACATTAATGCTGTTTTTCATATCGTTTCCTCAAATACAAAAGGGATCTTTAAACTCTTCTATTATTTATTGGGTAGTTAGCCAATTATCAGGCATCCCCTCACAGATTTTTATCATTGGAACTGCAGTACACCTCTCATGCCTTAACGGCTTAGCGTCAGGTCAAAAAAGCTGAATAAAACTCTTGACTTTTCACCTTTACTCAGCTATTTGCTTGTAGAGCTGTCCTGCCAGCAGACCCGAGCTGCTTAGTTCAAATATAAACCGGGCTGAGCTGCAGTCACTGCTGCACAGACACATCTTATACAAGAAAACCTAAACCATCTCTTTTCTTTGGCCCTATGTTTTGATACTTTGTAAGGAGTATTTTTACCAGATGACTTATCTGTCTGCTTATGTCCAGGACGTGATGAATTCTGTACATTTTTCCTCTAGGTTTCAACACAAACTGCAAACAGCATGTCACAGGACTCAACTTCTCTTGTCCTGTCTTATCTGTAAGAACAGGGGTAAACCTTGCCTGTGTTTGAAACTTCATTTTCCAGGAGCACTTACACAGCAAAGCCCTCCCTACCTCTGAGGGGACATGCACAGCATCCCTTGAAATTCTGGGATACCTTTAATTCCTCCTCCCTTCCAATCTGCTGCCATTATTTAAAAACCATTTCCTCTTCATTCCTTGTGTAGGTCTCCAGGTTTTATTATATGCAGATTCCTGCTGGCACATCCTAGTTCAGCCAAGTTCTTTGAAAAGTATCTGTTGTCAATCCCACATCAGTCATCAGTTCAAAAGCCAAATGGTTTTCTCAGAACTCCACCTTGTTTAGCCATCTTTCTCTGTAGTTCTCCCAGTGGGACAGAATGAAATTAAATTTAAACTAGGCTTTAAATTATTTAGTCAGAGATAATTGAGTTTGGAAAGTCATACTAGAGAATGATCACCCAGGGAAGTAACTAAATATGATTTTGGGAGAGGGGGCAGGTCCAAGTGTTACCACTTCTCATAGTAAAAGACACAAGCTGCTCTTTCATTTTGATCGTACAGAAGATAATTTCCTGCACACTTAAGAACAGCATCCTTTCTCCTCAGAAGGAATCAGGCCCTAAGGAGGCTGAAAAACCTGGCAAACAGCTTACTTCATTTTCAGGGGGACTATGTTTTCCAAATAAAAAAAAAAACCAAGGAGAACTTGTATTTACGTTATTAACTTTGCATGATGTCATGAGAGTCTCCTATAAGGGACAAAAGCTAACTAGAATAAGAAAGCTGTAATTTCACTACTGCTTTTAACTCAACAGTGACACAGACAGGTTTCCTCGAGGAAAAGGTATTTTCTAGTCTAGCTATATCTGAATATATCATAAAACAAATTTGTCTTCACCTTATGTAATAAACTAGCTCTGTCAATACCCATCCTTACTTTACTCCTTCCTCTCTCTAGCCATCATCCAGCACCATCATTCCCCTGGATTTATCCTGACAGAAGCAGAGCAGTCCTGCAACTGCTTTCCTGAGACCAGTATTTCATAATTACCTTTTCAGAAAAACCCAAACCCTGCCCTAACAGCCTTAGAAAAATAAAATCCACTCCAACTGATTAGAAAGGAACCAAAATGATGTAGGAGCTGAGGGAAGACACTCAGGGTTGGCACACAGCAGCACTTTTGAGGAAAAAGGGCTCTGTTTTGGGTAACTCGCACACACTGGGCTCTGCCGCGAATGGCCTGGGGTGCTGCTTTTTCATTTTCCAGGGACGATGGGCATTCCCAATCAGGCAGCAAAGCACCACACTTGCACAGTGACCATGACAAACAAATATATTCCCCTCTGTGCACACATATATACATGACAGAGGTGGGAAAGCACCTCTGCGCACACGTAAGCACACAACAAGGCAGCAGCGACCATTCTCATGCACACAGTACAAATAAACATGCTTTTACATCATACTAGCCATCATGGGTCCAGGCAATCACAAGCACAAATCCAGGTTGGGCAGAGAATGGATGGAGAGCAGCCCTGAGGAGAAGGACTTGGGGGTGTTGGTGGGTGAGAAGCTCAACAGGAGCCAGCAACGTGCCCTGGCAGCCCAGAAAGCCAACCCCATCCTGGGCTGCATCCCCAGCAGCGTGGCCAGCAGGGCCAGGGGGGGATTCTGCCCCTCTGCTCCGCTCTGGGGAGACACC
>VXAK01022172.1:66395-82277 GCA_013399435.1 Arenaria interpres
ACCCCCGCCTCCCCACGGCGCCTGCGCGCCCCGTCCCCACAGCAACGGCGAGCCGCGGCGCCGCAGCATGTCGCTGCCCCAGCCCCTGAGGAGGCGGCTGAGCTCCTTCAGCCGCACCGTCTTCACCGACAGCCACCGCACCGGCCCGCAGTACCCGGGCGACCGCCCAGGTAAAGCGGGGTGGAGGCTCGCCAGCAACAAAAATGGCGGCGGCGGGAAGGTGGGAGAGCGGGGGGAGGCCCCCAGGAAAGGAAGATGGCGGCACTAAGCGTTATCTGCTGGCCGATGGGGAAGGGCCCTGAGGGAGACACCGTCACGGTGTCCCCGGCTGGCTCCCCCGCTCCGGGCAGAACCCTGTCATCTGGAGGGGTAGCCGCCTCATCCCCTCCCGCCCGTCGTGGTGGGGAAGGGGGGCTGAGGTGGCGGCCTCCCGGAGCCCCGTCGCTGTCGCCACATCGAGAGGGGCCCGGTAGCAGGCCCGGCGGCGGCGAGCGGAGATGTCTTTCGGGTGAGTCTTGGTTTCACCCTCAGTCATGGAATATGGCTTTATGGACGGGGTGTGGGGTGAAGCCACAAGCGGCAGCTCCATCCCCCTGCAGCTCATGCTGCTGTGGTGTTGCAGGCCTGAGAGGCCTCCCCTAAATATTTAGGCCTCCCCTAAAATATTAAGCAGGGAACAGGCTTGATTTAAAAGCAGGTATGGAGGAAGTTTATGCCCGCCTCTACAGCTTAGTAAGTGAGTTTGCGTAAAATATCACAGATTAAATCCACTACGCACACAGCAGGCACCCTGCCTGCACCCAAGTAAAAATGATTTATGGAGAACACAGAACAAATAAAAGAGCCGAGCTATTGTGTTAAACTCAGTAGTCCTGCACAGTTAGGACACCAGACTTGTAAAGCATGAGGTGGTGTACTCAGCTTTCTCTTTATTTTTCCAAAGCTTATTGTCACGACTGATAACTGTTCCTTCATCATATTGCCAGTGAAACTTGCCAGCCAACGTACCCCCTTTTTGTATCTTTAGAGGGAGAGTAGCCATGAAAATAAACCTTACTATGTAGACAGACTGTTATGTTCATTTCAACTGATAAATCCATTCCAAGCTGATAAAATTAACCAAAAAGTCATTCTTATTTCCAGACAGGAGTACTCATTTTCTCTCTGCAGTTAACACTGCTAACACTTACTAATTCTTCATTTCATTTCTCAAACAACACTGAAATATTTTTCTTAGCTCCAGGAATAATTTCTGGTTGTAGTAATTTCTTTTCCATTTCCCATTATAAAAACTCCTGTGTGAATACCCAACCTACTGAAACCAATTGCAAGTGCACCATTAAATTCTTGGAGATCAGGATTTCAAAAATTAAATTTACACATATCTACCTTAGTGACTTGCTCGAGCATCAAAGAACTGGCCATCACAATACTGTCTGGCTTTTCCGTGAATTTTAGCAATCCCAGAAAATAAGCATTAGTTCAATTTAGTGATAGAAAGATGAATTAGAATTGGCTTATATTGCTAAACATGCACCCAAAGCACAGTTTGAAAACTTAAGCAGAAGTTACAAATCAAATACGAATGCTATGTACTTGAAGCCTTTAACATGCCTAAAACATTGTCATCACAATTAAAATTAGAGCTCTTGGCTTCTCTGTTTTTAAGTAAATCGGCCATGCACCATTAAATTTTCATCCAATGCATATAGGGCAGAAACAGAGTTACTTGTAATTGGACGGTCATGTTTTCTCAAAAGATAAAGCAGTGTTTTAGAATTGCATCTTAGTGCCCTCCAAAGCCCAGCTGTTTAAGACATTCATTCACTAGCACATCTGGGACAATTTTAGGTAGATAGTGGAACTGTTTTGGTAGTGTTTAGATTTGGTAGATGTTTAGATTTTCACTCCTTCGCAGATGTAAGAAGGCAGTGATGCTTAAAAATGCGATGTAAAAAAATATGTATATAAAAATTGGTTGTCTTGCACTTTTTATTTCAGTATAACAAATTCCTGCCCCTCACACCCTACCCCTAAGGTCTGTCCCAGCTCTGTTCCCAAATCCTCCTCCCTTCCCACCTAGTCTAGTAGCCGCCATGAATACTTCTGCAACTGGCATAAAGACTTCTGGAACAGACTTGTCCCAGGCTGCGGGTGGCCGGACTGGAAACAGGGATGCCAGACTGAGATGGAACAAGGACAGGTACGAGAGTGGTTGGAAGATACGGAAAGAAAAGGCAGTGTCAGAAAAGAGGTGGTTCTGAGGCCGAAAGTGACACAATGTGACTGTTCAGACTGATTTCCAGTTGAATATCACAGCACTCAAAGACAAACCAGCAGGTCACGACGCGGTGACTTGCTCAGGTAGGACCAAGTGAAGGTGTGCCCAGAGACAAACATGAGAAAAGAGACTGTTGGTAATTGAAGCACAAGTGGATGCAATGTCAGTTAACTGGAATATGATAATAAAGCTTCATCCATTAAAAATGAATAGCCTTTGATGTTTTTGCTTTTTTTGAGTCTAATCTTTGTGTCTATCATTAAATCCTAAATACAGAATTTACTATCTAGATGTTAGAGTTCAATATTTGCTTTTCTCTACATTGTACGAAGGCGTTTTGTTCTCTCCAAACTTTAAAGGTTAAGTTTTAGTTTGACACATATTTGAAGTTGTTAGCTCTTAAGATTTAGAAGAATTACTGGTTTCTTGCAACATCGCTTCCATCCAAATTGAATAAAAATTGAAAATTAAGAGTGGGTGATGCAAGCCTGCTCTCGAGCAGTAAGGCCTTTACTCAGGAAGATCGTCTACAAAATAACAAGAAATACATACCCACTTAAACTTTGGCCATTCTCTTAGGAACAGCAATGAAATAACTGCTGCCTCTCTCTGCCATAGTATACAGCGCTATACAGTACAGCATATACGGTACACGGCACTACTTGAGCTAAGTCTTGTCAGTCAGAGATTGTGGAGGAAGCCATAAGCCACCAGGTTACCAACGATCAGACACTCAGCTTTAATATATGACTAAGTGTTAACAATTCTGCGTCCTGTGAACTGAAAGTTGCATTAGATTCCAGGAAATGGTGCGACTCAAGATAGGGTAAGAAGGTTTCGGCTGGATATACAAAAATATTTTTCTTAACATTTAGTTTGACTGGGAAGAGTGTTCGTGTCCTGCTTGAAGCTAAGATGAAGCAGTATGTTTCTGTCGTATTTATGGAAGGGAATTATGGAACAAACTAGGAATGATAAAGACTTCTCTCTATCTACAGATAATGAAATAGTTTCCAGTTTACCACTGCAGATGTCCCTCTATTTCAACGTTTATTTTTTCCCATTTTGGTGGCTCAGCGCAGTTGTCATGCTCCATCTGAAGGTGAGTCCTGAAGGAAAGTGATGTGTCACCTGAGAGTGAGCTCACCAGAGTTAGAGGCTGTTAGGTTTATTTGGTAATTCCTTGAAACTGCAGGTTCAAGAGTATTTGAAAGCCTTTCCATTTATTCACTTAATCACAATCGGCATGTAATGAAATAGGACAGCAGAAACTTTCACTCTCTTCTTCCCTCTAGTATCCGGTCTTGTCAGATTACTACAAGTTCATCCTGGTGACAATCATGATCCTCACCTCTCTGATAGAGATCATCCGACTCTACCTGGGATACATGGGCAATCTGCAGGAGAAGGTATGGTACTGCACGTACATATTAATTTGTGCAGGAGAGCTTTTTGGAGTTTAACATAAATGAAGTGGTCTACCTGTTCATCTGAGAGAAGTTGAAGAGAAGGTTATTTTTCTTAAGTTACAGTCTGCATCTTCCTCTGGAATCAGCTTCCACTTAATTTTGTGCATTCCAAGAAATTTTCCCTCAGAAGAGAGCCCACTTGCTCCCTAAAACTGTTTTGTCAGAAAAAAATAGTATGGTTAAAACCACAGTATATGGAGATGTTAAGCCACCTCACTTTGCCATTTCACATTACATACCGGCTTTTGGAAAATTAAAAATGTTTTTTCTTCACAAGATTTTGGAATTTACTTTTCATCTCCAGCTGCCAATTTTTAATAGGTGGTGTCTCCCTGCTATAGGTCCCTGAGCTGGCTGGGTTTTGGCTCCTGAGTCTCCTCCTGCAGTTGCCTATAATTCTCTTCTTGCTATTTAATGAAGGTCTGAAAATTCAGCCCCTGGAGCGAGCGGTCCATATCGTCTTTGCCCTGTTCCTCACCTTCCAAGTCGTTGCGGCTTTTGTCACCCTGAAGAGAATGGTGAACAAACTGGCAACCCACTTTCGCCTTAACGAGTTTGATCAGCTGGAGGAACATCCCAGGCCAGATTTTTACAGCCTGGGTAAAGAAGAGAGGGCAGTTCCTCTGGCTGGTAGGGGCCCCGGCGCTGGCTGGGGGGATCACACACTGAGGAGCTAACAGAGGTTGGCTTGTGCTGCTACAGCTCAAGTTTCTCTTTTGTTGGGTCATTCTTTACCTTCGAAGATATTAAAAGGATAGATCTTAAGAGCCAACCTTGAACCTGGGAGATTGGAGCTCCACTGAAAGTCTTTTACACAACTAGCTTCAGTTGTTGGACTGTTACTGCGCAGAGTGCCAACAGAGTAGGTTTGGTGGGTTTTTTACCAAGTCATGTGTTTTTAGAAAAACAGAAGCCTTTTTCCTCACTCTTTGCACAGAACTGTTTTGTTTACAATAAATCTTGTATACACATTTTTATTTGTGTTGATAGCAGTTTTCTCTCTATTCTTCCAGATATGTTACACATATTTAATGTCTGGTACTTCAGTTAAGGCAGAACAACCAAACCCAGACCAACCAAACCAAACCAACGACCAAAGCAAAGAACCCCAAGAAATCCTGAGGCCCAGAAAGGACAATGAATGATTAGAGAGTGAACAAAGACTACAGTTTCAGAGACGCTCCTCCAGATAATTCCAGCACTTGGAATTCCTTACTAATAAACTAGGGATGTAATTTTAGAACCGTTACTTCCTCAAATCTCTTACACTCCTTTGACTTAGCTTGAGTTCTAACTATCAAGCCATTCAAAGAGGGTGGTGCAATTTTCTCAATGGAGGTCTCAATAAATCAGCAGTAACAAAATTACAGCCATTAAAAAAATTGGTTTATGTCACTGGAAGGCAGAGCCTGTTTCTCACAAGCCAGGAGATATACCAGTGTTCTCTCCTTTTTATTAACGTCTAGACTATCTTCAGTGTCAGTAATGGCTAAGAGTTCTCCTTGTCTGTCATGGAGGGATGGAGATCAAAAGTTGAAATAATTTTTTCATCTGAATCCTTTGAGTCTTCAGCAGGGCAAGAGTCATCAGTTTTGAGAGCTGGCACAGACACCTAAACTGCCAAAGGAATGTAAAGAAGGTGGGTCTAATGTGAAAAAGGCACAGCATGCTTAAAGCTGCTGTGTATTTAAAGCTTATAGATCCTCTAGCGAAAATCAAGCACGAGCTTAGCCTTAAACTGAAATGGTTCATTTTCTTTTTTCTATGGTTAATTTTCTATTCATAACTGAACAGTACTAAGCTTTCTTCTTCATTTTGTTATTATAAAGCATATGTTGTAAGAGCACATACCCCTTTGCCTTTAAACAAACTACTGGTTTGGATTTGCTATTGCACAGAAAAAGAGGCTTTCTGCAAAAGAGTCTCTAAGAGTGTCTTTAACTGTTCATGTAAAACATTTAGAGCCCTGTATTCAGAGCCTGCGAGAGAGACAGTGAGGTTGAGGCAGAAGCTAAGTCATCTCCAAAACATTTTTACAGCATTAGAATGTTGTAAAAACAATCTTAAGGGATGCAGTGGGAACATTGCGCATATTTTTGCGGCAACCATAATTACACTCCTGGAGGGTGCCCAGCTCAGGGCTGATGGGCTGCAGGAGGTGCTGGGGAGCATCCATTACAATTAGAACGGCATAATGGGTCCTGCCAGGCCAAACAGAAACACCAAAGACCTTAGAAGAGACACCAGGGCAGTGGTCATCCCTTCTGCTCTGCTGGAGCTTGCCCGTTCCCCTCACTAAAGGCCCTCTCCAGGGGCTCAGTAAGGATATATGCTGAGATGGTCCAGCAAGGCAAGCTCCAAGGAGAGAGAGGGATTACCTGTGGTGATCCTGTATCTCCTGCCCTAACTAGAAAATGGCACGTTCTTTGGGTTTCTGTCTCCTATCATCTTAAAAAGTTTAAAACTTCAATCCTTTCGTGAGATGAAGAATGTAATGGCTGGGGAGACTTTTTAACACCAAGTACATCAAGTTCAACATCAAGCTGAAAAAAAAACAGCCAACCATGTATACTAATGCTGGCAACAAGGAACTGTCCTCCGGGCTGAGGCCATGGGATGTGATTTCGAAATCCTTGCTTTTAGGGATAAGGAAGTCATGCACTTGGGAGATCAAATTGCCACGCAAGACCAGAAGCAGGAGGCAAAGATACAGGGGGACGCAGCTCTCTGCTGGAGAGAGAGGGAGAAAGCATCAATGAGGCGATACAGGGAATAAAATTCAGAGAAAGATGGTCAGAAATGGAGTTGCCTGGAGAGGTGCTTCATGTAGAAACCAGTCTGCAACGTAAAGCTTCGGCAGCTTATTTGATAAACGCAAGATTTCTGCATTCTCCCTCTGCAGGCTTCCTAACAGACCTGCTGGTCTGTTTTCAGCTTCAGCATTACCAGCTTGAGCATTTAATAATGAAGAAAGCCCTGGAAGCACCTCGAACTTGGGTGCCTACAGCTGCAGTTTTTCCACGAGTTTCCTACTCCTCATGTACCCGGAGACAAGAAAAGAAAATTACAAGCAGCACTCAGGAAAACAGAACGACAAATGGAGAATTGCGCCGAAACTTTCTTCCAGTTTCCAAATTTCACAAGAACATCAAATAAGCAAAAAATATACTAGTCACTTGTAACAGCCAAATTTCAGACCCATAAAAGCAAACTTCAGAACAGGAAATTTCAATGAGCATGTTGTGGGGGGGAGGGAGAAAAAAGAATCAAGTGAAATACACGAGGAGAAGAAAAGGGGGGAAACACTACAGAAGGTACCTGCACAATCAACAAATCAGGAAAAAAAATTAAAAAAAAAAAAAAGGAAGAACTTTTTAAAAGCGAGCTCAAAGCAGCAATAATGACATTAATCTTTTAAAGAAAAACAGAGGAAAGCTTGGTTTGTTTTTAATGAAAAAGTTCAGGAATAATTGCCAGAACAGACTGGAAGCTGTGAAGGGTCCATGAGAACTTCCACGGGGGTCAGCAAGAAAGCTGAAGAGTCCTTTATAAACCCTCCTCCTTCCGTTACCCAGAGAGCTGGGCGCAGGTATGGTGTCCCATAAATACACTTTTGATTTAGGAGGAATACACTCATCTTGCAATGCAAAGTGTTCACGAGTAGAACCTGAGAATTAAGATTCAGCTAAGCAGGTTTTTGGGGAGCGAGGGCCTTTGGTGTTCTCCCCACCCGCCTCCACCCCAGAATAGATGGAAAAAGGTGAAAGGAGGGAACTTAGGAACACAAGCACGTAACAAGTGGTGTTCCCCAAGGGTCAGTATGGGGTCCAGTCCTCTTCAATATTTTCATCAATGACCTGGATGAAGGGATGGAATGTACCCTTCAGCACGTTTCCTGATAATACAAAACCAGGAGGGATGGCTGACACACCAGAAGGCTGTGCCATCATCCAGAGAGACCTGGACAGGCTGGAGAGTTGGGCAGAGAGGAACCTGATGAACTTCAACAAAGGCAAGTGTAGGGTGCTGCACCTGGGGAGGAATACCCCCCTGCACCAGGACAGGTTGGGGACTGACCTGCTGGAGAGCAGCTCTGAGGAGAAAGACCTGGGAGTCCTGGTAGACAACGGGGTGACCATGAGCCAACAATGTGCCCTTGTGGCCAAGAAGGCCAATGGCATCCTGGGGGGGCATCAGGAAGAGTGTGACCAGCAGGTGGAGGGAGGTCATCCTGCCCCTCTGCTCTGCCCTGGGGAGGCCCCATCTGGAGCACTGGGTCCANCAGAGCCCTGGAAGAAGCTGCCCAGGGAGATGGTGGAGTCTCCTTCTCTGGAGACATTCAAACCCGCCTGGACACGTTCCTGTGGGACCTGCTCTGGGTGGACCTGCTTTGGCAGAGCGGTTGGAGTAGATGATCTCCAGAGGTCCCTTCCAACCCCATATCATTCTGTGATTGGGAAAGAGTGGAAGTTCACTGAGCAGCATCCAGGCAGTGTTGGACACCAGCTGTGGAACAGCAGCTTTTTGCCACACTGGAGTTTGTGCAGAAATAAAACCACAAACTTTTTTATCATCTACACAGCTACTGGTAGCCCCCACACACACAATCACGAGCAAAATCTCTGAATGGCAAGAGTGTATGTGCAGAACTCAGTTATTGTATTTCACCAAGTTTACTCTTGGGAAAGGCCAACAGCCATTTTGAAAGGAAATTTGTACCAACATACTTCCTTTAACTGAAGAAAAGAAATGAGGAATGGGCATATTACCTTAAAACGCTCTTTTTTAGGTTACTGATCAATTTGATGAGGAGGAGGATTTTGTGTTCAAGGGCATAGTTGCCAAGTTGTTAGTACCTGAACTTGGCATGTGTTCCTTGTCCAAAATAGACTTTGTAGAAGAACTTTGTTATTTTTTTTTTAATAGTTGCAGGGCTTCCAAGAAGGGGAAATTAAATTTGGAAGATGCTTCAATTATAGTACCTTACTCGAGCAGATCTGATAAAGCAGACATGAGATTTGATAAAAAGCAGACAATTGAGGAAGAAAGAGGGTACAGCATTAGCTTCTCTATATCAAAATTCACTCTTTCAGATTACTGAGAGAATTGCACCCTGAGGAATGAGATCATACATTTCACTCTTGCCTTTCTCTCCTAAAAACTAGACCAGACCTAGTGTTAATCTTTCAATAGTTAACGAAGCAGGTAGAGGTGGCATCATTACATGGTCTGGTAAGATAGTCAATAGTCATTTTTGACAGCTGGGTAAGGCTGCAGAGATCATTTATTTGGAAAAAACAAATTTTATTTCTCCAGGGCAGAATCAGATCGGATGGCAGCAATTAAAAAGGATTTTGCCCAGCGCTTCGAATAAAGCGAAGATAAGAAAAGAGGTCTTCCATAGGAGGCAGGCAAAGCAGTGTGTGAGGGTGAGCTGATAAGACCAAGAAGAATTTAAACTATAACAGAATAAATAGGTTCAAGAAGTGTAACACTGGGGGAAAATGAGTATGTTGATTGATGCCACTGAAGGAGCCCCTAGGTACGCGAGGCAGAGGATTTATTAAAAGGAAATAAATGTGCTAAGTTACTAGTTTGAAATCTTACAGGGATTCAGAGGAAACGTTATTCCCCTCCGCTAAGCTGCAGCCCACAGGACACGGTTCCACATTCATTAAATACGTGCCACTTTTGCAGCTTGTTGTAAGAAAACCCACGCTCTCTTCTTCATTCGGTCCAAGGTTTGAAAAGAATAAAAATACAGTCCCTGGGAAGCACGTAACTGGCCAAGAGACACAAGCACAACAGAGAAACCGTAGAAAGAAAGGACCAAGCCTGGCAGGCAGCTGCGAGCACAACCGTGCTGAGACCCGTGGCTTCCCTGGTGAATTTAGGAAGTATTAGTGACTTCCTTGAGAGCTGCCTGGAGCATCCTGTGCTAGGGAAGGAGTTCCTGCAGCCTGTGAAAGGAGCTACTGTTGTTCTTCAAGGGATAGAAGAGACCTTTCTTTATTTACCCTGGTAGAACTAGGCTGTTCCCAATAAAAAAAAAAAAAAAATATCAAGCAAAAATGCTTGAACACTCTTAAGTTACTACATTCTCCATTTATTGAAACCGTGCCATAAGCTGAATTCATTATAGGTGAGAAGACCATCGGGTACACCTATTCCTCGTCACTCAGACTGCTAATTCCAGGGGAAATTTATTTCTCACTACTTTACATGGAGAAAGCTTATGGCAGCATGGAGCTTTGAACAGAACCTCATCCCACATGGCCACTGGTCCGCAGTTGCTTAAAGAGGAACCTACTGGCTTGTGCCAGTCCAGAATGATTCTTATCAATGTGCTTGATCTCCCATTTGAATTACAGAAAGGATTTTAGCATGGACACCTATTCTGTCTTTGTTTTGCCCTTGACCCCACAGGCCTCTGCACAGGAAATAGATTATTTATCACAGGATTATCACCTGGATTTATGCAAAGCGTTCACTGTCCCACATGACATTCTGGTCTCAAAATTGGATAGTCATCCAACAAATGGTCCATCCATCAAATCCATAAGGAACTGGCTGGACGGCCGCACTCAAAGTGTTGCGGTCAATAGCTCAATGTCCAAGTGGTGGCCAGCGACAAGGGGTGTTCCTCAGGGGTCGGAACTGGGACCAGTGCTCTTTAACATCTTTGTCGGAGACATGGACAGTGGGATAGAGTGCACCCTCAGCAAGTTTGCCACAAAGCTGTGCAGCACAGTCAATATGCTGGGGTGGGGAAGGGATGCCCTCCAGAGGGACCTGGACAGGCTGGAGAGGTGGGCCCATGCAAACCTCATGAAGTACAACCAAGCCAAGTGTAGCATCTTGCACCTGGGACATGGTAATCCCAGGCACAAATCCAGGTTGGGCAGAGAATGGCTGGAGAGCAGCCCCGAGGAGAAGGACTTGGGGGTGCTTGTAGATGAGAAACTCAACATGAGCCAGCAATGTGCATTGGCAGCCCAGAAAGCCAACCCCATCCTGGGCTGCTTCAAGAGAAGTGTGGCCAGCAGGGCGAGGGGGGTGATTCTACCCCTCTGCTCTGCTCTAGTAAGACCCCACCTGGAGCACTGTGTCCAGCTTTGGAGTCCTCAACACAGGAAGAACATGGACTTCGTGGAGTGGGTGCAGCAGAAGGCCACGAAAATGATCAGATGGCTGGAGCCCCTCTGCTGTGAGGACAGGCTGAGAGGGTTGGGGGGGTTCAGCCTGGAGAAGAGAAGGCTCCAGGGAGACTTTATAATGGCCTTCCAGTACCTGAAAGGGGCCGCCTACAGGAGAGATGAAGAGGGACTCTGGATCAGGAGGGGGAGCCCTAGGAGGAGGGGGAAGGGTTTGACACTGAAGGAGTGAACAATTTAGATGAGATGTGGGGAAGAACTTCTTTGGTGTGAGGGTGGTGAGAGCCTGGCCCGGGTTGCCGCGAGAAGCTGTGGCTGCCCCATCCCTGGAGGGGTTCAAGGCCAGGTTGGAGGGGGCTTGGAGCAACCTGGTCTGGTGGGAGGTGTCCCTCCCCAGGGCAGGGGTGGTTGGAACTAGATGATCTTTAAGGTCCCTTCCAACTCTAACCATTCGATGATTAAAATTTGCGAGAGCACATCAGAAGATACCAGAGTACACTTACAACTGCAGGGTATTCATGCAAGAGTCAATATTTGAAATATACAGCTTAAGGATTCCGTGTTTAATTTTTTTGTTTGTTTTTAAAGCACCTCAGTTTGGGGTGAAATCTTACTGCAACCAGAAATGCTATAAATCCTCCCTCTGTGAAGCATCTGGAAGTAGTTGGACAGCAAGTCTTCGAACAATGCCTTCACTTTGAAAATCCTGGAGAAACCTAAAGCTCACTCTTTTTCCCCCCCCCACCCTCTCCCAAAATAATTCAGCACGGCGAGCAGAGCAGATATAAAAACACAGGCAGGGGAAAAAAAAATAACAGTGCTTTGCCAACAGTCACACAAGCTTATTCCAGCAGCCTGTGAGGAAATACCAGAACTTATGGGAGAGGAAAATCCTCAGCACGTGGCAGAGGCTTTCTGCAGGCATCCCCGATATTCCGAGTGCCTCATATGCCACGGCAGCGGCTAAGGGTGCCCTGAGGCTGCCACGACGCTTCAAGGTTATCACGCTGTTAGAAACATACCTCCAAAAGTTAGTAGCATCTTTTAGCCAAGACAAAAGTACACTCCCAGAAAAGGGTATCTGGTTTAATTGTTGCTTACCTTGGGCTTCACGTGGAAACCACAGCTGTTTAGAAACACCAACACCACCCTGAGAAGTTACCTCTGGAAGAGCATCCTTTCCTACAGAGGGGGGAAAGGATTAAATAACCTCAGGCTGTGCCCTGATTGAAAGCACTTAAAAACCAGAATTAATGGGTTGAATGAGGACAGCTGTTTGGGATGCCCTGGGTGGGACTTTGGCTGATTAGCAGATGTCTCCTCGTGCCCAAGAGAGACAAGGGAGCTTGGTGAGGAGCAGCAACAAGCAGGTGATGCGGGACTGACCTGGTGAACCGCTCAGGTGTGCCGCATTGGAAAGCATGAGAGGAGAGCAAGTATGCCCAGCTGATGTGTCCCACCAAAAAGAAACACCACTCAGTTTTGACATTTGGCAGTGATTTTCTTTCCTTTCCTTTTTTATTTTTCCCCATGAATTAAATATTCATTTATTCAAAATTGAAAGTGTTCTCATCTGGCAAAAAAGAAAATGAATCACAGATTGTCCAGTTATTTCATAGAGCTGCTTTGATTGATCGACAGCAGAAGCAACATGCTTCTGCCACAAAGGCACTTGCTCCCATGTGAGAGCACCCTCGCAGCCGCGCATCCAAAAGGTGCAATCTGTATTCCTCTAAAAAAAGAATATTGAATTTCACCTCTTCCCCAACAGCAGAAAATGCGATGGCAGGTGCCCACATCAGGCTCCCAATATTAACTACCTGCGTGTCTTTGTATCTGACCACTTACCAGACTGAGCAATCACAGAGGGCAGCCACAAATTTCATAGAACTGGAGGGTGAGGGAAACAAGAAAAAACCCTAAAAGCTGAGAAAGTGGAATGGACAAACAGTGAATTAAAAAAAAAAAAAATTGATAAGGCAGCAGCGAAAGGATTAGCCAGGCTGGTTGCAGTCAGCAATGGTGAAACGTGACACAATAAAACCTCTGTTATTGAGTTAGGACAGCCCTAGGATACAAAAGACTGAAATGAAGGAAAGCTGTGGATTGCTTTGTTCTTGAATATTGAATTTTTCTTCCAGAAGCGTAGCAGCATGAAATATTACAGTGATAACGGAGATTGGAAAAGGAAAAAAAAAACCAAACCAAACTAAACCAAACCAAAACAAAACAAACCAACCCAACCAAGGAAAAGTCTTTAAGGGTTTATTTAGGATGCGCTGATAGAGTAATTTGGTTCAGTCCTAAACATCACCTGCAACAGTGCGGCCCAACAGCTCCAAGCAGGATGGGACACGTTCCCCTGTTGCCGTTTCTCGGTACAGCTTTCGATTACGTGTCGCTAAAGGACTGGTGCTGGTCCAGGAAGGCAGGGGAGCAGCGGTACAGCTCCCCCAGCTCCCTGGGCAGCAGGCTCCCACTTGGAAGTACCCAGGGGTCAGAAAAGCCAGTCCCTGGATGCAGGGACCCTCCTGGGTGGGGGGGTCCCTACAAATGCCAGAGGCGACGCCACTGCCCTGAAACCTGGGCCCTGCCAATGAGGGTCTGGAGAACAAGTCACACGAGGAGAGGCTGAGGGAACTGGGCATGTTGAGTTTGGAGAAGAGGAGGCTGAGGGGAGACCTCCTTGCCCTCTACAACTCCCTGAAAGGAGGGTGTAGAGAGGTGGGACTTGGCCTCTTCTCCCAAGGGAATAATGACAGGAGCAGAGGAAATGGTCTGAAGTTGGGGCAGGGGAGGTTTAGATTAGATCTGGGGAAGAATGACTTTCCTGAGAGGGTGGTCAGGCACTGGCACGGCCTGCCCAGGGAGGTGGTGGAGTCACCATCCCTGGAGGGATTTAAGAAGCGTGTAGACGTGGCACTTCAGGGCATGCTCTAGTGCCCGAGATTGTTGGGTTGTGTCTGTTTGTGGGCTTTTTTTTGTTTGTTTGCTTGTTTGTTTGTTTTTGTGGTCGGACTCGGTGATCTCAAAGGTCCCTTCCAACCATGAAGATTCTGTGATTCTGTGATTTGAACCCTGAGAAGAAAGTGGACCCCCAGCAGGGATCCCAGGAAGAGTTTGTTTGGGTTTTTAATTTCCCCCTACGGCCAGGCTGCTGTGGTTTCAGGCTGTGTTGCTGGTAGTTAATCAGGCAGCCAGAGGCTTGAATTTTTAGTGCTGGCTGGCAGCCAGGTGCAAATATTCCAGCCTGGCACTGTCACCGGCTGGGACAGGAGCTTGAGCAGGAACCTCTGTGTCCAGCCTACCTTCACGCCACTGCTACATCCATCTGAATGCAAAACCAGAGCAAGGACATGGGTTGTAAAAGTGCTGCTGAGGATGTACATCACTCCGCAGGAGTGAGAAATCAGTTGGATTCCCCCCACCCCACCACCTGGGGTAAATACAGTGCATTTCTCATGAGGCCTGCAGAAAACCGGTGACTTCAAACGAAGTCACCTGGTACCTTTTCATCCTCAAAAGTTGTCTGCGCTGTTTTTGTCTTTTTTCAGAGAACCAGGTGCTCAAAAATTGATATTGCTTCATTTCAGGCATAAAAAAAAAATCCCCAAGAATGAAAACCAAACCCTTGGGGTGAACAACATCTCTTTCAGGGAAGAGCTCTGTCCATTGCCCCACTGAAGAAGTGGTTTGAGCTGGTAAAAATAAATAAATAATTTCTTATTATTCTGCATGTTTGGAGGATGAGGATGCTTAGAGAAATTGCCTGGTGCTTTGAGCCATTTTACTGCTTTGTTGTTAATATTTGTTGTTAACACTTCTGAAACTGGCCGGTGAACAAGTGATATTCCAGGTCTGGAGGCTGATTGACCCTTCTCCCCTAAAGCTGAGAGACTTTCACTGGTCATGCTCGCCACGTACGCGACACAGCCTTGCCTGTTTTATACCACCAGACCACCATCCCCTCTGACGGATATTCAGAACACACCCCTTCCCATACTTTTATGGGAATTAGGCACTTTTCCAGACACGGGCGGTTCAGCCCGGCAGAAATCCTGGTGCTGTTTGTAGGCAGAACAGGCACATGCCACCCGGCCAGTGCTGCTGCAGCAGCAGCGTGGTGACAGCCCTGCTATTTAACATTCATTTACTATATACCATTAATACCCCGTAGGCTTTCCAGCACCTAGTTTGATCCTGCTGAGGCTCCTGTGTGGTTCCAAGGCATTAGCCGTGCGAGCAGTGCTTTTCAGAGCTGTGCCCGGAGCAATGTTTTATGGCCCTGTGGGCTCTGTGGCTGCATCCCTCTGATTTGGAGGCTAATAAAAACGGGGGCATCGGCTTCACTATCAGCAGCGTGCACTTACGTGGATGCTGTTGCCCGGAACCTTTTTGGGGGAAAAAAAATAATTTTGGAAATATCTTCTATGCTGTTTTCAGCCCACAGAGGGGCAGGGCAGCTTCTTCTCTTCCTAGTAAGGTAAGAAATCCCCATTGTAATATCTAGTGTTTATTGTCCTCATCGATAGCTTCCTCATCCCTTCACAGAATCACAGGATCTTCATGGTTGGAAGGGACCTTTGAGATCATCGAGTCCAAACACAAAAAAAAAACCCCAAGCAAACAAATCACAAACAGACACAACCCAACAATCTCGGGCACTAGAGCATGCCCTGAAGTGCCACGTCTACACGTTTCTTCAATCCCTCCAGGGATGGTGACTCCACCACCTCCCTGGGCAGGCCGTGCCAGTGCCTGACCACCCTCTCAGGAAAGTCATTCTTCCTCAGATCTAATCTAAACCTCCCCTGCCCCAACTTCAGACCATTTCCTCTGCTCCTGTCATTATTCCCTTGGGAGAAGAGGACAACCCCCACCTCTCTACACCCTCCTGCCAGGGAGTTGTAGAGGGCAAGGAGGTCTCCCCTCAGCCTCCTCTTCTCCAAACTCAACATGCCCAGTTCCCTCAGCCTCT